>VZSZ01007121.1:212316-376263 GCA_013398815.1 Ibidorhyncha struthersii
GAACACCTCCAGGGATGGGGCAGCCACAGCTTCTCGGGGCACCCTGCCCCAGGGGCTCACCGCCCCCACAGCCAAGAATTTCTTCCTAATGCCTAATTTGAATCTCCCCTCTTTCAGCGTAAAACCGTTCCCCTCATCCCATCACTCCCCTCCCTGATCAAGAGTCCCTCCCCAGCTCTCCTGGAGCCCCGTTAGGGACTGGAAGACCACAGTAATTCAGTGGCATTTCCACGAGTGTTTCTCTGGGGTTCGTGGGACTGAACTGGGTTGTTCCTTTCTAGCAGTGCCCGTGGCTGGAACGGGTACCACAACAGCCTCAGCCGCTGCTGTGCAACTGGTGCACAGGGAGGAGTGTGGAAGCCATAAAATACACAATTAAAGCTTCCAGTACAATTAAAAGTGGCTACACATACACAAAGGGGAAGCGGCGTGTTTGGGGGTCCTGCAGAGCTGAACCTGGAACAAAGCTAATAAATACTACGTGCAAGTGCCGGGTTAGAGCCTCGCTGGCTGTTTTCACATCGCGGAGGTTTTCCCCGGCTCATACCGCAGCCTTACAGTGTAGCCCCGAGGCGCTACTGCATAGTGACCCCCCAGTGCTCCGCAAGCCTAGAACCATGGCAGTTTGATTTTGTTTCTTCAGAAGAAAGTCATGGGGTAAAGGCCTGACCTTTGCCCAAGTCTAGGCAGGAAGAGCTCTCACTTTTTCAATTGGATGGACTGAGTCATACACCCACCGGCTTTCCAGGGAAAGCAGCGAGAACTCAGGGAAGGTGTAAAGTTACCCGTGAGCTAATGGCAATGGTGTAATTTGAGCACTGCCGTACTCCTTTGGGGTGAAAGATTTCAAGTAAAATGCAGTGTTTGACGCCGGCGTAGGGAGCTTGTGCTTATAAAAGGGCAAATCCTGCTAATTAGGGTGCAGTCACCATTCTCAACAATTTATTTTACTCATCTGGATTAGAGACTCTGGTCCAGTGTTCATCTTCTGGTAAATGAGCTGTGTTTGGGACACAGTGTCACCTGCACAGTCTCTGAGAACCTGAGACACTGCCCAGACTGAACTTTTTTCCGTTAGTGGGTTCATGTCCTGTCAATACCAGACAACTTCTAAAGGAGCACCAGGCAGCGAGAGACAGAGCTGAGTATTTTAAAAACTGGAGATACTTGGTTTGAGAAAAGCCATAGAGATAATACCACGGACTGTCAGACGCAGTGGTTGCATGTTTCTGGGACTGGCACCACCTGAGAAGCAAAATTAGTATCCAGGCTTTCACGCCGATTCGTTTGGAATGAGATGGATGATATTTGTGGAGTTTCCAGGGTTAGATACAATTTAATACAATGCTGTCAAAGCTGAATCAATATGTTTCTGTGAAGCCAAAGTCCTCCTAGACAACATATCAATGGTTTCTAGTTAACCACGCTTCTCACAATCCCTTTTTTGCCCCACAAGGTTACTGCTGCCAACAGTTTTTCTCATGAAATGGAAAATTCCAGTTTAAGACAAGCCATCCAAAAAAAGAGTATTCAGGTTTGTAGTCAATATCATATAATAACAACAGATGCCCAACTGTTAAGATGAAACTATGACACTAAATACATTTCTTTATCCAACAGCGGATAGATTCTTATCAGTTAGACAGTCTGCGTCCTCTGCAGCGCACAAAAAGGACCTGGGTTATCACCACCATTGATGTTCAAGAGGAGGACAAAGGACCATTCCCAAAATACGCTGGACAGGTACAGCCAACCCGTTAGTAATTCTTCTTGAACCTCAGTCGGGTATTCATCACCACCGACTGTACATTGAAATGCCACAGGTAGGAGAGGGCAAGAACTGTGCATCAAACAGCACCTTTTTAAAACAAAACTTATTTGTTTAAAGTTGTCTTATTTACACAGAGTTGGGTGGAACTGTGTGGTGGGGGGCTATATCGCTCCTTTCTATGGGAAGCTGCAGGCAGACTCGGGGAAAGACGACTCTAGAGCAGGAGAGGTAAGAGAGTCACTGTGCCGAGCTGCGGACGCGCACGCTGTGCAGAGCCGTGGTGCTGCAGCCCACGACGCTGCTGAGTCGGCAGAGCCAAACCTGCAGAGGAGGGGGGCAGGGCGAGAATCGGTCTAAAGTCTTTTTATTTCTGTCCCCTCTTCCCTACTCACACTGCTTTGTGCTGCTTCTTTTTTCAAAAGCTGTTCAATAATAAATCATTTAACACATCAGTAAAATATTTAATCAGTGGACCTGGGGTAGATGAATCTCCAGAGATTGGATTGTTTTCTATAGAAGATGATGCAAATGGACACGTGTATGTGCATCGTACCATCGATAGAGAAAAGACCTCAATTTTTCAGGTAACACACTTTAAAAAAAACCTTAAAACTGTTTGCGAATGTTAATTGCTTTCTCATGGCTAAATGCTTCACAAGAATGAGACACATATTTTTATGACCTCCTTTTCTTATTTTGAACCTCTAAATAAACGATGATTGTCTCGGCAGAGACCAACAGGTAACTTCCACATCACTCACAGTTATAAACTTTTGTCGTGTGTTTGGACTTCCACATATATCTGTACACTTCTTTTCTTTTTTTTTTTGTATTACCCGTGATCATAATCTAAAAAATGAAGAGCTTGTCCTGGAAGTCGAAGCGTGTTACAGCCGCAGTGGGCAGATCACTGAGCTGTAAACCCAAAAACTCCTGATCAAGAGAACGGAAGCAAATAGTTACGCGTTACAAAAACCAGATAATACTGGAGGAGCTGCAAAGCTGTGTTACTGTGACTTTATAGAAGAGTAAGCATATGTTTCTCCTTAAGAAGCAGAAAAGTGTTGCTAAGCAGTAAGCGTAATGAAAGAAATGTGGTCACAAATGTATGAATGAAATGTGTGAGTGTGGGTTTGTTTTCCTCTTGCAAAAAATCTGCAGTTGTGGTCTCCTTATGTTTATTCTGTGATGATTTCTATTTGTGTCTTTTTGGATTAACTGCACCCAACTGGTAGTTACCATTCCACGTGGCTTTCTGTGCAAGGTCTTCCCTCCCGTAATGAACAGCTAAATTTTGGAGAGCTGTCTATTCCCCTCACTGGACACGTGGCTGTTCCAGGGCAGAGGCTCTGGGCTTGGCTTTACAGCAGAAATAAGTGCAGCAAAGGAGAATTCAGCATTCAGAATTGAATCCCCTTCACGTTCATGGATATGGAGCCAAAACATCGTAGGAAATGGAACGTACTGCTCAAATAAATGCTTCAGAATTGGGAAGCACACGTGAAAGCATTCTTGTGTTTGGCCTCAAGGATACTTTTGTATTTTCTATTAGGCAGTCATTTCAAATAACCCAGATCCAGTTCTAGGTACTGATTTTTTTTTAAAAGTATTGTTTAATGCACAGGATGACAATTATGAATCTGATAACTTTGAAGGTGAAATAATGACCTAGCGATGCAACTCAAAGCCAAACGCTAGCCAAATAGGACTGAAGCAGCATCAAAATTGAAAGTTCCTTGTTCCTTTGTGATATCTAAATGATGCCATTCATTCCATTCTGATATTTGTGTCGCTGCTCATCTAGATACGTTTCGATATTGTGTACAGAAAAACTGGTGAACCATTGGACCGTCCTTTATTCTTCAAGATAAAGGTTAAAGATATTAATGACAACGCACCCGAGTTTCCCAGGGAGGAATATAGCGTTACAATAAGAGAGAACCACAGCAAAGGTAAGTGCCAGCCGAACAAAGCATACTACTGGTTTGTGTAGGACTGCTCACTTTTTAATTGCTTTGTCTTTCTTTTTCTTTTCTTACTAAACCTGTTCTGCCCAGGTTTTCCTTAAACAGTCATGGGTTTAGGGACTTTATCCTGTGAAGGACTGTTTCCTGCCTCTTGGCGTCCTGTCTGCTTAACCTCAGTGTACGTTAGCATAACGCTGGAGACATGCTGGAAAAACTCCGAAGATACTTCTTCCTAACTACAAGCCGAGACGTTAGCAGACTAATGTGACCTGTGGATCCACACAGGCACACTGCTTCACAGGAGATGGTCAGACACACTGTTTTACAAACACAAAGACGTGAGTGTGGATGTGTAGACACGCGGCCGTGGTGCCAACTCCTCGTCAGCTGGCTGAGAGTTGGCATAACTAACTAGTGAATGTTTCTGATAAAGTAAATTCAGGAGTTTGAGAACTCTTTCTGTTGGCTATCAGTACTTCAGGCAGATTTGCTACCCAAGTGAGGTGGAGGCCAGAGGCTTTGCAAGGATAACCGTAGCCGCAGGAGAAGATGTGGCTGTTCTTAGGACTTGCATGTCCACGACCCTGCAGACAGGCCTGAGAAGCTCCATGCCAAGACTAAACACTTCTGTTAACGTCTCAATTCTTCACCCTAGGTGAGCCAGTTTTCCAAGTTACTGCCTTGGATAAAGATGAAGACGGCTCTGTGAATTCTCAGGTGTCCTATTCTCTAAGTATGCAAATGCCCCTTCTAGACGGATTCATGTTTAATATTGATCCTACCACAGGATCCATACTTCTGTCGGGATGCCTGAATTATAAGGTGATGTACATATGGCAGGTTCTTGTCATTTAATGCATGATACACGTTCACTACATGTTAGCCAGCTTTAAGGGGAGGGAGAGCCTCACATCCAGCCTCGTAGCTGTGACGGGCAAAATGCGGGAACTGCTTCGGAACTGAGCTTGAATGTTCCTTTCTTCTGTTTTTCAGACTGCCAACTCTTTCAAACTTCTGATTAAAGCCAGTGACCACGGGACTCCCCAGCTGTCATCTACTGCAACAGTGAATGTGGCCATTGAAGATGCAAACAACCACCTCCCTGTATTTACTAGTGATAACGTAAGGAAGAACATTATTACTTTACTGACCCTTCCTAAATACAGTTCAGTCCTTCAGACTGCTGAATACGCTCAGCAGTGGACATAGGAACTCTCAGACACTTGCAGAATCAGGCCAAAACACTTGCAAATGAGCTTTATGTGTTAGAAGAAATATCTCTTAAGAGTGTGGTCAGTAAAAGAAGGCTGGACTATAGGGAGTGATAGACTTTGTTAGTTTTCTGTGTTCAGCACCAGAGGGCTTTTGTCTCCCTCTTGCCCTGCGGATGCTGACAGACCAGGTTGTTCTAACACCTGAGTGGCTAAGGTGCTGGTTACAGTCTACTCCTGAAAGCTCCTAGTTTTGATCCAGGAAGACCTCAGTGGCCCTCAGCCTGCAGCCAACTGGGTGCGTCTGGCTGGGCGGGCGGTGGCGGCGGCGGCTCCGCGGGCAGTTGTGGCTGGCGAAGGGGAGCGACTGAGCTGACGGGCAGGGGGAGGGCCCGGAGGGGTTAGAAGCTGTGAGTAGGTGGAAAGCTATGCTTGAATTCAGGTAAGAGCTATCCATTTCCTGGCTCTGGTCCCATTAATAGCTCAGGTGCCATAAAGACTGTTGGTGGGATTTGCGTGGTGACACGCTGTTGTGGTTTAACACCGGCTGGCGGCTGAGCACCCCCTGCCACTCGCTCGCTCCCCTGCAGTGGGGTAGGGGAGAGAATCAGAAGGGTAAAAGTGCAAAAACTTGTGGGCTGAGATGAAGACAGTTTAATAGGTAAAGCAAAAGCTGCGTGTGCAAGCGAAGCAAAGTAAGGAATTCATTCCCCGCTTCCCGTGGGCAGGTGGCTGTTCAGCCGTCCCCAGGAAAGCAGCGCCCATGACGCAGAGTGGTTACTTGGCAAGACAAATGCCCTAACTCCGAACATCCCCCCCTTCCTCCTCCTCCCCTGCAGCTTTCATTGCGGAGCACAACGCCACGCGGTATGGGATGTCCCGTTGGTCAGCTGGGGTCAGCTCTCCCGGCTGTGCCCTCTCCAGCCTCTGCACCCCCAGCCTGCTCCCCTGCCTGTGGGGTGAGAAGCGGAAAAGGCTCTGACATCCCTACGTGATCAACACTGCCTTCCTCACAAATCCAAACCATAGCGCCATACAAGCTACCATGAAGAAAATTAACTATTCCAGCCAAAACCAGTACACACATGCAGAGCGCAGAGCCATGTCAAGCACTGGTGTGTGTAAATATTTGAAGCTGTGAGCAGTAAGAATAGGCACTGGGTTACAACAGTGGGTACAAAGACAACTCTGAAAGCAAACACGGCAGTGTGTTACTATGGTAGGTCTCCTACCTGCAGAAGGGTGTTTGGAAGGCCCCAGGAAATAAGGTTAGATGATTTGCCAAAACAGGTTTATACAGGAAATCTGTGCTTCATCATCATTAACTCCAGCCTGGTAAAATTCCCAGCCTTCTCACAGGAGTGATTGGTTCCCTCTGTCGGAGTAGGTGTATTATTATTCTTTACAGCATTTTTAAAAGTTGCGATGCAAGGAGAGTATTGTTTACGTATTAGAAGGCGAGAGTCTGAGTTTTCAGATTTCAGCCAGCGACCAACTTAAGTACCATCTCATCTTCTACGGCATGTATCTGCCTTAGGTGATTTAATTGGGGTTTCTTAGCTTGTCTTTGGAGAGCTAGTTAGGCAAGCTGGTGGCAAAAGCTTAAACCATTGTGAAGAAATGACCTAAAATCTCACACATACTTGCTTTCTGCAAGGTCAGGTCTGTAACATCTGCAGACTAGTTCTGGCCTAAGCCTGTACACACCAATCTCTTCTCCATGGCAGAAGACCATCCTGGATGAGAACCCCAGTGGCTTTTATGGGCCTATGGGCCTAGTCAATATTAGGAGAGATGAGTAGTGTCCTGCTTTTGGATGGAGATCAGGTTTAGCGATAAGTTCTTTATGAAGTCAGTGGGAATGTGCTGGAGGAAAGTCAGTTCTGTCACTCCCATAAGGGTTCTCTGTCACTGAGTGGGGACACATGAACCACCGCAGACAACAACAGTGTGTGCAGAAAGTAGCTCCATGTGGTCTCGTGGTGGAACCCTGGCTCAGAACTGGCTAACAACCCTCTTCCTCTTGGGGAATAGAGATAGTCCTCATTGCTTTCCTTTCCCCTCCCAGTACCAGCTGCAGGTTTCAGCAGGTCAAGAACATCCAGCTGTATTACGGCTCCAAGTGCAAGATGAAGACTCTCCCAACGCTCCAGCTTGGAGAGCAAAATACGTAATAACGAAAGGCAATGAGAAGGAACAGTTCACCATTGAGACGGATCCAGACACAAATGAAGGCATTTTGAGTATTATCAAGGTAAGGAGCAGTAACAGATGACCGACAGCGTGGCAGTGTGTAGCGTGGCCAGTCTGATTGCAAGACCAATAGCTTAGTGTCTTAGCTGAGTTTGGTGAGCTCAGCTCACCTCTGAGTTGCAGGTATATAGAGATGACCACCAAACCAAAGGTCATAGCTGCTAATCAGACTTTTGTCTGGGGTTTTCAGCCTCTCAGCTACGAAGATGACTCTGAGATGAGACTTGTCATTTCTGTAGCAAATGAAGAACCCTTCTTCTTGTGTAAGAACGGCATTGTGATGATCTCAGGCCTAGAATCCACGAATACAACTGTCAGCATCAAGGTCTTGCAGTCACAACATGCCCCTAGGTTTCATCCTCCTATACTTATTGTTCAAAAAGAAGATTCAATGAAGCCTGGGAGAGTATTTAGAAGGTATCTGGCCACATATCCAGATGATGTGCCTAATAAGATAAAGTAAGTGGAGATGTTTCTAACTCTCAGAATAAGAAATAGCTTAGGAATATAAAGAGGTTTTGAGTTTACTTTGGTATATGTACTATATGAATATCCACACACATCGATATTTACAGTTACATGAAGACATACATTAGAGGTGCAGATTTACTGTTGATGATACTGCAGATCCAGGTAGCTGGTTCTGTATGGTGGAATTTAAAGGTGCAGTCAGTCCTTGGTTGCTCAATGTTTCTGTTGTCTTCAAAATAGTTTTGCCTAAAACCAGGTTGCATTATTTGTGTATTTTACTTTTGATGACAAAATTTTGATGCCATAGAAAGGACTAAGGTATGCTTGGCTGTAAGAATGGTAATCTGATGTGGAATTAGATACTTTCTTAGCCCCTAGGAACAGTTTTGATGGGCCTGTACAAGGTATGGGGACTTGTATGGGGAACTGCTTGTTGGCTGTGGTGAAACACACAGCTTGTCATAGAGTTAACAAAAGTAAGCATCACTAACAAGTAAAAATACCTACAGAGCTCAAAAGGACAAAGAAAGATGCAGTAGAAATTTTCTATTCTTCAAATTTCATTTAAGAAAATACGTCACTTGTAACTTTTTCCTTTCTCTTTAAGATACAAACTAGCCTACGACCCAGATGATTGGCTGAGCGTGGATGAGAATTCTGGAGTTCTTACTGTGGCAAAAGAATTTGATCAAGAATCTCCTTATGTGAACAACAGCGTGTACACCATCATCATTCATGCTATTGATCATGGTAAGTAGCCGGTCAGAAAATACTCAAGCAGTATTTGGACCGTTTGAGATGAGGTATGTGTTAGATATAGAATGACAGCAAGACTAAGGATCTCAGTGGAGAACGGTAATGCAGAACAAGCACTCTAATGTTTAAAACTTGTGTTATGTGTAACTAGTAGGATAAACTGGACAGAGGTCCTGCCAATGGACTGGCTTTTGTCCATACCCAGTTACGAGTGTTTTTCTGTTTCTTTTACTCCTGTGTAGGTATTCCACCGCAGACTGGAACTGGCACCATCCTGCTTTACATGTCGGACATTAATGATCGTATGCCAACATTAGTGTCTCCTTCTTTAGATGTGTGTGACAAAAAAGAAGGGACGCCTCTCATTATAAAAGCTAAGTCAGCTACAGTCCATTCACATTCTGGGCCATTTACATTTGAGCTGGCTGAGGACTCCGAAGATGTGAAGTATAACTGGAAATTAGGAAGGAACTTTGGTGAGTTCTTCCTTTCATGTCCTTCGTGAGAAGTTCGCTGTTGCTTACGTGCACTCGGGCTATTTCACTGTCTGTTACCTTTACTGTTTGTTACTGATTAGTCTCAATGAAACTGAAAAGGACGTGGAAGAACAGCTTTCAAAATATAAAGTTACTGCTATTTGAAAAAAAGTTACATCGTTCTTCATCTCTACTGAGAAGAGGACCAGAAGCGATGTGCTCTAATTGCAGAAAGGGGAATAAGACAGCTGAGGAACCACTTCTGCATTTGATTAATTCCTAACAAATTCTAGAGGTTAGCAGTGCAGCTATGTCAGAATGCAGCAAGACTGGGATGGATCTGCTTGCCCAGAAGGCTCAGCAAGGTGATAAAGTGGGACGTCATTTTGTCCTATTTACTATGGTGCATTAAGGCCAGAAAAAGTATTTGAAGTTGGGGTGCAAATGAGTTTCCCTGTGGTTATCAACAGAAGGACTGTAGAACGTCAGACTTCTTTCTATGAGTCTTGAAATAATTTGGTTGTCTTCTTTTTAGGGGAGTCAGTTGAACTTCTGATGTTAAGAAGCCTCCCACAAGGTAGCTACTTGGTCCCCATCATTATTCAGGACAGGCAAGGCTTTTCTACAAGGCAGAATCAACGTGTTAGGCTCTGTTTTTGCCCAGATGGACATACGTGTAAAGATTCACCACTTCCACAAGCAGCAGTGAGACTTGGAGGTGGTGCCACTGCGATAATACTGATGGCTTTCTTATTGCTTCTGGGTAAGTAACCTCCTAACTTTGGCGTGCAAGTTACCTGTCATCTGCCCATTGCAACTGTGACTCGTGAACATGTGCTAAAATCTACCAACCTTACGGGAAAGACTGTTTGCCCTCATGCGTTAGAGTGTAGCCAAGGTGTGAGCAATTAATACTTGCAATCTTCATGGGGCTTTTATCCATGTGTCCTGGTCCACGACCTGTTCTCTCTTCAAATTTTAGGAAGACCTTAGTTTTCCAACACAAGACATTGCCATTTCCGTCTAGTAACCAAAAAGATCTTTGATGGCCAAGAAAACTTTCAAATGATTAGGCACTATAAGACAATGCGTAATGCAGAGGCAGGTGGTATCCACGGCTGACAACACAGGGCAACAGGCGCTAGAAAGATCAGTGAAACTTAACCTGCACTCATGGTTGGGATGTGAAAAAGTGAGGACTGTGTACTATAGAGAAGTGGAAAAGGGAAGATAACATAGATGCATGGAATACTATGGTATGAACAACAATAAATACAGGTATATAACCTAGGAAGAAAGAAAATACCTAAACTAAAAAAACCCAGAAATTCAATGTTAACAGGTGGAATTTTCCAGCTTGTTACTTGTGAAAATCATGATTATATTGTGGCTAGAAGATTACTGGCAAATGTAAATGTGTTGTGAAGCTGAACTCTAGTACAACAAAGTAAATATTCCTGTTTGCATTGAATAAAATGGAATACTTGACTTTTTTGACATTAACCATATACTGGCTAACTGGAAGTAATGAATTTCCCCCATAGGGTTACACTACTCAGTAACTGCTTGTTATAGAGCTGCTTCGTCTGTAACAGCTCGTGTTGGTTACTGCTGAAGGGGTGAACTACTGATTCTTTATCCGAAGCAAAAATTAATAGCTTATCTGACCAAGATTGCTCTGGCTGTCAGTGGTGCAGTACGCCTGCTCAGTGCAGCGCTCGGTGGAGATAACGGCTGCCTCTCTAAAGCAGGCTAACCGCTCCCGGCCCCGCGTCGCGCCTGCCCGGCTACAGTGCTGGAGGTTTCCGCGTGAGCGCGTTTGGAAGGGGGCTGGGTACCTGACCAACCCCCTGTATTGAGCCACACAGATCTATTCGTGATGCCCATTTCACCGTTCCCTTTCTTGTTCCAATAGTTTCCAGTATTTTACTCTGCTGTTTTTGTGTGCCCGGATCTAAAAGCAAAGCCATTGTTCCACCTGGAGAGGGTGAACAGACTTTAATCAACTATAATGAAGAGAGCAGAATGTATTTGTCTCAAGTAAGTGCAAAAGCCTATATTCACGTTACCCCACCAGTGCTGTGTGGCTGAAACTGGTACCAGTCATCTCTTTCATTATATTTCCTCTGGTTCCAGAATTGAGCAAAATAAAGCTTTTTTTGCCACTAAGTGTATCTGGGGAGTGGTGTTCTGCACGGACCGGATAATGCTGCTCTGGTGACAGACTATTATCGCTCCTTCCATCTTTCAGTATCAGCAGGACCTTCCCAGGTGCCTCATCCTGCTGATGAACCCAGCAGAGGAGGGGGCACGTCGTCTCTGGTCCCACTGCACGTACTAGTGTTTTCAACAGGGAAATAAATGAAAGTGAAAAGGGGAATAGACTGCAAAAAAGTGTGATCCTTGACAGCCTAGTTCAGCTTCTTATTAACACCGTCCCTCTCCCTGTACGCAGGCTAAGCTGCGTGTCACAGACCGTGCTGCTCTGCCACCTGTGTCTGTGGAGGCCGGAGGAGAAGAGATTGCTGAGGTAACTGCCTGTTTCCTCATGTAAATGCCTTTTTTATGCCACAGAAATTGGTAATCCCAAGAATGAGTTTTGGTATTAATAATAGTGGGAAGAGTAAAGCAATATATTTCAGTTAAAAAATAAACATCACTTGTTGGAGATTCCCCTACTATTTAAAATACTGTGGCCAACTTATTTTTTTCTAACAGCTTTCAGTTTGAGACTGACAGTTCTTTTCATTAGTTATTGTTCTAAATATTTGGAAGTGTAATTTCTTCCAAAATCCTTATCACAGTACCTGAAATGACATGCACAAGATTTTATTCAGTTCTTGGTATAAGTGAAATGTAACCACCATTCTTCAGACATCTATCAAAAACATGCTGGGCAACATCTTCTACTTAACATAGTGTAAAAGTGCGGACAGGATTTATAAGTATTTTTATGACTGTGAGATGTAATTCTGGGGGTTTGAAGGCTTTTGAGTTCGTTTTGTGGATGTTTGTAGTATAGTCTCTAACAGCTGTCTATTTTTATTGTAAAGGATGTCTGAAGGAAAGTCTGGTCTACATCAGTAGGGGACAGCCACGTGTTCTGTTCATAAGTACACAGTGATCACCAAGAGACTCTAAGAACAGTCTCTTACAGCAGGCAAAGAAAATGTAAAATAGTCTTTTTTATGTATGTGAGAACCCAATGCCACAATCCTTGAGACCATAGTTAGGAGGTAGGATTACCTATGTGGGTAGACTTCATAAAGTTCTGAGGTCCTGTTTGGTGCCGTTTATGAAAAGGAATCCAATAAATGTAGAGGAAGAAATGTATTTAATTACTGGAGATTATGAAGAATGCCTACAGTTGGTGACTCCAGGTACACGTGGAGTGCGTACTCATAAGAAGAAACAATCCTTGAATAGAAAAAGCTGCAGTGTAACTGGAGAAGACAGCACAAGAGAAACGGGTGTAACAGAGAGAGAGATAGTTGGATTTATTTGTATCTGGAAGAAATGTTAACAAGTGACTTAATGCTGGGCAAATCTGAGATACTATGTCTGTCTTCCAGGACGGCCTGTACGCTAGTTACGAGACTTTCCAAGTAAGACACCTTGATTACATCATACAGACAGTGGACAAAATACTGGGTCAGGTAAGAAACGAATGTTGAACCCCTCGTTTGTCAAGCTGGCTTGTACGAATGGGAAAAACGGCTTGCAAAGCTGGGAAGCTGCTATGGCTTCAGCTACTCTCAGCCCATACCTAAGAAGCATTCCAATCAAAAGCAAGGGATGAATTTGATGGGGAAACATTGAAGACTCCTCCTTGTTGAAAATGTCTTGTCTCCTGGACTTCTTGCTGCCTCTGGCGGGTCACCAGCAGTTACTGCAAGGCTGGGGGTCTCTCACCTCCAACACATTCTTCGAGACGGCGAAGTGGGACTGCAGTGCTTTCTGTTACCGTGCAGGGTTAAGGTTTGGTTGCCTGCTCTTTCACTTCTGTGCCAGCAGGGAAGTCCTCTTGCCATGTCCTGTCTGGCCACCGCATGTTGATGGGCCTGTCCCCCATGCCTCCTTGGGCCAGACCGCATGTCTCCGCGCAGTCACGTGCATGTGCTAGCTGGCTGCTCCAGGGCAGATCAGCTGCTCCTTTCTGCCTCATTTGTACTCTAGGGGAGGTTCAGGCTCTGGTGCTTACGCAGCTGATAGTTTCAGTAAAACTTTTCCTTGTGAGAGAACGACTCATACTCTTCACTGCAATCTCCTGGCTTACCTGCCTAATTTGCATACCATGAATTGCTTTAATTTCCGAGAGGGCAATAGGAGCTTCCATGATGATTTGCATTGTTTCTTCCCTTCTTTAGAAACTGTATTATGAAAACACACTGGAAGATTATGGGGCCCTCTATGAACCTCACAGGTACGCTGAGGAAGGAGATCTGGAGCGAAGTAACTCCTTCTGCTCTGTCTCCATTGGCAGCGAGGACTTGCCTGTTGATTTTTTGAACACTCTTGGACCCAAGTTCTCTGCTCTGGAAGAAATCTGTGAGAAGCGATTTCAATCATTCCATTAATTTCAGAAGGCTGTGCCTACTTTATGGTGTTGCAAAGGCTTCTGGCAGAAGCACTGAACAATTCGGAAAGAAAGAACCATCTGCGCTGGAAGGCGTTGCAGTACGTTGGCACCATGAGTACCTGCCCTTTGTATTCTTCCTGCCTACGCTGGTCGCATGCCCGCAGCCAAGAACGTGACGTGTCTGGAAGGTCCACTCTGCTCTGAAGAGATGATGGAGTGATTTTAGCATATCCTGTGCAGATTTACACAAATGCATGATCTGAGATTAAGGATCCTCAATATAGTATGCAAAGGGAAAAAAGAGATCTACTAGGCTAGAAATTGCAAAGTTCCATATGGAAATCAGCCAGTTTTGCGCGGAGAAGGCAGTCACCAGCTAGGCCAGCGTTACAGTCCTCTCTCCAGTGAGCAGTCTCTTTAAATCCAAGATTAACTTTAGTACGGTGCCATGCGGATCTGACTTGGTGATCTTTTATTCCCATATGACACTGAAACATGTGAGAGAAAGTGCACTTGTACTGGTAGTGTGACTGTAACTGCATAATGACCCGGGAGGTCTGCACCACACTTGCTTTTTAGCATAGAACAGGCACTTATTTTGTGCCTGTTTGCTTATGCTGGCATCTGGTGGCTGTTGGTATTACTACACTATTGTAAATACTGTAAATGCTCAGAAATTGTTGACAGAGGACAAGTTATGGTTATTCCTTTCATTCAAATAACTTCCTTCTCTAAATTAGCTACAAGGGACCATGACGAAGCAATTAATGGGTTTCCTCAAGCACCATTGATAAAACAGATGACAGGATAGAGAAGGGGTGGTAGCAAATTTCCCTACATGGAAACCACAGATGTGTTACTTTTAAATCTTGTGGTTTGTGCGTGTCTGGCTGTGTGCAGTTCACCCATGCTCAGTTACAGCGTGACGGCTATTGGTGTTGCAATACGTGAATGAGGGAAGAATAGCTCAGGAGACAGTATTCTGCTATTGGGTAACTTATACAGCCAATAAGAGATGGAATTAGCCCCAAATTTTACTTCTGTTCAATTACAATTCTGTGCTAAAAGAAAAACTCTTTGCCTAAGGCAAGCACTAAGTCAGGCAGCTTAGGCACTGTTTTTCTGTTTCAAAGTTTACTTAAACAATAAATTATGCTTTTGCTTGGATGTTATTAACTAATAATTCAAGGTTGGAAACTTCAGTCAAGTGTGATAAAGGAATGTGGCTGAGCGGCAGGCAGCTCAGTTTTCCAAACTGCCAGCAGCAGGATCTGTTTACACAATAAATCCCCACTCTGACAAACTGTCTTTAATTTATGATGCCAGACGGAAGACTTCAAATCAGGCCAGTGATCTAACAGCACGGCTAATAACCAAGAGGGCTTTTTTATTGCAAACTATAACCGTATGGGTAAGATTAGCATTGTGCTGTGTTTTTCTATTTCTTCTGAAAATTACGCGAGATTAAAAATAATAATGAGGTATTCTGTGTGTTTGTTGTTCCTGTAAACTTGTGTTGGGTCTGTAGCACAGCATGCTTACAAACACCAAACCATTAGATGGGATCAGACCCACAGCTGCTACAGCCAGAAAAAATTGTCTCTTTCTTGCATGCAAAAACCAGAAGTGTTTTCATGCAAAGCTATTGTACAGCAACTGAGAACCTTCACACATACACAGTTGCCCGTACGGATAGTAACATTCATTATTTCATTGTCTTCAAGGACTTAGAAGACTTATACACACTGAGCTAATACAGCTTCCCAGCATCATTGTGAGGTAAGTATGTAGTTTTACTCTTAAAAAGCAGAAGTTAAGGCTGCAGGTGCTCCTTGGTTGACCGCAGTCACCGAGAGAACTTGCAGCAGGCTAAGGAATGGCCCTTGCCCGGTGTGCTCTGAGGGTCTGCTCTGCCACCAGTAATGCTGATCTTCGCAGCAGCTCTGTATGCCATCCCTTTTGGCCAGACCTGAGGAGTATGCACACTGCTGTGGTTGTACCAAAACAGTACAAAACCTTCAGTGTAGACGGTCTTGGAGCAGACAGTGGTGGAAGTAACAAATAATGAAACCTTCATTTTATAGG
The DNA here is from genome assembly GCA_013398815.1 of Ibidorhyncha struthersii. Taxonomy (NCBI): domain Eukaryota; kingdom Metazoa; phylum Chordata; class Aves; order Charadriiformes; family Charadriidae; genus Ibidorhyncha; species Ibidorhyncha struthersii. The sequence continues at coordinate 227,886 of VZSZ01007121.1, forward strand.
TAAGGGACTGGTGCACAGAATTCATAAATCAGTTCCCATAGTAAAAAAGAGACTTACAGAATGGAGTTAGATATTTTCAGAATCCTCTTTTTGCACAACAGTCATTGAAGCATCGTATTCGTAATTCCTGTCAAGCCCGGTCATTTATGCAATTACCTGGACAAAAAATAGTCCTCCTTTTTCTCACTAAGCATTTGCAATCACAAATCTGGTGATGTGACGCTTAACCTCCTGTTAATAATCACGTTGTTCATCGATCTTTAACTATGGGAGCTGTATATACCGTGTAAGTGCATAACGAGGTGTTCAGTTCATTTGAATGATTGTTCTAATATTTTAAACATCACTGTGTGCCTTCTAACAGGAATGAGTACTTTTATGTAGGAATGACAAAGTGTGCTGCAGACACCTAAGTAACCACTCAAACTGCTGAAAGCTCTCGTGATCCCTGCTGCCAACATACGGCCAGGTAATCCGTCAGGCGTCAACTGGGGTGTCTGGACAACAGCAAAACTCAGTGGAGGATCCACAGTCTGGCGTTCTAGGCCGCTGTCTCGGCTCCACAGGACAATTACCTCTTTTTCCATCTGTGCATAAGGTTTGAGTTGACATTTCTTCTCAAATGGGAAGGAAGGAAACTTAAATGAGTTTATTCATCTCCCATTGTATTAAAAACCAGAAATACCTCCTTGAGACACCAGTAACGTTTTAGTGGAGTTTGGCGGAAGAAGGGCCAGGCTGATGAGGTATACCGCCACTACTAATTTACTACAATCGAAAAGGTTTATTTAGAGGCTTTCATGAGACACAATGATTACTTAGCAATGAAAATGAGTCATAAATCAGGGCATTCCTCACCTACATCACACATTTGCATCAGTTACACTTTTAGAGACACTATTGCAGAAGGCTGGTCAGGAAACAGCTCTTAACCCACGGGAGGCTGAGGTCCACACCTGGGGACGGACAAGGGGGTAAGTGTCTGGAGGCAGCATGTTTCCTTGTGCTGAATATTATGATATATCCCAATCAGGCTTTGGGCCTCAAAACTGCAGTGATGCTGTCTCCACTGTGGGTTACAGCGAGCCGTCAGCCTCCCGGTCACCGAGGGAGCTTCAGTGTTCACCTGAAGGTTGGTGTGAGGTCCCTGCCTGACATGTGCCCCTTTTCCACCAGTGCTTCGCAGCAAACCTAGGCTGAGGGACAGACCGTTAGCCAAGGCGACTTGTCATATTTCTTCCGAGACCCCTCTGCTTCTGCCTGGTGCCCCGCCACCAAAGGCAGCCCGACAGCTCCTGCATCGCCCCCAGAACGGCACAGAAACAGCCATTGCTCAGGGGACAACGCCAGGCTGGTGTCCGAGGAGTGCTGTCTGGGCAAGCCCAAGCGTATTTTATCGATGGCCTCAGCTTACGCTTTCCCCCTACAGAATGGCAGAGGGAGTGTGTGAAGCCTCTGGTTTGTTCAGGGTCTGCTTTAAACTAAGTACCTTCATGGCTGTTTTGTAAATGCTGGTGATGGGCTATAGTGTTTCAATTACCTGGTCTCAGCGAGAGGTCTAATCATGGTTCCTCCGAATCCCCATTACTTCTGGCCCCTGCTGTGCCCGAGTCAGTGGGAGTCCCAGCAGCACAAATGTTTATCTCCGCACAGTCTTCATCTCTGTCTTTGTTTTGCCTCATTTATAAAAATCTTACTTAAAAGTAAACGACACACAATCAGTAAAGGGGAAATTAATCACACTGGAACCAAACTTCTGACACTGAGTTGTAAAGGAAACGAGAGGCTCTGATCACAGAATGGTCCCGCAGAGTGTGGATGTCAGAACATTAGCAATAAAATATTTTTGCCTCAGACAGAAAGCGTTTTCCCTGTCTGCTCTTTCCTCCCCTCTGCTGAGCGATGGCAGATCCTCTGGGATCTTTCGGCTGCCACAGAAGGAGTCTAAGTTTTAATCAAATCTTTCTGTGCCAATTTGGGGTCATTTTCTCCTTTCTGAAGTATCCATTTGTCCCGATTAAGGTATGACAAGAAGTCATTTAAAGGACAAATAAATGACAAGAGATCTTATAAGGGTAAACCATATGCTGAGCGGGCTATAATTAGTTCCTTCTATTAATGCCTTAGGTGGTGTCGTATTTCACAGTCCTAATAATTAAACACTTAGTAACAGAGTGTTGGATTAGCGTTTTAAAAAACCCCGTGGGCCAAGGTGGGGACTTTTCTCAAGGTTTTCTGAGAGCAGGCAGGGAACAGACCTCGTGGCACCTGGGGCAGTGGCAAGGCGCAGTCGTAGCACTGCTATCTCCAGTAACAAGAGGTCTAAGAGCTATTCCTCCTTGCTACGTATCCCCACGACGGAAGCGCAGCCTTTTGAGAAAAGGGGGCGCTCATTAGGACAATATCAGTATGAAGAAAGTATTTTTTCTTAAAGCATAACTTGACTAAATATATCAATATTGCTGGGGCCACACTTACAAACAGTATGTTTGTACAATCTAGTGATTATTTACAGCAGCTGGATATGATAAGTTATTAATAATTCAGTCGTTTGGGGTTTTTTTCGAAATTCTATAAAATACGAAAGAAAATTACTTCAGGGAAAAGTTAGCAGATTATGTCGAGGCACCGATCACTTCGGCAGCTTCTCGGTAGAGGCCTTTGCGCTGCTGCGTAACCGCCCGGGAGATGGCGCAGGCGGCCGGGGCCCCGCTGGCAGCACGGCAGGCTTCCCGCCCCCCCCGGCCGGCGGCAGCGGGCGCGCTCGTACCCGCCCTCCAGAGGCCTTCCTTCAGGCAAAGCCCCTCCTCGTCAGGAGGAAGGAAAGTGCCGCTTGATAGCTCTGCGGCAGCACCGAGGGAAAGCAGCACCAGGAGGCCAATACGAAAACCTTAAGCCATATTTATGATTTTATTTTTTGCGTCAGGCAATGCCCGTTATATAGAAATCTTCCCGTTTCGCCAGTGTTTATTTCGACGAAGAGACAGCACTACTGACTGATGGGAAAGAGATCTCTGCATTTTTGTATCTGTACCGTGCTCTGTGTAGCTCGTTTCATTCTGTTTGCTTTTCCAAAGGGTTTTATTCAAATAATTTCTAAAAGCATAGGGCATATGGGAGAATCCATTTACCCCAGCAAATGGACACTGCCGAGCACAGAGAGGGGATTTATGCTTGCAGCTGGCCTTCAACACGTGACTTTCCACGCGAGCGATTTACATACTCCAGTATACACTTTCAGTATTCAAACCTATAAAGCCCATAAACGGACAAGATGCTCTGCACACAGCAGTAGGTGATACTTCAAAGAAGAAACAGAAATTAGGGGAGATCAGTTTCCCTCTCTCCATTCAGTGTTTTTAAATGCCTAAATCATGGCTCAGGGAGACATCCCACAGTGTCAAACTGTAGTTCTTGACAATATAAATATACTTGGGAGTAGTATGAAATACGCTAACTTGAAATCTGCCGTATGTCACACTAAAGTTATTGTCCAGGAGTGAGACCATGGAGAAATGCAATTGAGTAAGCGTAACCTTTCTTGGACCTTGGGTCAAATCCTGATTACCCAGATGCTGAAGGCGGTCTGTAGACTCTGCATTCACATCTTTTTTTCTAAGCATTTGCAAAGTGCCACAGAATGTCATAGTTGAAGCCTCCCCTGATGAAGGCCAAGAGCTGGGTTAGTGGAGTTGTTGCAAATCGGCTCGGAGATGCAATAGTTTGCTTACGTACGGAGATTTGCAAACAGCGGGCAAGAGAGGCGTCACATTTCTAAGTTCTGAATTTAATCCAAAGAAGTGACAAAGGTAAAATGTCTAGGATCAGAAGAGATGAGTATATTAGTATAAAAGAGAAAAAAAATATTAAACTTACCTATTTCTTTCAGCACTGTAGACCATCACTTCCCCATCCTCCCTGGTCTCCACCAAACATCAATGAATCGTAGTCTCCGTATTGCATGGGCAGGCGTCGTCTTTTGTTCCTTGGCAGAGCCTGAAACAGGAGACTTTAGACCCTAATTAGGGCTCCAAGATGTTTTCACAGTAAAAGTACTCACAGTCAGACACAGACTACTATTTGTGCTTTTGATTTTTTTTTCCAACATATTTTGCAGGATATCTGTGATGGGGTATTTTTTGTCCTTCAATATTTGCCTCCTGCTCAGAATAGTTTCTACACAACCAGAGAAAGGAACATCACATTTAAATAAAACCATGTTTTTGTTTTCAAACATTTAGTTTAAGAAACATCAGCTATGGCCAGGACTATCATAAAAACACAAAAACTCAGTGCAATTCAGCTTGTTATGTTGCCAAGAATGCTGCTTAGATTAATACAAACACCATCATGCTATTTAATTGAATTGCATTTAGAATAGATAGGGAAAGGAACAGAAAGTGATTGTGGAAACTGCACCAACAAATCTTCCAAAGAACACGTTGCAGATTTTTATTTGAAAAAAAGAATAACGAATGTATTACAAGGCACTAGCACTCACAGCTGTTCCTAGCAAAAAGTCCACATAAAGAAATGGCTTTTAGTGTAGAAACCAGAGTGTATTCCAGATCCTGAAAAGCTGCTGACACAGGCTGTAACCAATAGAAAACCAACAGAACCTGTCATCTCTCTGTTATATTACTGACAGTATAACAGGTATTTTCATTTAGAAATTCATTTGAAAGCAGTAGTGACAAGCGAGTTCCTATCTCCATCTATGGTGGAAAGAATTTCTCCCTTCAGTGCCTGATCCTTCTTTCTGTCACGCGCGGGCAAATGAGGAAGGACTGTGGTAAAGCCAGCGTGATCTCCTGAAGCAAATGGAGGGGATGGAGCCCCGCATGTTTCTCGGTCAGAACATCAGGACATTCTCGTTACACGTGCCCACATCACACCGGAGGAACCACGTGTCTTGTCGAAGAGAGGACATTTTGGAAAGTATACATTCAAAAGGAGATAAACTTATGGAATTTGGAAAAACAAGCTAAACTTTCCCAATGATGTCAGGAGTTGAGAAAGCTCGGACTGTAGAATCTGGGCAACTTCTTATTCAGACGTTCCTAGAAATCACAGTAAAAATGGTATCTCTTCAAATCCAAACTGGAATGAACAAGAATAAAGAATTCTGGAGTGACTCAACACTAAAGTTGAAAAGGCTTAACATGGCCCGTCGGCCGAGCGCTGTGGGGAGGGGGGTGACGCAAACCTCGGCATAACTGTACCAGAGAGCTGCTGCGTCTCCAGAGCAACTCTGTACATGGCAGAATACTCAAACTGAGTACCCCTCTCCAGTCACAGCAAGAAAATCAGGACCTCAGGTGGAGGAGACAGTTCGTGTTTGCATCTTGTTCTGATAGAACAACAAAAGGTAACCGGAGCGTGCATCCATCACAGGAGCTGGGAAGCACTGCTGAGGCCAGTAATGAAGACACAATCTAAGTTTTCTTGCTTGAAGATCGAGGTGGCTTAGTTCAAGCCAGAGCCAGAGAGTGAGCTACCACTGTGGATGGACAATGGGGAAGTCTTGGCTCAAGTTTGAGCTGGAAATCTAAGCTAATACTGCTGCGCACAGCTAGTCCTGGCACTCAAAATGAAGAGGACAATCAGGCAGCTAGGTGTCCCAAAAGGTTGATTGCTGACCTGCAACTCTGAAAATCATGCTCCGTGAGATTCCTCTGTCACCTTGGGTCAGTTACTTCTTGCAGCCAGATTTTAACAAAGTATTCAGAATCTACCTCCACTGGAATTAGTGGAAATTAAATGTCAGAAATCTGTCTACTGCATCTCTCCAGCTGTGAAATGGAACAGTCCTTCCTGTCTCAATGAAATACTTCCGAAGTTTATGAAGTGTTTTGACAGGGCAGTAATAGGAAGCGTGTAAGTATCCTAAACAGAAATTCAGGTTTTCTTTAACTGATGCTATACTGATGTGCTGAATAAGTATTGTCTTCAGGTTTTTCACACTATCCAGGTTTATGTGGCAAATGAAAGCAAGGCATGGGTGATATTTTTAATGTGCTGAACAAATATTCTTCGGGTTATGTATTTTTTAAGCTAAAGATCCAATATTATTTATAGTCTGTGCTTTCATGTAGAGAAGCTGGTTATATCAGAAATGAGGAGGAGAACTGACACCCTGCTAAGAAGTTGCTGGTTATTTGCTAACAAGACCATGATGAGGCTGAAACAACCATGTGCTGGACTTGAGGGGAGAGTGTGGGAGCTCAGCAGTTCTGAAAAACGGAGATTTATTTCAATACCTTGTTGAACTTCAATGGTTAACTTTAGGCATTCAAATAGATCATGTAAGATAGCTGGCAAACATCACGGAGTGAGACGTTGACAGAAACAGGCAAAACCTCCAAACAAACACATCTACTGATTTAAAATCCCAAGGTGTTTCAATGTAGGCAGTTTTAACAATGGCAGAGAAACATCATTATTGGGAATTTTGTCTAATGCTCAAAATGCAGGCTATGTTCTTTGCACTTTCTGGATCACTGCCTGTGTGTGTGAGCAGGAGCTTAAGTGTTTTCTCTGTTTTACTAGATGAAGGCAATCCCTACCACCAACAAGTGGCAACTCACAACAAAAGGAACAGCAGAGTTCCCACTTTTCAGCTGTCATTCGGTCCATGGAAAATGAATGGGAATTAATTATCTGGTTCTTTACTTAGATTGGAGTACTCAGAAAGTCCTCAGAAAATGCACTTCCAGGTTTTGCGTTCAGTTTATCAGGAAGGCTTAGGTAAAGCCAACAGTGACGGTGTCTTTCCTTCCCCCATGACTACCCAGAGACTGCTCTCAGAGTCTGTACTACTGTGTACGTTCCATCATTATGCGCCTTTAAAAATGAAAAATAGGTCAAGAAACTGCAAGGTGAATGAGTTAATACACAAACCATTATCATATTCAAGTGCTACACAAATGAGTATCTTCTCTTTAATTATGAGGCAGTAGAGTCAGTAGTGTGGTGACATTAATCATTACAATACTGAAATTTTGTTACCATGGTGTGGTTTTTAAGAGGAAACTCTTTTAAGATGTAAATTAACTTTGTCTTAGAATTTCCCTCTTCACACCCTCAGTCAAGCAGTAATCACCGTTTATAGGCATTGAATCAAAAGGATACGTTGAGCTGCTGGAGCAACTCAGAGACTGTATTAAGTGCTCCCATAACAGCTACCACCATCCTTATTTTGGCCACACTGCAAAGGCATTCAATTTCCTCTGTCTCTTTGCACTTTTTAGCAGACAGTAGTGAAGGAATGTTATGCAATGAAGCTATAAAGTTTAATATCCTTTAGCTAACATGAAGAATTTTCAGACAGGCATTTGTCCCTGCTTTTGGCCAGCCCCGCTCCCCGGGGCAGCAGAATGTGTCTGTGAGCCCCGTTTGTTGCTTTCCCCAGACCTCACACCAAGCGCAGCTGCAGAGGGAGAGTCCCTTTGGTGCACGGGCAGATATCTATTAGCATTTGTTCCTGCAACACCTACCTATAAAGACTACAAGACAAACTGGATCTCTACCTAACACTCCACATCCATCTCCATCACACCCAACTCTTGGTTTTATGTGCGAACATGTAATTTAGACTCTTATAGCCGAATGGCAGCAGTGAGATGATGGAGTGGGGTGTTCCCTGGAATCAAACTGACTCCTGGGGAAAGGGAGCGGGGAATAAAGTCTGCGAGGGATTGGATCAGGCCCAGCTTGGAGGTGCTGAGGAAGCATTTCTGGGCTGGGCGGAAGGTCTGCTGAATAGGTGTGGTCAGGGAGCAGACAAGAGGGAAGAGTTTTCTGGATGGAGAAGCTGGAGCAGGTGATGTCGTTGTTCAGGCAGGAACTTGCGATTGTACATTTATAGTAAAGTCAGCGCTCCCACATACACAAAGCTGAATTTTCCTCTGAGGCAAATTGTGGCAATTATCCTGATTTTGACCGCAAAATAGTGCCTGGAAGGCAGACTAGACTGTTGTTACGTCTACAAAACAAATATTCTGTAATTGTAAAGGGTAACTATTTTGTGCTTTCTGATCTGAAAGACTATCGTCAATACGGTACAGTTAGGATTCATGACAGGGCCTGAGGGAGTCAGACATTCAAATGCCATTGAACTTCAGAAACAGCTGAGTGCCTACATCCTTTAGGCTCCTCTTGTAAATCTTTCCCTTAAATTACAAATCTGGCCTATAAACACAAAAATCTACCAGAATGAAAGAAAGGTTTGCATTAAGGTATAGATCCATCCTCAATCCTTTGTTCATGAGGTGCTGATCAACATGTATTAAATGCACATAGCTCTATCGTGCTAGCTCATCACTTGTAAATTCTTAATTTTTAAATTTTTTATTGCCAACTATCTGAATCAAAGCTCTCTGAAATAAGAAAAATAATATTAATTCTATGGTCATTGGCTCAGACTCTGAGCAAGGTACGGAAACCTGTGTCTTTCTGCTTACAGGCAAATCCCTTGTAGAACAGTTCCAAAGTTTTCTGTGTAGTCATTTCCAGTCCATTTTCAGGTTCTAATCTCCTGCTGGAGTGAAATTCAAAGGACAATAGACTGACTGGAATTCCTTTCTTGAATTTGTTTTTATTTTAGTCAAACTTCAGCATTTCTGCCTTTTGATGAATCGCTGTCCTGTCCCATCCATCAGAGAAGTCACGCCTATCTCCTTTCGGCACGGAGATGCCACTTTGCTGTGAAAAATGAACTGCGTGCAAAGCACTGTGCATTTGCATAACCTCTTTGGTAACAGTTTGTCAAGAAACCCTCTCAGTATTATTTCCTGAGACAACAGTGCTATTTCTAAGGATGCAAAATGATAGCTCTGTCTGGCATATTACAGAATCTTAAATACATTATTAAATCCAGCTTCTCCGAACAGTATTCTGCTAGTATTTGTCCTCGCACAGTCACTTACGGGCTTGCTGAACCCCCCCAAACCACATTTTCTGAGAACTACCCACAAAGTTTCTGTCGGTAAGGAATTTTTGACAGGTGCCTTACAATCTCTTTTTCTTGCTTTGGCTCACTGGGATGATTATCAGAAACATAAACATGTTTTATTTTTCTAAATATCAACACTGTCAACTGCTTCAGTACTTTTACTTTGTGATCTTAATCAAGGTTTGACCGCATCATACCTATGGAGCCTTTAGCAAAAACCCCCAGTGCCTTGGTAATGGGAGGTCTCGTGGTCACAGCCTTTAGATTCCCTGAAGCCCTTCACCTCTGGTCATTAACACGCTTGCATGACCATGTAGGACAGCTGACGGAAGAACCATTACTTACCAAACTTCTGAACAGAAATTTCAGTCTGTTTTCTACCTATTCTATGGGATGATTTACATATTGTAGCTGAGAACTAAGACATCGGCTCATTACTGTGGCGCATTCTCTTTGTTGAGGTGTACCTGTGTTCAGTTGGGTGTTCCTGGCCGTGCCGAGCAGGGAGTGTACAATAGGTGGCACTCGCTGTCTTGAGGACACAGACAGTATCAGTGCCTCTCTAATTAGAAAAAAGACGGCTGCTTATCTTATCACTTGCAAAATTAACAGCTCAGAATAGGTAATCACTAACGTGGATCAATTTAATTAGTGTCCTGTCAACGTGTGCAGTCACCCTTCTGATCTATACCCATATGCATATGACGTACCCATCTTAAAGTTTACAAACCTGCATTAGGAGAAGAGGAATCAGATGATGTGACTGAAGTCCTGACTGTGCTGTGATTTGGGGTCATCATTCATGTTAAACTTATCAAATATATACGCAATCGATGTTGTATTATTGCTCAAACATTAGAGTCGTTACCTGTTACATGTCTCCCGGTCAGAGATTCTTAAAATAAATTTAGACAACACCAGAATACAAAAGGATAAAAGCCCTTTGTTCAATACAAAGTGGGTGCCGTTAACCAATCATTACTTAACCACACGCTGTTGGAAACCCATATGGACAACATTCAGCAGTATCAGCCACTTCCCAGTTTGAACCACTTTTGATTTAAGATACAAATACCTCTGTATCTTAGCCTGACAACTCGTAGAATTGCTGGAAAAACATATCAGAGGGCAGTAACAAACTCCAGTTGCTCACACTTAGCCTGTCTTTCCAGGAACCTAATGGAAAAACTAAATTGTATTTTGTTTGATAGATTAACTGATAAGCCTGGTATGAAAGTGGGTGCACACAGTTGTTTTGCACAAAGTCATGAGAGAAACTGATTTTATAAATGGTGCATACAGGGTTGGTCAGAATGAGAGCTGATGCTGATATCGAAAAGCTAGTATAAATAAAAATAAAGATTAAATCCATAGGCATAGGTTGATTTAAGAGCAATGTACATGAGAGTAACACATTTTTTTTCCCCAGAATGTCTTAATGAAAATGTGGATTTTTAAAAGGATTGAATTGCTCCATGTATCAAAATTAGTAAGAGCTGAATTCTCCAGCTGTAACCACGTTGAAGAATGCCACTAGAGCAGCTGGACGTGCAGCGTGCTTGTCGGTGAGGGGAGTGTTTTTCATGCACTGTAAATACAGAGCCTAACAGCAGTGCTATGAGCATTCTTTAAAACCCATACCAAAAGTAGGAAAAAATAACTTGCCATATTATTGGGCCACAGAAATGATTTTAACTTCCATCTTATATTGAGGAGTAAACCGGTGGTGCAAGCAAACGAGTTGTCAGCAAACTTTTAAATGATTTCCCCCTGGCTACTTCTGGCCTTGTGCTTCTGGCTACCTGCAGCCTACGGCAGCTGAAGAAGGATCATGGATTCTCTAAACTCTCCTTGCCTAAAGAAAAGCTTCTGTGGTATTGGAAGACCTAGTCCTCATTATTTTTGATGTATTTTTTGAAAAGGAAAGGTGGACCAAAGGTACAGTATGGAGAATGGGATGAGAGGAAGGAGCTGCAACCCGGCCGTCGTACAGCACGTCTTCTCCACAGCAACTCGGGAGCAGCTTTTTCTGACTGATCCCCCCCCCCTCCCCCAGCTGCATTGTTAGGTGGGGAAGGAAATCCCCTTTGGAGAATATCCAAGTTCTGATGTTTCATACAAACCTGATTATACTGTCTGACATTATTGATGTTGACAGCAATTGTAAAGTGAATTTGGAGAGATTAAGTGTATAGGGGTATTGTCTGTAATTTTTAATAATCCTCTTCTCTTAGATTCTGAGAGAACATGATTGTTGTGGATGTATTAATGGAATCTGCCTGTCAAAATAATGAAATTGAAAAAGCTTTTATTGGGTATGTGTATCATAGAAATATTAGCATTATATATGTCCCTTGTGCCAAATGTATTACCACAGCAATAAGTGGAGAAGCATCAACAGGAATACAGTATATAAAGATGCTTAAAAATCCCACATATATTGACACTGATATAAAACTAACCAGGTCAATGAGCCATATTCCACCAAATAAGTTGTAACACTTTCTATTAGCGTTTAATATTTAAATTTTTCTTTGTTCTAAGTATTATTCTAATAGGAAATTATTAAAAGTCTTTGATGTCAGGTGCAGCATTGCAGTATCCATTTTCTCCCCTTAGCAAGCTTGATGATGTGAGGTATTACATATCATACAGCTTTTCATCTTGAGGCTGAGATTTGCCTTGTATGATTGGCCAGTCAGATACAAGCCAAATATAAGATGAAATCCAGTCAAAAAATTGCTGAGTATCGTAGTCAGAAAAGTATATAACAGGCATCATAACGCAGAAGATTTGTGGGAGTTACAGGGGACAATAAGCTGTGCGGCAGTCAATAAGGCCATGTTATTACAGAAATTATAAAATAAATACAAAATAAATACAATTTTGTTAAAATACAGGTAGTATTTGTTTATTTTCAACCAGCGCTAATGCTTCAGCTGATGTATATTATCTCTAGATCTGAAATTCATGCTTTGGGAATGCTTCTGAAAAAATGAAGAGAAGCCATAGGAAAGGGACACAAATGGCAGTAGAGGTGAACAAAGCACCTGGACTGGTTTGCTGAAGAAAAGACCAAGGAGAGATGAGGACGGCAACACTTTTCAGATATGTTGCCACTGAATTGTTCTCCCTGTCTATGGAGACTAGGACAATAAGCCTATTATTTCACTTTCATTAAGGGAAAATGAAAGGAGTCAGTTTTCTAATGTGAACAGGTTGCTTAAGGATACAGGGGAATCATCCTCTTTGAATAATTCAAAACACATCTGGTAAGAATGGCCAAAATATACCTGACCATCAGGAGAATGGACTAGGTGGCAGGTTCCCACACTGTTAGTTGCCTGTAATCTGCCACTGCAAGTGGATTAAAGGAAACGTGGAATCCCAGAGCAAAGATGACTTTTTGATGTCCTTTAGCGCAAAGATTTTTTTTCATTGCTAGTGGACTTCATACTGCTAGTACTATAACACAGGCTGAATAAATGCTGGGAATCAGAAATTGTTGTTAAGACAGGAAACTGGCAGTGGGGATTTTTTCCTTTAACTTTTTGAATGGAATTTTGTGAACAGCGACTCAACTATTTTCAGTGGTTTTAGTGTGTACACACATAAACCATATCATGTATCTGCAGGAAATTTTCATGGCTGAAGATGAAGGATTTCATGTCAGTGTTAAACAGTATGTAATGTATGACAACACCACCCTATTTTCAGAATTTATGTTCTAGTTAGGAAGTCTATGATCAGGACATTCTAAACAACTCAGGAAGAAATGAATGTGTCAGCCCTTAAATATCAGGTTAGTGAGTCAAAGTCAGTCTTGATAAAGTAGGAGACACTTTTTTCTCATCAGATGCTTCTAAGAAAATTAAATCAAAAGTTTGTGCTGCAGCTGTAAATTGACAGGTTAAATAGTGCAGTACAGCTGTAGAAATGTGGGAATGGAGAGATAACGTCTATTTCATGGCACCTCATGCAGCCCAGAGGCTGTTTGGAACAAGAACTTGTGTGAAGCACTCAGTAGTGTTTGCAGGTGGATTTGTTCAGACTCATTTATTTTTCTTTTCTTCCAGGAATGATTAATTTCTGTCTCTTCAATGGAAAACAGCTGTTGCTCCTCTTTTTTAATGACATGGTGGTAGGCTGAGGGAGTTGGAGTTGTTCAGCCTGGAGAAGAGAAGGCTCCAGGGAGACCTTAGAGCCCCTTCCAGTGCCTAAAGGGGCCTACAGAAAAGCTGAGGAGGGACTTCTTGCAAGGACATGTAGTGATATGATGAGGGGGCATGGCTTCAGACTGGAAGAGGGAAGATTCAGAATAAGTATTAGGAAGAAATTTTTCAGTAGAAGGGTGATGAAGCACTGGCGCAGGTTGCCCCGAGAAGCTGTGGCTGCCCCATCCCTGGAGGTGTTCAAGGCCAGGTTGGACGGGGCTGGGAGCACCCTGGGCTGGGGGGAGGTGTCCCTGCCCAGGGCAGGGGGGTGAGACTGGATGACCTTTAAGGTTCCTTCTGACCCAAACCATTCTGTGATTCTATGATATGAGGGCCTGCAGTCTCTGTGGGCCAGACTGCCCTCTTCCTGCTGAACCTTAGGAGCCGTCAAAGTCAGAGAGATGGAAGCGTTGTGTTTGACTGACTCTGGTTTCCAGGGAGGAGAGGATGCACAGGCAAACCCTGAAGCTTTCGATTCAATTAGTGAACATCCCTGCCGCTGGCAATAGGAATGAACTACAGCTGGTACCAAAGAGCTAAACTCAGGTGTCACTTTGCCATTCGTGTGCATGTATAGCGATTTGTCCTCGTGTATGTGAATATTTCAGAAATGCCTAAAATACTTGAAACGGTTATTCTGCCTCAGCCTCACTTCAGCTGCTGGCAACCGTTAGACTGTTTGTCTCTTCTTTGTTGAACTGGCATTGCTGGGAGCAGCACCACTGGCATGACGATGATTGACAGGAGTGCAGCGTGGAGAGGCACTAATTGGGTGGAAGGGGAGCAGCAGACCACGGCTCACTGGGCAGTCTTTGGGAAAGGTGAAGGGACTCATAAAGCGACCCGGACTCCCTGCTGATGGGGAGAGGGCAAGGCATGGGGCTGAACAAGAGAGGAAGGAAACATCTGTGTGAATTTCTAACCCTGAGCAGTAGCACAAGCTCGTGTTAGCAAGTCAGCTCTTTGCCATAGAAGGAAATTACATGAGTGTCTATTCTTTTTGGGTTAAAAAATAATAATTACTGTGGTGCCTAAAAGCATGAGAGACTTATTTGCATGCTCTATCATCTGGAACACTCTTTTTCCACCCTTGGTGCTGTCACATTTTTTTGTACCATAGCTCAGTTCTTACTAGAAAACTTTCTGATGGACCACTTATTTCTTTATTTGTCCCTGCATGGACTATATTTTCGCTTCCTCTTGGGAAAATGCTATTCAGATCTCTCTGGCATTTATAGCAGCTGCTTAAATGACCTCTTCTCCCTAGTGACAAGTGATAGGATGAGAGGAAATGGGTTCAAGTTAAGCCAGTCAAGGTTTAGGCTGGATATTAGGAAATTTTTTTTCACTGAAAGGGTTATCCAGCATTGTAATAGGCTGCCCAGGGAGGTGGTGGATTCACCATCCCTGGATGTGTTTAAAAAAAGGGCAGACGTGGTACTTGGGGATATGGTTTATACGTGGTTTTGTCAGGTTAGGTTAATGGTTGGACTCGATGATCTTAAAGGTCCCTTCCAACCTTAACGATTCTATGATTCTATGAAATGCAGCCAAGATGGTACCTCATAATCCAGCCGTTTAAATAAAAAGTTCCAGTATTTAAAGGGTGGCTACAGAGAAGATGGAGACTCCCTTTTTACAAGGAGTCACATGGAAAAGATGAGGGGTGATGGGTACAAGTTACTCCTGGGGACATTCTGATTGGACACGAGAGAAAAATTTTTCACAATGAGAACAATCAGCCATTGGAATAATCTCCCCAGGGAATTGGTGGATTCCCCATCATTGGGTGCTTTTAAGATTCAGCGGGACAAGGTGCTGGGCCTTCTTGTCTGGAGTGGGCTTTTGCTGAGGAAGGTTGGACCTTGAGGTCCCTTCCAACCTGGGATTCTGTGATTCTATGACACAGGAGAAACATTGTCATTCTCCAGCACTTGACAAATTTTCCTTCTGTGTGGACATGCTTTCCTTCCACATTACCACCATAATTTCTTTATTCACTTCAGATGGTAAATTTTTTGCAGTAGATATTGCATCTCTGTATTTGCTAACAAGGTAGCAGGACAGATGGCATACCTAGAGCATACCATGGAACATTTTTTTATGTACGTGACATGTTTTTATGTAAGTACTTCAAGATTTTCAGTACATAGGAATGTATATTTATTTTTGTTAGTAATAATTTTATGTGAATATTGGTCAGCTGATGGTGTGGCACAGCATCTCTAACAATTCATGAGACAAAATTTCTAAATTCCAAATGGCTATTTAATTTTTTAAGGCTTAAATTAAAATTAGCTATGCAACTCAGTAACAGGAGGTTGACGAGGTGTTTGGGGTCTTGTGTTAATATTTAGAGACACAATACAACTTGAAGAATGAAAGATTCCTGTAAATAATTGTTGTATAGACAATGAAATAAGATACTTAGCCTGGCCAGTCAGAATTCAAATACCTCAGGGTAGCTGAAAAACACGAAGGGTAGAAACTCTGGAAAATGCATTTGTGGCTGAGGATGAAATAGTAAGAGAGGGAATAAAATAAAACAAAAACACAACATGATTTTGGTTGTGGAAAAGATCAAAGGTAAAGGCAGCACAATTGCTTTTGGAAATCTCTTCAGGAGCAGCATTTCATGCAGACACCTGCTGGTGCCGTCTGCTGCTCTCTGTGTTTGTACGGCTTATGCCAAGGAGACTTTGGGGGAATGTTTACAAAAATGTGCGAGTTGCTGATATAACACACCGCAAAGTGAAAAGTTCTGTTATTTTATTTACTTCAACCTTTCTTTGCATGGATCACGTTTTGCTATGTACTCACAGCACACCCCGCATATTGGAGTCTGAGCAGTAGCAGAACCTCGGCGTGCCGCCGCAGTACGAGCAATGGCTGAGTACGGGCTTTTCTTCACTTACTCTTAAAATGAAAGTAATGACATTCAAAGTGTCCTCAATGATCTCCAGGCTTCTGATGGTTTACAAGTGGGAGGTACTACAAACACTAGCTAGAGTCACTGGGTTCTCACAGAGCAGGAATCTAGACTGGTTTCAGGTATCTGTCTTCCAAGCAGAAAACACGAGCATCTGCGGAAAATTTTACTAACTTCTAACATAATGTGAAATATTTGACCTGGATGGCTTGCAATCAAAGTGGCAAAAATAATTTGTCTTATATTTTCCATACACCTAGTTTATCCTACTATTGAAATACATAATTTTAAAGGACAAATGGTGAATAAGAAATATCTTTTTAATTGTTCTTTATCAGTGTCTTGACTGATTATTACACAGTATTTTAAAGACAATGTGAGATCTGGGAGCTATAAATTTTTTCAGCTCCTGGATGAAATAGAGACACTCCGCAACTGGGGTGCAATGCATAAATACAAAGGCTCTTTTAAACTATAAAACAAAAGCTGGCCAAGCAACCAAGCCTCCTTTTCATCTTCTTGTCAGTCCAGCTGAAGATGTAAATACCCTGAGCGAGTAATACATCCTCAGAGTGACAGCACGGGGCTGTCACTCACGTGTGAACGCCGCACAAGCTGTACCTCCCATTGGCTGCAAGAGGACATTGAAGCACCGCAGTTCTGCTGAAGGCAACGCAGCAAAGCATCATTTGAAGTACAGAGGAATGGATTCCTAAAGCAGTGTTCAGGGTTTCGAGTCTTCATGTAGACTGGCAGTAGAGGTGTGGGAGATGTCTAAATCCACCCAAAGCACATGAGATGCCAGCAGTCTCTTGGCCAGGAGGCCTCACGACAGGACGACTATGCTACTGAAAGGTGGCATACAAAGAGGGAAAAAAGGACCTCAATTAAATATGGTCTTTAGTGCAATTTATTAGGGTTCCGGAGGAGACATGAAATTGTATTTTTTTAAAAGCAATTGATTGTAAAAATGCACTGGAAGATCCAATGAACTCACCCACAGCCACAGGCTGCCATTAGGACCCGTCTGATCACAGAGTATAACACTGAGCACCCTGCCTTTTGCTGCAGGAACCTCTTATAGTAGTGAGGGAAGTTTCTTCAAGCTGGACTTTGTTAGAAAGATGTGACACAGGATTTGTTTATCTACCGCTTCAAGGACAGGGTTTGCCTGGATGTACAGTACTCGGGTATCTCACCGTCCCAGAAATCTCAGGGGCCGACGTGTAGTGTATGCCAGCCCCCTCGAAGCAGCAGAATGGACCCATACTGCTGAGGAAGATTCCCCTTTAATGACTTACATGAACAGAAGTTAGTCAGGGCCTACAAGAACCCTTCAAAATAGATGAGATTGTTCTTCTGCAGGATTTGGCTCTGGCTGCACAACTGCCATTGAGCAAACACCTATCCAGATTCAGATTAATGGGCTGATACAGATGTTAGAGGGTTGAAAGGCATTTACATCGTAGATAGATTTCTTGTACACGGTTTTGGCATCCTACATATTTTGCTATTTTTTCCTCTCTGAAAGGAGCATTATAGCTCTTCCGACAATCGCAGGAGAATTATCTAAACTGCTGCCTACAAATCTGTGAGGCCCCCAATACCTTTCGTTCCTTTGGCACAGATCCGTCATAGCCCCTCTCTCTCTTAGACTTTTAGGGTTTATAAGACCCTTTTCCTGCTTCCCTGTGTGCTCTCACTCTGCTCCTTTGCCAGCCGTGTGCTCCCATTCGTCTCCCACATTTTGGACTTCTTACCAGAGCAGACTAAGCAGAACAGCTGCCTCTACAGAAATCAGATTGATGTACATGATTACATGGACTGTTAACTTTGGTTTAAAAAAATTATTTACCTGCCAACGCTCACAGACACCTTCACAAACCACTTGCTGATGACACTTCTGTTCACCTTGGAAAGGACACGAAATGAAGAACACGGTGTGACATTCTTAACAGAGTGCCTAGAATTTATCACAGTGCTCGTACTGTATGACTCATGTCGTGTCCAAAAAAACCCAACTTTTCTAAGAAACTGAAAAGATTTACTAAGGAAATAAAGTCTATATGTCTGTATTATTAAAGAACTTACATATCTTAATTTTATAGTGCCTCTCTCAATTCCGTGCAAAAAATATAGACATTTTAAAGAAGGTAACAAAATACCTACTCTACAGTGCAAAACCACTTATGACTCAAATTTTCCACACTTTGTACAATAGTTTAAAAAGTACAATTTCAGCAAATAATGTGCACCTTTATATTATTATTTTATTATGATCTGTCAGTGCACACTTGTATAAATGGACAAAAACTCTCAGAAAATTCAGTGGAGAAAAGAGCCCAGCTGAAAGAAGAAATTATCCATTTTCACTGGGGAAAGTATCCAGAAGTCTGCAAATCTGTTGAATTACTCTTAACCAAGAGAGCACCCACTGGTAGTTGCGCCCAGCTTTGGTAGTGTTTTCTGGCTGAGGGCACATACCTGAGAGCTCCCCTGTGCTTTCCAAGCCTTCTGCCAAGTCTTAGGGGCTTTCTGTGGACTTCATTACTATTGTCTGTCCCAAGTGTTACAAATTCCACGAGGAAGCAAAAAATAATGAGCTTTAAAATATGAACTTCAGCTTCTCATTTTTTGACCATATGGACCATATTCTCAGCACTCTGAAACTGTGAAGACTAGGATTTTTTTTTCAGTGAAAGCTGATAAACCCCCCCATTCACTTGACTCGTGGGACTGGGGATTAAAAAAAAAAAACAGAACAAAATGGTGAGTCCCAGACAGAGTGAGAGCTGGCACTGGCAACCCTGGCTATTCTTTTTCTTTTGAAGTGGAAGTGTAATTAATCACATGGAACTAATTTTGCATAAATGAAGAAATACATTTAAATTAATACATGTTCTGTAAGCCGATGGAGGCGAACACTTCAATGAAGACCTCACAAACTTTGTTCTAGTAAGTAACTTAACAGAAGCTCAAAGATATTGTGCCCTAAAACAGGAGCCTCTGCAACAAACAGTGTCTACGAAGCTGGAGTCAAACATTCTAAAAAGGTGGAATTGATCCTTTCCAAATGCACTCTGTTTTTAGCACTATTTTATGTTGATGTTGTAAGGAACAGTTCTATTTATGGAAACTTAGCAATCTTCTAAAAATGGGTTGCATTCATTCACTATCTCAGATAAAATGTGCCATGTAGGAAGATAAATGTCTAGGATCTTTCTGAGAGAAAACAAACAAACAATTGTTTTGCCTTTTGAGAACACTGTTTTGTTGTCATAGAAAGATTGAGCTCTCTGAATCTTTTTAATTCCCATGAAGAATTTGCAAATATTTGCAAGATGTCAAAAATAATTAGACAAAAGCAGTTTCACCATCTCTGGTATAAATAGTACATACATTGTAGAGATCAAAGGACTTCAGTTTCTCTCTTGTAAATCTAAAAAAAGAAGTTTATTTGAAGAAAAAATAGGAAACAATAGTAAAAAAAAAAGAAGGCAATACATTCATCTGTGAGAGTAACTGATTCTATTAAAACTGTGTCAGAAATAGGTCTGGATTAAAGGCAGTTGATCTTAAACATAATGAAGCGTGGAGCTCCTGCAGCGTCACTGTGTGCAGTGAGAGTCGCTGATACTTAGCCAATATTTAGAATCTCTCAAGATTTGTCCACTGATTCATTTGTTCAGGGTTAATATCACACGATATTCTTTGAAATGATGCTTGCTGCTATGAAATGTTTCAACAGAAACAGAAATGATTAAAATTGCACTTCTTTCGAAAAATATTTCTTTTAGGGTTACAAACAGTGTCTACCCTAAATGAAATTGAAAGAGGGGAAACCATCTATTGTGCCTGTGAGCTGAGTCTGTACCTCTGACAGCACTTTGTGTCTACCCTGTCTCATGCTCGTACTGTACAGTCAGCCAGATTCCCTCTGTCTGTGGAGGCGCGCGGCACAGCATCACACGATAGAACCCCATTTTAAACAAACAGCACCACATTGTTTATTAATGTTCAGCTAGGTACATACCATTAAAAAAGACAAAGAATGTCTAAGGGTAGATAAGGTATCTGAAATCCCTTTTATACTCTTGTTTTTACCTTTCCAGCACACTATCTCCTCCCTGGACTATCAGTTTCCCATTGGATTCCATTTAAAGTTACTAAAATGTGTTCTCCCCTCACCGAGACATGGCTGCTACAAAACCTGACAGTACATTTGCAGTCCTGTTTTCATAGATCAAGAAACTGAGTGAGACCACACAAAGAAATGATTGAAAAATACACAGTTTGCACAAAAAGCCCCAAAGAAAATGGATAGGAAAGGAAAAAATATTAACATACTGTCTCTGTTAGGGCAGCTTGGCTGCTGACATATGTTGCATTCAGTGCTCATATGAAGGAAAAAGAAAATCCGTTATTTCTTTCTCTCCCTGATCCACGTTCACATTCGTGGAAATCAAATGGGAGTAGTCCTCTTCTTAAAGTTAAGTGAGGTACAGACCTAAAAGTTTGCAGGAACTAGACCTCAGGCTAGAAGGAATAAGCAGTACATTCAAGGTCTCAGCCAGGCAACTCTTGTGTAACAATCTTCACTGTCAAAAATATCTTATTACAAGAATATTGAACTGCAGTGTCTTTCTACCCTCTCTCTCTGCCACTAACATCTTGATGCTCATGGTCAGCATTTTGTATTTTCTTTGTCTCCCATGTATGGACAATCTATCACTGTTTTCAGTGGAACATAATGTCTCATGTTCTGAGTACTTTGAAGATGTAAAGTGCAATTTAATTGCTAAGTATTACTACAAAATACAGAAGCTTCCAAGCGTCTACAGCACAATATGCTAATTCAGACACCACCCATTTAAGCAACGTTAATCATACACACATCTCAACTACTCTTCAGTACATGGGTGGAGATATGTCAAATCTGTCAGGACAGTAATTTATTATTACACCTGCTCTACTTATTTTCTATTAAATCACCTATCACAGCAACCTTATCAAGACAGAACAGAATCAAAATATCCAGTACTTCACTTTTTATTATCAATAGCAAGTGAAGGACCCTTCAAAAGCTGTAGTTATTTGAGTAGCACGGGTCTAGTGTTTCTGCTTTTAAAATACAAGAAAAGATAGCAGAAGTGAAAAGCAGAAGAGCAATAGGAAATAAAAAATGCATAGATCTCTAAAGCCTTAATAAAAGACACAAGAAAGACACTTCATTATACAGGAGAGGTAACTGAGGCACAAGATGGTCCGTTGGTGGAGCTACATGACAAATCACTAGGACCTCAAGGCTCTAACTCATCTTCTCCTCCTAATGTTCAATTACCAGAAACCTTCAAATACGTTTGATTGCCCTTTGATCGCCATGCTTGCATGCACAACTGGGATATGAGGCTGTGTTTTAATTCTAGCTAGAAAATATCCCATTCGTAACAAAGAGGTGGGCAAAAATGGATGAGTAAAAGAACGGATGGTAAAAATTGCTGAAGGTACTCCAAAGCTCTACAAACAACTGCTCCACAGTCTAAGTGCAGCTGCAAATGATTCTTCACTACAGACTCTACCTGCCCAAAGCCCCGTTAGCTCTGGATTCTGTTTCTCACAGCGAGCAATGCCAGGCAGCCAAGGAATAGGGGAAGAACAAGGCAAGACAAAGATGCTTCCCCAGTTACTATCGTCTTCCAACAAGTGATAGTCTCGTCCTTATTCCTCTGTCAGACTCTGCTGAAATTGGAAAATGGACTGAAAAGTTACTAGGGGTTGTGAATTGATCTCACACAGGTACGACGTAGTCGCATTGGCCGCATTTCCCGAGGAATGCCTCACTGAACGTGCAACCTTAGTAATGTGGGGAAATAATCACTCCTTGGTGTTTACTCTGTAAGAAAGGGGAAAAAGGTGATGTTTAGGCAGAAACTGTGACAGAGTATCTGCTCAGATCTAGTATAATCATGCAAGTTATGTTCTACCTGTAATTTAAAGAAAAGTCAATGATGTGACAGTATCTCAGGAACACAATGGGGTTAAACAAAAGCAGGCGTATTGGCAACTACATGCAACTACTTAACAACATTTACAAACATTTATGGAAAACTCTCACTAAGTGCTATTCATTTATCCACACCAGGTAATGCCTCACGCTACTCTCCTGAATATGAGTTTGGCTCAGGCACGCCTGAGAGGCAGTGCAGTAATTGTAATAACCATGACTTTCACTACTACCCTTAGCTCTGGCATCTTAATTTATCTCTACTTGGTGAATTTTTAAATAGTCATGTGGACATCGATTTCCTACGTTGGCACTCTATTAAAGCTATAATAGCTGGTATTCCCTGTCCCCCATTTTCATCTTGTTTTTACTACCACTTCCCTTCTCCTCACATCCTACTAGCATTTAAGTGAAATCCCCTTTCCATTTATGAATGACATTTGAATTTGAACAGAGGATGTGTGCCTGCACCTATGAAGTCATTCCTAGCTCCTGTGGCATAAACACTAAAAAGTCTGAAGTGCAGGTCAGCGGGTAGCTGATACTATCCAGAAGAAAAGGGAAAATACTGTGATTGTGTCATAATTTGTATCACTTTTCCTACTCCTGGGGAAAAAGTAAACTCTGTCAGTTCTTCAGCTAATAAAGACCCCTTGGATACGAAGGAAGACCAGAGGAGGTTTCTTTTAGAGGTAGTCTTGCACTAATGATGAGAAAATCTTCTGGAATTTCTTTCCTCTGTAATTTTATTTTAAACAATCGTGATTTTGTTTCATTTGGAACTTTACATTATTTTTTAAAATTATATGAAAATTGTTGATTCCAAAGGCTTGCTTACCCATTTTCTCAGTGGAACGCAGGTAAACAGAGCAAGTGACTGACATTTTTTTCTAAGCATTATTTTGCTAATTTCAGCATCCAACAAGAAATGTTTCTGCAAAATATGTTTTTGTTACAAGCAACCTTTTTTTCCCCCCGAATAAATTGACCAACTCTAATCACACTTTTTATACTAACAAGGTACTTTTCTAAGTGCTCATCCTACTGCCACTATTTTGCATAGACAGACCGGAACCTGTGTCTCACAGTGGAAGATCTAGATCCATTATTCTTTTCACTTATTCACGGTATCCCAGGCCTATAATGATGGATCAGTTATTAAAATGATCCAGTTGAAAACTATGAACATTTGCCCATTATAGTTTCTGTGCAGTCAGGCATTACTGTATAGAAACACATGGCAAGACATTTTAAAAAATAAGTTGTTGTTTTCAAATAACTGCAGTGAATTTCTTTTAGTTAAAATCACAAGAAACCGAGTTGATGAGCGGTTGCTTTATTAAGCACTTACCAAGCACCTGTAGCTGGGTAGGCTTCAGAAAAAAATCACTAGAGGTTTAGCAATTGCTTTTTGAAGTCACTTTAAATTAATAACTAACAGCTTGGCTTTTTTTCTTTTTTTTTTTCTTCACTGATTTTTAATCTCTTGTCACCAAGTTGTGCGTGCGTCTTCATTGTTTTCTGTATAGCTGAACTCCCTATTTCAACCAAAATGTTTCCAGGTTTGGGGCACCAACATACCCTCATCTTCTCTGAGTCACAGTGAGGCACAGCTGCATGCCCCAGGAACACACAAGGTAAGACAAACTGCTTGGAAGTTACACGCTCAAGAAAACTGCTTGTTACTCATACAGATCAGTCTCAAGTGACCTTCCTGACTAAACAAGTTTACTGTTGCTGGGCTTTATATCCATGTGTCCTCTCTAGAGTTTGTCTCCAGAGCTAAATTAACTGCAATGATAACTCAGCTGTAGCTCCTTATTTGGTTCCCATCTAACCACAACATGCCTAAGCCTGTTTTCAACTTGCATTGATTAACCTAAGGTTGCTTATGAACTAACGCCTCATGAAGAGCAGCTGCTCAGTTGCTTGCACAAGTATCAAGCAGAGCAGAGCTGGCCCAGGGCAGCCGGTCCCCAGTGCCTTTGCCCAGTCCCATTTGAGGAAGCAGAGGCAGAGTGCACCACCCAAACACACTGAGTAGGGAAGCAGAAAAGCATAGCAGGAGAAACAGCCTTACCCATCCCTGACGCCTGTGAACAGAAGTAGAATCTCTGAGCTGTATATGCCAGATCACATAATATTTTGTCATACCTTACGTGGAAGGCATTGTTTTATAAATTCAAAGATAATACTTTTAAAAAGGGGCTACGAAATTCTAACCTCTTTCCATAGTGACATAGAATACCTAGGGTCTTTATTTGTACTAATTAAAAACAAAAAGTAGTCCAGAACGTGCTTCTCAAGAGCTACAAGACTTTCCAAATGCAGTATTTCTCAAGAAGTGTGACAGAAACATATATCTGCTGAATATGATAAAAATTATTAATAGACTAAATATGGGACAACACAAAGATGCATTGGCAGTGGATACTGGATTTTTGGCTCCTGGCAGCAAGAGGATGACTCCCTGTGGAGTGAAGGACATCAATCTTCTAGGTGGCAGCGGCGGTCAGCTCTTTATCCTCTGTGCTGGCCTGGCCTGAGGGGTTACAATCCTCTTCCTCAGCATAAGTACTGAAGATATTCTTCGCGCACCATGCATTAACTTGTAAATTCTTTTTCTTTTGCCCTTTGAACTTGTTGTTTTGTAACTAAACCCCATACCATTAGCAACCTCCTTTTTCTTTTTCCTTTTTTACCCAATTTGATAAGTCAGCTAGTAACAGCACTCTTCAGTACTCTTCTTCACGGATGTCCTGTTTCTGGAGCTTGTCCTGCCCTGTATGGTTATGACAGTCCTGAATCCTGTACTTTTCATGGACACTGCAGGGAATTTCCAGCCAAGACTTGTAAATCTTGACTGGGTGAGGGAAGATGGTGCTCTGTTAAAGCAACAGTCTCTAAAAGATTATGTTTCCATAGTGACGTTACTGGGGTACTCTATTAAACCATTTAAAGGTGTTCTTCGGCTACTTGGGTAAGCAACAAGAAAACTGGAAGTGTGTCATGGCCACAATCTGTTCAGACTGGGGATATTCAGCTCTGCTGAATACATCTGTGATACAATCTGAGAGCTTTAATCAGAACTCCTGAAGAGGTGGCTATGTAAATATTATGCAGTGTCAAACTAATCACAGAGTCAGATATGAAATCACACCATGGTGTTTGATCCTCCAGGGCACACTGCCCTTGCAGTATGATTTCATATCCTATCAAGGATCTTCGGTGTGAAAACAAGCTCCTTGGCTTCTCTCCAGTCCTCCCTTACATATTACACTTGCTGTAGAACAACTGTAATTTAGCCAAGTCTTTATAGACTTTAAATGTCTTCAGAAATCATCTTGATTTTTGACAATGAAAGAAAAAAACTGGAATTGCTTAACCATCTACAGATCGCAGCGTCTGGAGCTGGCTTTAGTTCTCACTCTTTATTCAGTCAATATCTTAGCTGAGGCGAACACGAAATATAATTCTCTATGCTTTGTTCAAATTGCTAGCACAGGACTTCTCTGCGTGCAATTGTCTCCAGCAGCATGTGATTAACTCGCAATAGCTTTAAAGTTAACCTGTCACCGTGGCACATTTCAACTGTACATCAAGGCAAAGTGGGATGGTACAGAACTCGTCAGCAGAACAAGATGGAATAAAGTATGTGTTGCAATTAGTACAGTTCACGTAATTGTTAAGGCTTATCAATAAAATTTCTAAAGATAGGGACAGTAATGACACACATAATTAAACTATGCTATCTGCAATATCTTCTACCTACAAGTATCATTCACTGTAAAATTAATTAATTAATTCTCACGTGAACCTCAGTGAAAGAAGGGAAATGTGCTCAAGACCTTTACTGAAACACAGGGAGCTTACATGGGTGACAGGATTATCTGAGAGCTTGGTGGCAAACGTGAGAGCAGAAGCCAAAACTCGTGGCTCCCAGCCCAACTTATCACTCCAATGAGCAAAGGCCATTTTATTCTACACGGAGTATTCAGTTTTTGAGGATCATCAATATAACACTGCTGAATATTGACGAAGAGATGAAAAGCTAGAGCAGGTACATCTGTTTTCTTGCAGTGTAGTTAATTACTGAGGTTGAAAGATCACTGTGTTGAGTAAGCCTCGCAGCTCTTCAGGGAAACGGAGCTCTTTTCCCACTTCCATCACAGATCATGGGAAAATATTCTAAATAACCCAGTGCCTCCACAGGAATAATCAAAATCCTATCACAGTTTTATATAAGCAATGTCCTCTGAATACTACTAATGCTGGGTAAAGTCTCACTAGTAATTAATAGATTAGAAGTTTCTATTTAGAAAAAACCCAACAGCTTCCTAATTTGATTGTTTTAAAATAACATTTAGTGATATCTCTATTTCCTGTCCTCCCATGAATAGTTACCATATGTTGGAGTTAATAGAAACATTACATCATCTTTTATGAGTGCATCAACTTATCTGCAATTAAGTTTAGATTGTCTAATAAAATTCTGTGACATTTTAGCCTACAGTTTATTTCCCAGTGAAAGGCTCCTCTGAATGTTATTGCCATAAGAATTCATGTAATGACTAAAGATAAACCATTTTACTTCAGGCTGGACAGATGAGTGTGTCAGCAGAAAACAAACCAGGTAATAGATGAATATACAGTCAGTGAGGCAACTGAGACAAGGAACCCTCTGAATGAGGCTCAGGCAGACCTGTGCAATCCAAGAAGCTCCAGAATTGTTTAACAATAAAGGAAAGACATCTATGGAGTTGGCAGTTTTAGCTTGGTGTTACTCTCAGTCTCTGAAGAAGTGCTTACTGTAGATGAGAGAGAAAGATAATGAAGGACAAATAATTTGCTGAAGAAAGACTCAAATTCTCCTGTCAATTTAATAACCGTTGTGTTCACACCTTTAGTTGCAAGAAATGACAGACTAAGACACTTAATGTAGAGCTCGAGCTGAACTCCTATGCATTTGGAAGTTTGTCGTGACTCAGAAGCTAGTTTCTTGGAAAGTCTTACCACAACCTACCAGATCCAACCTAATCTGAGTTGGAGGTCCGCTGAAGACTGTAATTTTTTGCGGGGCTCCTGCCCATCCCAGTAAAAAAGTATACGTATAGTGTTTTCTTTCCCTAAAGAGAGCACTTAACGGGAATGGATAAATTCGGTGTTCCAGTTGATCCCTGGCCTTGTTGAAAACATTCCCAAAATTGCTAGTTAATGCTTGTGCAGGCAAAATTGTATTTCTGGATATGGATATCAAACATGGCAAGACTCCTGATTTCCCTCAAGATATTTCGACTCTGAAAGCAGAGGCTGCTGTAACAGACCATTCCCAGCACTGTTCACTCTGTAATTTAGAAGTTCTCCCCCTTTGCTGTAAAATTTACATTAGTCTACCTTTTCCTGAATGTCACACATTATTTATTTAATTTAATCCCCTTGTCTTCAAAAAGAAAAGGATAAGAGAGGAGGAAACTGGAGTTCTGGAAAGGTTGATAGACAAGGATGGATTGCAGCCAAAACCTGATTGAAGAAAATCTGTCAAGTCTCCATTTAAAACTAAAAGAAACTTTCCAGCTGAGGATTTGTCTTCAAACATGAGCCTAGTTCTTTAAGGAAAAAGAGAGCAAAATGCACTTTAAAGAACTGTCCTAAGAGACTTTCAAACACTTTGAATTTGTCACACCAACCCAGATTAACAAATGCTATGGATGAACCTTTTGTTGTAAGATAGAACATATGCAAAATCCTCCATGATTTGGGGTTTTTGAAAGTCTCTCTGAAACTGTTTACGAAGCCAGTTCGCACATAAAATATCCTGGTCCTCACACAGTGGCATTTTTATTTTCACTTTAGACAACTATGTCCAAAGGAATACTAACCTGGGGGGAAGAAAAAAAAGGACAACTCACTATAACCAGTTTAGGATCAGTTTTACTGTGGTATGTTCACCTAGATCTCAATTAGAGTGAAAACAGAATTTCAACGCCATGTTTGAAGTCTGCAGGCAAAAAGCATGTGCAGGTATGTGTATGAACCTTCAAATCATGTCACCGCGCATTCATTACTGCTTTGGGTCTAGAAATTGAAATGGCCGTGAACAGGTTCTCTTTCTTTGAACCAGCAGAATGGACTTGAGTGACCCTCTCAGGTCACGTCATGTCGTATATTTTTCAGCATCCTCTCCATTTCCCTGTTTTCAAGCACAGCTATAGCAAAACGCGCATTGTTTTGTATGTAGACCTTGAGCATTCCTATTAGCAATGCATTATTTCAGAGTAACAATTTTTCCACCTAATACAGACCTATGTACTAACTGTAGCTGGTACGTTGACAGAGCCACACAAAGACGAAGGATTCCCTAGCGAGAAAAGTGGTGATTTAATGTTAGTAAATGATTTAGAACATAAATGCTGAATATATAGTTGTGTGAACTATGAACACATTTTAAAGATGCAAACTGTATTAGTATTTATCTCATCCTTTTGTATGATTTCACTGTAACGTCATGACGTCAGTGCCATCACTGCTTGGCTGCTTTTACAAATACACGTAAATACTACTCCGTGGAAGACAGTAAAGTGACTCCAAGCTCATCAGAATAAGAGTAGTCAGAGGAAACAAAACAGCACAATAAAGCCAAAGCACCATCCAGTGTTTTGTAAGAGTGTTTTTCTACCGTATAATTTCTGATAGTTTTATGAGTGGAAATATAGACGCCTCTTGAGACACCTTTCCAGAAATTATTTTAAACTTCAAAAAGATGGACAAAAATGGCTGGCATTAAACTTTCCCAGTTCTCTCTCTTTGCTTTTCCATAGCATGGCACGAAGAAAACTTCACTGAAGACTGCTCATTGATGCCTCCGTGTGCCTTCAAGAATGAAACCAACAAAAAAAATTTGGAGGAAAGTTACATTCCCAAGTAGTCTTGAAATGGAAAGTCGATCTAATTTCAAAATATCTCTTACTTGAATGAAACGATGTATTATTATGTATCCTTGAGGTAATTTGGTGTATTTACTTTAATAAGGCATAATAGGTGTTTGAATCAGATATGCACTTTAATAATATTTGTTAACAAAAATGTTTACAAGGTGTAGCCATTTAGAGGGAAGATATATTAGCCCCTAAATTAATAGACAGTCCCTTCCCTTTGCTTTATTCAATGCAAGATGACAAAGAGAGCCTTCGTTTAGTTCTTTATCTGAAATACACTGTTATTCAACTTGGAATAATGTATCCAAATGATTTTTACACAACAATGAGCTGCATAAGCCTATCACTAATATTTAAAAGTGATGGATGTAAACGACCCATCCATATTTCATCCTCCTGCAATATTTATTCAGCAGAAAAGAGATGGGTGGGAAATGAACTTTACAAAGTAATTACTTTTGATCTTGACAAAATCTATTCAAAGGCCTTCAGGTAAACATCAGCTTGATGGGTGCTCTGTGGTTTGCAACAGTTATGTGTCACGCCTAATGGAATTGTGATGTACGTTAAAGCTAACAGCTGGTCCAGGGAATTACAGAAAAAACAATGCGAACCACTCATAATCTAGCCACTGGAAAATCATCAGGACTTGCTTTCTATTTGCTTTTATTTCTGTGAAAGTAAAGAGAATGACTTAAAACAATAGGAAAAAATACTTCAATTCTGCTTCTAAACACAACTAATAGTAGAATTAAAAAGGCAATTCATGGTAGGGCTAGATTGCACAAGAAAGCAGTTACCACATCTAACACACCCCTGTATTTGGCCCCATTGTCTTCAAAAGAACTATTTATGTGCTTGTACGTAACAGATGTTCCAGTATTTTGAAAGATGACTTGGAGAAGTCCTCTAGAGCTCTAGATATAACAGTTTTATAAACAGTAAGCAAACAATATTGCTTTTAATATCTCCCGAGCCTCTTCCCAAAATAACAAAAAAAAATGCTGTTGATGTCAGAATATGATCAGTTTTCAGCCTTTTTGGGCTGAGAAAAGTCCTTCTTTACTACTAGTCTTACTAATATTTCCACTAATTTCCATGATCTTGTCTCAGGAAGAGTTTGCAAAACTTGTCAGCTGGATATGGCTCTTAGGAAATCATGGATTTTATATAACAGCTTCACAGAACTCAATTTTTGCAAAGATAAATGATAAATCTACATCAGAGTGACAGTTTGCCCCCTCAAAAAAAAAAAATCTTCATTTTACAAGAGAAACCAAAATACCATAAGTATTACTTTTTCATAAGGCCACAAAGCGTATTCCTTTTCGTTTGTCACTCCCGAGCCACTCTGGTAGGGGAATTCTGCACGAGTATTGCTTGGAGTGGGATACGCACATCATCGGGGTTATGAGTAGTGGACTTGAACTGTGAAAACGCGTACTGTGTGGTTCCATTGCAGCTGTGTCTCAGCATTCACGGGGCACGCACAGAAGATCTCGCAGCCAGAGGAGAGCAAAATCAATCTGTCTGCTGGGCTCTCATGAGGAAAAGCCAAGTGTGCTGTCGGAAGCAGCTCTGGTGATTTTCAGGTAGGAATGTGACTGTCCAATTTCGGAAGCAGGCACTACAAAGGACATCTTGCTGCAGGTGCTCTTCCAGGCAGACTGAGGACAATCCCAGGCCACCCTAGCAGTTCCCTGCTCCTGGCACGCAGAGTGGGCTGATTCTTCCTCCTCAGCGCCCAGCCACACGCTCGGGCTCCTTTTCTCCTGGCTGCACCCTTACGTTAACTCGGTCCACTTAACCAACAGAAAACTACACTTCTTTTGTTTTCCTTTGAGACTGATTTTCTGGATTAACTCAGAGAACTTGATTGACTCACCAAAGGGGCAGACAGGCATCACAGCCAATATAAAGGCAACACTGCTGAAGTATGTGATTAGGAACAAAAATCTGTGGTTACTGAGGTCTCTGCTTTTCTTGGCAGTGAGTTTTGGGGGTTCAGTCCTTGCTGTGAAGTCACACCTTCAGTGCCATCACCACTAAAGACTTATTAGTACTTTTATTAGAAAGGCATTATCTTGGAAAAGAGGAGGTGCTATATCCGTCCTACAAACATCCAATGACACTGCTACTGGACATCAGCTTTCCCTTTGAAACCACACGTGATACTGTTGCGCGCTGTCAAATACCGCAACAATCCCTGTGAAGTCGGCTGCATTCTACATTCCTTTATATATATCAAGTCTGAAAAGCACATTTGGATCATCCAGAACGAAAGGCATTCTGTAAATGTAAGTGATTATAAATCGGTGCTGCTGAATTTGAATAAAATTTAGTGAACAACAGACTTTACATCTCTTTCACACACACAAGCGCATACACATGCAAAGAAAACTGAGCATAATGGAGCATCCTAAGGGGAATAATTAGTGTCAGATAGGACCAGGAGAAGTTGAAAGCTCCAAATTACAGTAAGCAACACTGGAGAAGTTAGTAGGAAATGTTTTATATGCATATTTTCCTTATTATACTTTAAGCACATAAAAAATAAAGTAGATTTTGTTGCAGCAGTATACTTGGTATGGTAGTTGTTTTACTACTCTAATGATTTTATTTTCTCATTTCTTCATAGATAAGCAGCAATAAAGAAAAATTGGTCAATAAAACATTACTCCTTCATTTTTTGCATATGTTTCCTACTCTAGGTTACATTCTCAATGTTCCTAAATAAAAACCTTCTAATTTAATGATCTCTGTTATTGGTTGTTACGTGAGGAAACAGAGCTGAGAATTTGAGAATGAAGAGTCTTCCAGATGGAGCTTACACATTAACATTTAATATTTATGACACGGAAAGGCCACCATACAAAACTTTATACCAGCTGAATGAAAAGAAAATTTAGAAATTAGGACTCGCTGATGCTCAGTTCCTGCTGTGGATGTTGCAGTCTGGGAAGTGAAAAATAAAATTTGGGCTTCAAGGAAACTGAGAGAGATTCACACCTGGGATGAAAGTTTTGATGCAAATATCATTTAACAATGTGTGCTGTGTGGGGGTAGGGACCCTTTCATGAACTGCAACATCACCACACTGCTGTACAAGTGTAGGGAAACCACGTACGTGTGTGTCCACGGAGTCTGCGATCTAAATAGTGGATAACAGAAACAAGTGGAGACAGACAGATGGCACAGTTCAAGGAAACAGTAAACTGTTCAGCAAGAAAAGTAGAAGACTGTGCTTACTAGCTATCGACGTGTAATCTCTGTATAAGAGGAAGGTGAACGTGAGTGGGGAAGTGAGGAAGAACATCATGTTGGGAAACAGTAGTGTTTCGTTTAGGAGATAATCCTGAAGTATTACTCAGGGTTAATTAAAAGCAACATCATGCAATATTCATGTAAGTGATCAGTGTGACTTACTGCTTGGACAAGTGAAGATTCCCCCTTAACACTACAGACGAGCCCTTGGGAACGTCTTATCTACTGTGCAAAACACTACATTGCAGATGGCCCTGAAAGGGATTTTATAGTGTTGATATCGACATCTCTGTAAGGAGACAATTGCCGACCTTTTGCTCTGTTTTGCTCTTACAGCTTGAGAAGTTTCCGCTCTCTGCCAAAATAAATATCAGCAGGGTTTTGTCAGCTTGTCTGTATCAAACCCACAAATACACAGTACTGCCCATGAAACTTCTCACCTGCATGCCTTCTTCCCACCACAGCACAGAAGGGGCAGTGCGCGCAAATCACCGCAGGGGAGGCAGTGCCAAGCCCCGCAGGACGCACCGTGCAGAACGGTGTGCGAATGAACGTCACCGCGTGAAAAGAGCCTTTTGGTAGTGGTGAGAGCATTCTGAGCCTTAACAGGCTTTTGAGATGCTGTTAAAATATGAAAAA
Organism: Ibidorhyncha struthersii; assembly: GCA_013398815.1. Classification (NCBI taxonomy): domain Eukaryota; kingdom Metazoa; phylum Chordata; class Aves; order Charadriiformes; family Charadriidae; genus Ibidorhyncha; species Ibidorhyncha struthersii. The sequence continues at coordinate 260,824 of VZSZ01007121.1, forward strand.
CACCGTGATGGTGTTTCCCAGCAAGCAATAAATGTGCATGTTATCAAGCGCATAGGAACGTGCAGATGAGGTATATAATCTTCTGATAACGAATCATCTATGCACACAATAGGATGTGCCCTGTGAGGTTTGGGAACAATATTGGGGATCCTCTTTTGATCTAGAGGGAGAAGGAGTGTCTTGGAAGCTATCGGAATTGTAAGAGAGTCAGCAGGGGGAGGTAAGGAGGGAGGAAGAAAGGGAGGTAGAAAGAAAGGACTGTACTGTAAAATTACATAAAAGGCTTGATATTAATTCATAATTCCAAAAATATGCAAATATTATTAGGTAAACACTGCAAGGCAATGATAGCAAGTCATTCTCAACTGTCATTTTTATGACTCGGATCAAACCAGGCCAGCTTGATAATTTGGTTTTCTCTGCTTGCCGGCTCAGAAATTTGCCTTTTCCCATTTAATATTCTCTTAAACCTGGTATTAAAAAGCAAGGACATACATATTTTGCCTTTCAGCCAGATTCAGAACTTCTCAAACAAGAAGACAGAGTTTTCCCTACAGAGTCACTTTTTCAGAAGGGTAACACTTTGAAGGATAAAGAGGTTTTCTCTCTCCTAGGGACATAAGAGCCTTGCGGGTAGAAGCTGCAATGTGTATGCGATCAATGAAAGCATCCCCATGCTGCCCCCAAACCAATGCTACTTTAACCTCCCTCTGGTGGACTTTCTGACTTGAATGCTGCTTTGTTCCAGTATCATCAAAATGAGAATATGGCCTTGTGGACATGTAATCCTCTGATAGAGGTGATTATGGTTATTGCCATTTTCACAAACTACACCAAAGGCCACAAATTTCTGATCATCTGGTTGAAAGAAACTGCCTGAGGGCAAATTTTATATCATGAAGCAAGTGCAGTAAGGGGGGACATCCTGCTAATGCCATCCTTTCTCCTATTCAGACACCCTTAGAAAACAGTTTGCCATTGTAATGGGTTACCTGGTATGATTATAGAGGAGTTTTGGGAAATCAATCGCATCTAAAACTATTTGATACTCTTGTCATAGTTTGTACCTAAGATAATGAACTGAGTAAACTGTATTCAGTATTGGCTTCAAAACTATATAGCAAATCGATCGGTGACTGCAGTCCTTTTTTCCACACCAATGTTGCATTGATATCTCCAGGTTGTACTGAAGTGCACATAGCTCTGAGCACACAAAGAACATCACTTTTGGCACCTACAATAGCATAGTGGCTGGCACGCTCGCGCACAGCACCATTACTAACTTAATATAGATAACAAACTGCTATGGTGTCCAAATATAAAGCAGCCTAATTTTAAGGTAACTCACACTTTTCAAAAGACAAAAATAATAACAAAATACAGAAAATAATGGTAAAATATAAAGCTGCAGTGTAGCCCCTCTGTGCAGCTCAGCCCAAATCTATATAGTCTCACAGGTCACCTCCTCCCACTTACCTGCCCAGACTCACATTTCTTACCGTTTCACCATCCTGTTGACACAGGGCTTACCCCCGTCCTGTCCCCTTCTCAGTATCCTGCCACATGCTCAGCTCTGAGTCAGAGTAACGACTAAAGCATTGGAAATCTGGACCCAAGTAGTGTTGAACAAATGTTCGTGGGTGGAAATAAAACCTTTTTTTCAATAATCCATGTTAATGAAAGAAGTTTTATTTAGGGTCAATCCTAGCAGAATTTATTTTTCTCTCAGTGTGGCAGCTGAACCAAAAAAAAAAAAAAATCAATTATTCACCGAGCCCTAAGAGCTGCGCTGTAGCCACCAGGGAACAGTGCTCCACTAACGACTTTTTTCAAGTTATTTTGGTTTAATAGTAAAAAGGCTGCATCTGAGTTGAGCCAAGAGCCTTTTGTATGGTTTGTGTGTCAGCATTACACTGCCTTTATTTTCTCTTCTCTAAAGTCAGATTGTTTGAAGCCTAATACTGTGATCATTTATTTACACATAGCCCAGAAGGAGGCAGTTCTGGCTGCTTAATATGCAATACAGATTGCGGCAAGTGATTGTCTGTGGGCTGCGTTTTCCACATTAGACATATGCTGTAAGTTTATTGTGCAGAAAAGGATGTTGTTTTCACCATGATATTATAATTTTGTAATGAACTAATTTTCATCTTTACCTCCTCATGGATGATCTATTGGTAGTGAATATAACTGTCAGGCCCTTCTGGGCTCTTCTGGAGCTATCGCAAGAGCACTTCACAAGTACCGAGACTGTTGTTCTCATGCAAACCGTGCTAGCAGAAGAATGAATACTGGAAGAGGAATAATTCACATGTTACTTCCCAAGTGAAAAAAATGGTCTTCTTAAGAAACAGATTCATTTGAAGATAAGACACTGCAGTGAAACACTCCTAAAAGGTATATGACCAATATTTTATCTGGTGTATGCTGAAACCAATGGAGCTGCCTTGATTAACTTTATATGCAGAACTGAACTCTGAAGTCACTACCCAGTTTGGGTGAATAACACAGACCATGAGATACTGCTGCCACTGAAAAACACCAGCATTGTGCAAACTGGTGAACAGAGTTAAGTTCAGCTGCAGAAGATACCCCATTGATAACAAAAAACAACTCTTTGCAAGGACTCGTTTACCTGTATTTGATGTTTACACTAATTAAGACAAAAAAAGTCAGTGAAAACTTCAGTAGTTCTTCAGCCGCTAAGTACCTGACTACCACGGAGTTGCACGCTTTCTCTCAATTTTGTGGTTGATGAGTTTTGGGTCTTTTTCTTTTTTATTGCAAATGCAAAAATTAAGTTTCTAGCTGTGGTGAGGGTCACAGTTCAAGAGCAAGAGCAGAGGGAGGGGTCAGCAGGCAAGAAATAAGAAGCTGAGTCCTGAACATTGGCTCTGCCTGGCAACTGTTCTGGGCAGGAGAGCGGGAGTTGGGTGATGCATGGATTAAGTATCTCTGAGGATGCACCCCATCTCTCCCCCTCCCATTTGCCAGGATGGCAAAAAGAATCTGCAGCAAAGTGAGAATTTGAGCTATGTTACTGTGACAGTTACCAAATAAATTTTATTTCTTCCTCTTCTTCATTCTTTCCATACGCAAGTTCAGTAGGTTCTCTTTCAAAACACTGCCTTTTGAATTCCTCCTTTCACGAGTCTACAGGCATGTTGGGAGAGGCCAGTGTATTTTAAGAGATTCCAGTCAAAAACTGCAGAATATCTTTCTCTGCAGAAAGGACTCTATGAGGGTAGCTGTGGTAATTAAAATTATGAAGATCACAAAGCAGGTCTATGCCAGTTTTGTGCACTGAAATCTGGTAGTCCATCGGTTACCCAGTCTGATTCTACTTCTTTGTGTTACATATATCAACTCTAGGAAACAAGAATTCGGCTAGTAAGTTAAGAATCTATCTTGAGAGCAGCTGCAAAATTGGCTTTAAATTTTTGTAGTGTATGTAGGTTAGTGACATAATGCAGGTTTTATTGCTGTATCATTGGTAAGATGTGCTAATTTATCTTGAATCTTTTTTCCAGTGTACTTGTCTTGTGGTATTTCCAAATGCAAAAATTGTCATAGCTGCTGCTTGCTAAATGCAAATTACATGCAAGCTGTTAAAACAGAGCCTTAAGGCACGCATCAGGGTGTTGAGGGGTGTACATGTTTCCTTTGGTTTGAAAGAAGGGAGCAATTATGTACAGGATTGGTTCAATTTATATACTACACTTAATACAGCATAACTGACATTTTATCAGCTATTTCAAGAGTGCATCTCACTAGTGAAAATAATGTGAATTCTAATCCTGAATCTTACCTATTTTCACTGGAGTGCTGAGTAAATTGTCTAACGAAGATTGTGACCTGCATTTTTCTTGGTGGATTTCAGCAGCCTCGTGCGAACCGACACTCAGGTAATTTGTCTGAAGAGCCTCCTACCACTGAGGTCACAGAGAGACTGAGATATTATATATGAAAAAAAGAAAGCTTCATTGTTTGCAGCAAGAAAGTGGAATTAATTAGCTCTTACAGGAGTGCTGTGAAAAAGAACTCTCTTTGCAGTTCTTTGTTATCTTCATCTTGCGTCGATAAGCACACTGGTCTTGGCCATGTAAGCCTATATAAGCATGCACATGCATTTACTTTACACAATTCTGTTATTTCTTGGTAAAATTATAACCTTCATAAACCATGAGAATCATGGTTTAACTCAGGAATAAGCCACCTCATTGCTAGCCATAACCAATGAATGTGTTTCCTAGAAATGCAACGCTGGATGAATTCAATACACACAGTGTTACTGGTGATTTAACAAGAAGAGGACTGAGGTCACAAACCAGAAATCAAGTGTTAGGACCATATTTTAAAATCTGCAATCATTCTTGGAAAATGTTACGATTCTGAGGTGAAGATTTAGGTTAGTCTGTATGCATTCAGATGTTACAAATGGCAATCTTTTGAGTAATCTTTTATTAGTTCTGGTGCAAACCCATTATTCAGTTTCTGTTTAACCTTTTAAATTCCATTTTAATTTCATTACCAACACCGTTTTCCTCACTTTATCACCCAAGCCATGTCATCCCCTCTATCTCTTTTCCACTCATGCCCAACAATTACTTTGGCATATATCTGTTGAGGATCTGGGTCATTAGCTCCTGAAGAACAACTTTTTCTCAAATATCAAAACAGAAGTTAGCGTGCTCAGCTGTTCTGCAGAAATTTGCAAACTAATGGACCTTTCACTCTAGAAACAGAGGACTGTAACTGACTATTTTAATGTAGTTAGGAGGATGTGGAAGATGGATGAATGAAAGCGATACGTCTTTTACCAACAAAGAGTAATATTGAAAGAATAGGGGGAAGCGCATAATTAGTTTCCGTTTTCGTCAGAGAAGATACTTAGTTTCCAGAAGGTCTGAACTAACACAATTTGGGTACTTAACATTTTCAAAAGAAATTTTTAAGGCTCATCTACTGCACAAGTGTGCTGAGAGATGGTTTCCACAACCCATATTAAAAGTACAACAAGTTGGATGTATTTTTGCCAGACTTCTCTTTTATCTAAAATGTTTCTATTTTCTTCTAAGGGTAAATTATTTTAAATTATATTTAGGTGCATTCTTATGTTAATAGCTTTCAGGAACAGCATCTTTCTAATTTCCTGCTCTGATAAGTCTTTGTCATGGGATCTCTGCCCATGAAATGAATCATGTCGTACGCTGCTACCAGCGGGCTTGATGTATCATAGCAACGACCATTAACGTGGAAAATTCAAACAGAAAAAAGGCCCTTGACAAGCACTGAAATGATATTCTAGAAGACCTCGTAGGAAGTTCCTCAACTGTTTAAGTTAAAAAAAAAAATTAAAAAACAATTCCAGCTCCTACCTTCACAGAAATCTTATGTCTAAATTTTAAGCCAAACATCATCTCTCTCTCTAGCGAGAATCTGAACACCAGGAGCTTCACCTTGGTGACGCACAGGGATGCGAGTGAAAGAGGCTGCCCGGAGCTGGAGAGCAGGCTGCTTGTCGGATCCCACATGGGCACGAGCCAAATATCTCAATGATCAAATTAATTTTTGGAACTAGATAGCAGATAGCTAGTTAAGATTTTCTCTGTCCTTTTCACTGTTCTGAAAACTATGCCCAAACTCTATGAAGTTCAAACAGTTTTTGAGTTTTAAAACCTTAATCCATGTTTCTCCCTTATTTTTTGCATATCTTTATACCTCATTCTGAAATAAATTTGAGCTCAGGTGTGCTGAGGTACAGACAAAAGAAGGACTTTTTCTATGTTACTTCTCGTCTATGAGGTTAATATAATTTCCTTTAAAATTAAAACGTGATTTCTGCTACCTAATTCTTAAAAAATACCACACAACTAGCACTCAAATGACTTAACTAGCGGTAAGAAATTGGTAGAGGCAGAAAGAGGAACCTTGTCTCCTGTAGTTCAAAGTTCTAACCGTTAAACCTAATGCCTATCCATTTGTTTTTCTGACTCACTTTGTAGTCTTTATATTCCTGATCATTTTGTAGCAATTCCGAATCCATCCAGCCGTAAGAATGGCAGAAATGAAGGGAATTTGTGACTGATGCTGTCAACTAAGACAGCAAATACAGAGAGAAACACAGTCTTTTACTGCAAATCTTGCAGCCATGTCCCATGTCATGTTTCCATGACTAATTCACAGCAGTCCTGCAGTAACTAGACAGACTATAGACCACTGCTGCAAAATCTGAGAGAATGTAATGAGAGACCCTTCTCACCAGTGCACCATCTGTTCTTTCTGTGCAAGGATATAAAATTGTTTTGTTATTTACATTAAAAAAAACAGCAAAGTTCCAAATGATGGTGATTTGTGTTTATTAAGATCTGACGTATCATCAGGGGGATTTCCAACATAACCAGAATGCAGATGCTCAAAATGTACTTTAGAAGCAGAGAGCCCTGTATGGGTCAGGAACACACTGCACAGAGCAGAAAGAGTCATTAATACATTTGGCTGGTTTTTCATTACAACATGCTGGTTAAATAAGCTTGTTTATGCTTCATTCCTTTTTAATTTAGCAGGGCTTCTCTCCCAATCATACAAATGCCTTTCAGCTGATCTACCATGGGTCAATACTGTCCAGTGGCCAAAAGTATAACACGGGCATACTGGGACTCGTGTATTCCTTGGACTATTTAATCTAATTTTTACTCTCTCTAAGATCCCATGATCCTAAGTCCTGAATACTAATGAAAAGAGCTGCAGCTCTATTGCTTGGCTTAAGAATTCTGCATTAAAGAACAGAATGAGTTTGTCCCTCGTCCCACAGCAAAGTTTAATTTCTCACGCTACTGACATTTTGATAAAGCAAAACAACTGTAGAATTTTGCTGTTTAAATCTTAAGTCTTGGGAAAGTTGTGGCAAATTGAAAGTGAATACAATTCGTTCGTTAACACCTAATGTTTCGAAATAATTTATCATATAAACATTTCCTGGAAAACAAAAGCCACTTATGTGCAGGCAACCTATAAAATGTTACTTGTTTATCTAATAAACTACCCTGGGGCCAACAAGTACATTAGCATTGCACAAACTTTCTGACTTATTCATCATCACTATTTATTATTAAAACTTTATCTGTTTCAGCGTAGTGAATAGCTGCCTTGGGATACACTGCTCAGAGCAGAAGCAACAAAATAAAGTTTACGCAATTTGCATAATATTGTACAACGGATATTAGCTTAGAACAATATGAATCCCCTGGATCATTTGCACAGCCCCTTTGGTGTTTAATGTTAGTAAATATTTAAATAACAGCAAGCCTATATAATTATGAAGATTCCTCTTCCTAATCCGCACAGATTGTACAAAATGTTGTAAATCATGTCTATTACACGGTCTTAGCTAGGCTAAGAATAGAGAGATGACTTAGATATGCTTGTTGCCTTTTCTGGGAATTTTATGACCCATCTTTCAACAACATGTTGGCTTACAAGCCGAGCACACACAAAACTGAGCACTGCACTGAGTGTGTACACTGCATATGACCTAAGGTGAATGATTACAGTATGCTTTAAAAGCTGAGGGCCGTTTTCTTCATTGTTCTGCTATGGTCTTTTCATTACTACCCATGCGATGTAAATCAGTGCTATTCAGCTGTACATGAGTTTTACACTCACTCTGTATTTATTTTGTACTGATGTACAAAGTGCTGGATACAATGGAAAAGGATGAGGTTTTTTTCACAGAATTGGGATCACTTTTGGAAGGGGATGTCACCATGCAGTGTAGATTAAACTGTTTAGTACTGGGAAACTACTGTTAGCTTACAGATACACATTCAAGGGCTGGATTCTCAAAACTGCAGAACACCTTGGGATTTATGATGTTCTGCAGAGTGGCAGGTGCTTCCTGAGACTCTGATTATGAAATTCATGGGATTCATAAATCATTTGTTTGCCCATTCACATCTTTGTTTTAACATTTCTTTCTGTGTTATGTTCAGTTAAAGATCGGTTCCATCCACTACTGAGCAAAGGCAACTTCCACTGATGTCAACAGAGCTGGGACATTTTCTACATTATGTAAAATGTTTAGTACCCACAAGGGTCACGATCAGTTTTAAGGTCCTCTGAAAGTGTGGTGTGGTGGGTGATGTACTGGATAAAGACACGTGAGACCTGGAATCTATTTCTGACTCTGAGACCAATCCACCTGACAATCAAGTATTCTTTACTCTCCCCATCTGTAGAATGAGATTAAAAACTATAGTTTAACATCTTCATTGTAGTCAAGTATAGGCACCTTTTTGGGTCTACAGATAATTGAATGCACCTCTATTATTGTAACAAACAAAACCAAATTTCAATCAAATCAAGGTAAAACCAAATCAATTCTTAGTGCATCAGTTGTTCTAAATTTATCTAGACCAACATAGCTAATTCCTAATCCAGCTCAGAAAGTAGCCCAATATCACCATCATATTTTCATGACTGGTACAAGACACAGGTAACTATTTTTAAAACACAGCTCCTCTTTTTCACGTCAGTCAGTGGTCCATCTCAATGGGCTTATGCTAGTTCAGCAGACAAACCTGGTTAATCCACCGCTTCCATCACACTGCTCAGGAAAGCAAAAACAAAAGACAGGGAGAAAGAGGTGTTTTGAGGATTCTAACATATTTGTCATCCTTTCCCCTTAAAGACACACACTGGAATTTAAATAGATACTCTTTTTCGTTGTTGTTTTAAATAGACTAAAATGAATACCTGTGGAGCAAATAGAATATTTCACCCTTGAAGAGTGATTATATTTATTTCACTCATGAGAAAGGCCTTCATAATTCATTCATACCTGAGGGTCTTGTGAGTTATGGGTCCTTCACACTTTTGAAAGAAACATAATACTCACCCTTCATGGATGACATCTCCTATATGTATTTAAATTGTAAAATTAAGGCGTAGAGGGTTTGAAGGCATATTCTACACGTAGAACATAAATGCAAGAACAGAATGTTTCCCTGTCCTGTTTGAAGGGTCTGTGAGACCTTAGGAGAACATGACAACATGAAATATTACAGTGCAAACAAACATAGGATGTGCTGTATGCAGGACGAGAAGAAATAAGAAATTAAGTTTTGCATTCATCTCTGTCAGCAGGATGCACTGGTATAGCCTTCTTTGCAATGATTTAGATGTATTTCTTTTGTGCTTTCGAATTACTAATAGAACATGAGAATTTCACCTAAAAGTATCAGCATTATGTCAGCAAAACATCCTGATATTGAATAAACATCTTAAGCACTAAAGAAGCTAGAAATTCACATGTAGAGGAGAGTGAGGGGACATAACAGAGTAATAAGCACTACATGGACTTTGCAAATATTATACTGAAAATATCACACAGGTACCTCGTTTTATTGAGATTTGAACACAGTTCACCAAATACCCTCTGTGTGCTAATTAACATTTACAGTTAACTTTTAGTTAACTATCACATGACACTATTTAGATGCTTAAATTGGTACACTGTCCTTCAAACGAATTCCTGAAAGCCTTTGCGGAAGACAAAAATAATGAAAATACACATTTTTAAAAGGACATCCTACAGATGCTTTACAGACACGTCACCATCACCATCTGCTTTTCCTGAGGGTTCAAGATTATATGGGCGTTGAGCATTTAAAAGTCAGTGTTTATTGGTGCAGCCATTGCAACTGTTCCAGGAAAAACATACACCATCCTGTCCACCGAATACTTGTGAAGTTATGTACACCCAGCACAGGCAGGGACTTCATTCTGCTGTGGTCCCAGTCTACGGTTTCACGCAGATTGTCATATGGAAGAACCTGATACTGCAGTGGGGCTCCAGGCGAGGAGAAGGGGTGGGCTGCACCGAGCTTGCTGCCCACGTCCCTCTGCACGGCCACGCACCTGGTTACCTCTTCAGCTCCTAAACTGTAATCTCCTGTGACCTCCTTACCCTCAACAGCACCACTGATGGCAACCGATAGAGAAAACAAAATTCGCATGGCAATTAAGCATCCATGTAAGTATTTGCAGAGCTGTCCAAATAACGTTTTACTGCCAATAACACATACAAATGTTTCCTTCAGATACAACTCAACTGCTCGTGCCCCTGTATGCATCACTAATCATCGTGATGTGTATGAAAATACAGTATGTAACCAAGGGACAAATGAGCACTGAGGCAGTTTGGAGTAAAATATGAAGGAAAAATAAGGGGACAGATGTTGTGCAGAAATATTTTAAATAAATGGACAAAGTGTCACCGTAGAAACAGAACTGTCAGCTTAGAAAGACATCAGATTATAGACAGATCGACCGTGAGACTACCACAGACACACATTGGTCAGCATCACGTGCCTGGAAACGTACAGAAAGTCATAAAAGAATGGTGAAATCTGGAAGGAATTCCAGTTCCAAAATAAAACAATTAGAAGGAACAATTAACTCATCCATTTTGTGGGGAAGTCCTGTCAGCACACAGCCTGAGTAACATTAAAATGGTAGTTACCAGTGATTCTAATATATTAAGGCAACATAGAATAATTCTGTTTTATTGAGCTCATTACTGCACTTCTGTGTTCTCAACACTTTAATCTGGTACTGGCAGAAAATATGAATGCAATCCTTCAGACAGAGGAAATCAGTGTTGTCCTTTTCTAGTGCCCTTCAGTCCTCCAAGTTCTCTATGTCCGTGATAACCCACAGGACCTGCACTGAGGTTCGGCTAAAGGTGTAAGACAGAATGTTTCTGGGTAGTCTCAAGCTGTCACACAAAGTTGTGCTCATAAGTCTGCACACCAGAAACCAGGACTCTGTACAACAAAATAATACAAAATTAAAGGGGCAGCGGGGGGAAGGGCAGAAAAGATGAGAGCCCTGGTTGGATCCTGCTGGTGTTATTCATAAAGGGGAGAGAGCACCATAAGCTCTTTCCCCACTTCCTTAAGATCCACCAGAAGAGAAAAGATTAAATACTGTATTTTTCTGCCTTTTCTTTCATTTTTAAATAAGAGGTGAGTCAATGAGGGGCATCTCTTGGTGGAGAGCTAGGGGCAGAACTAGATGGAACATGAGTGGTGTTATAGAGACGAATTAACTCTCTGATCCAATAACCTGTTACGGGTATTGACCAGGAACAAATTGTATTCCCTTTGTATTGTATGGGGGGAAAAAAAAAAAAAAAAAAAAAAGAGAAAGGACTGTGACCCCGAGGCTCAACATAAAAGATAGTAAATGAAGACTAAAGTAGTCTTCTTTGGTCTACCTGATGGGAGGAAATAAAAAGTCTTTTCACTAAAGAGAATGCTGATAAAAGGAAGGAGGAGAAATGGATGCTTTTGAGGAGAAAACAATGTGCTTTAATTTTCTTAGGGCAGAAGAAAGTTAGACAAAGTAGAAACAAATCCTTCTTTTCTTATTTCCAAGGAAAGAAAGGCTATAAGAATATTCCATAGTCCTTCTAGAGTGCCCTGTTTAACTGGGGACTGACGAGCTGAGATGATCAAGATCTTTTCCTTCTAAAAATAAGAAGTGTTTAGAATGAAGGCAGACAGACTATGGCAGTATCTGCTTTTAAATAGGAAGGCTTTTGGCTCTCAAATTTTCCAAGTTTTGTAGAAAAGCTTAAAACACCACGTATTATATAGAAAATTTATTTAATTTTTTGAAATATTTACTCCTCAAACAAATTAGCAGAGTTTTCTGTAAACAGGCGAAGCAGCAAATGTTGCTTTGGCAAGATATGTAAGGAAAATGTTAGTGATCCAGAAGCATCTTTTTTTATATATTGACTATAGCAAGATGTCTTATGCAACACTTGTAGTTTACTGTCTCTTAAGATATTTTGCACCTTAAGAGAACCTATGAAATAGTTGTTTGGTCTCACCTTTTGATCTGACTCTATTGTCTCACTAGATACTCTTTCTATACGGTCACTGAGACAACACTCCTTTCATTAATCTTTCTCTCACATCCTTGCTTGAAATAAAAACAACAATATGATGCACTGTAAGGAATACATATGATTCTTGGATGTAGGTTACAGCAGGTAAAAAAAAGAGGAATTCCAGAAAAGGAGTTAATTTGGCGCAATATTCTGTCTGCAAAGCTGCCAGGAGCAGCTTCTTCAGACACAGAGACAAGTCAGAAATTATCTTTCTCAAATATAATTCACTTAAAGTTTGTTTCTTCCCAAATACATTAAATGAGAGGTTAATTGTATCATCTACCTCCTCTGTGGGAAGATCTCCCAGGTATGAATTCTTCTCTTTTTGGCCGACGCATAGCATTTGTATTTTCAAGCAAGTGAGCCTTTTTAACGTGCAATGCAGGTGACACTGTAACCATCCTACATTCTTGTAGCTTCCACAGCAAATGTGCTCTTTAGTACCATGGCAATTGAATTTAAAGAGAGTGGCTGCCTAGAATCAGAAATCTACACCATTTCTAAAGGAAGCATATGGCGGGGCATTTCAAGAGGACATACATAGGTAATAAGCATCAGAATTTTTATAAATCTGTGTCAGAAGTTCTGAAATCATGGGCATGCTGTAGAAAACAGAAAATTTGAACCTAACAGAGAATTAGCACAGATATTTCCATCCACTGAATGATAAGGAAATGTAGAGTTATGGGTTCTTTTTTCTGTAATAAATTTTGTTTCATATACCAATTTCCAAATTATAGTTCTTTGCAAAAATATGCTTAATAAAAATATCATAAAATATCTCTGAATTATATTTTTAAAAATTAGATTTATTTTTGATGACATTGTTTATCAAATAGCAAGGAAAATTAAAAATATACCAGAAGAAAATGAACTGAAAGATTTTGAACAGAACTGATCAAATATTTTGGCGTTGTAATGCAGAGATTTTGCTCTTCTCATCAAACAAACAAATGCTGGTGTGGAAGTCTAATGAAACCACTAAAGAACAGAGTTGGGGTAGGAAGGATGTATAATCACATCAGTCCAAAAATACTGGTGGTGTTTTAGCTGTACCCGAATGCGAAAAATAAGCCCAGGCTTCCTCTCGCTGTCATCCATGGCTGCATTCTGAAACACTTGGAAGGATTTGCTCCGAAAACTGCAGGTCTGTTCTCACTGATGGAAAACACCCAGGGAATGCAAAGGGCTGACAAAGACTGCGGGGTCTGGGAAGCTACACGCAGATGAAACTTCGAACGCTTTCAGCAGACTTCAGAACAAGTGGGGGGAAAAAAAATCACGAGCCTCGTTTTGCAATCATCCTACTTTTCTGTAAAAGTCTAAGGGTGAACTCACACGCGTCCTCTATCATCTCTTAGTGAACCTCCTTGACATATCAACAACGAAGGGGATGTTGAGTCGCTCCTGGAGATGGCACTGTTGCATTTCTGTGATTACTGGTAGTTGGTAATGGAAGAGTCCTAAGTGGGGCGGGGGGGGGGGGGGAATTAAACTATACATCAACTGTCTTGTTACAGTGTTTGTAATGTTAAGTTGCTCCTAAAGATCAAAATCCCCTCACCTTTTTTCCCATCAAACTCAGATAACTTTGTTGGTCTACCTAAGCTAAGAAAAAAGGAAAATATTATATTTGACTGTGTAACAAATTATGGTATGTTGCTCTTTGAAAAATCAATTTCTTCAAATAATTACCTGAAGTTTAATTTTTATACGAAAAACTAACTTAAAAAGACGAATTTAAGTACCAGGACGTTTGTTCTACTGCTTTAGAAATTACATTTTATTTTTATGCATGTGTGGGAGCGGGCACGTAAGTGTTACATTTTGGGAGCAATACCGACGGAGCACACTAAACCTGAGACACTGAGGAAGAGCAGACCCCCACCTTGCTGGTGTCCTTTAGTGGCTGACAGAACAAGACGTAAAGCAATGTGGAATCAAAATTTAAAGCTTCAGCTCTTAAAACCCATAAATCCCAAACTTAACAGTTTAGATTCTTGTTCCGTGAGCTGCCCAGTTTTCTGAAGTGGGAAACTCTCCTTTCGGGAGTAGGCATCCGCTTAGCTGGTCACAAAGCACAGTCCTCACTCTGACCGAGAGACGACATCGAGGTATTCCCGCAGAGCGCCCTGTGCTTACACCCAGCTCGGTCTCGGAGCGGCTCCATGGGCAGGAGCACACCGACTGCTGAATAAGGCTAAGGAAACAAGCCGGGGCTGGAAACCGGGAGATAGTAGGAACGGTGTGGGAAGGCCGCAAACCCAAGCTGATTTCTCAGAAAGAGGAAGGATCAAAACCAGACCTCTGCCTCTTGGCTTGCATGAATAAAAGCAACATAGCAACCAAGCAGAGCCGATCATGGGAAATCTTACTTTTGCCTGCTTGTCTGGAAAGCGACATCTGACCTTGTGGCTTGTCTGTTAGTTACCTTGATAAAACTGAGTTCGTCTGCCAAGTAGAAGAGATGTATTGTGGGCATGAATTGATCAGCTCAACTGTCTCAACTCAGCCAAGCTGTCTGCACAGGCACAGTTATTTCAACAACGTTCTTTAAATAAAATGTACCATTGTAGGCTTATATTTAAAAAGGAATTTGGTGATGAGGTGACCTTGTACAGCCAAGTCAAGCATATAAATCAGTTAAGAGTGCTGAAATCCTTGGAGGACAGACTTTTTCTTGCTCACATATGGTTGCTTTTTTCTCCTAGATATGATTTAACGGGGCATTTACAGACTGATAGCAGCTCTTTGTCACAACTCAGTGTACACAAATTAAATATCTGATTAACTGCTCTGCAGGACCAGATCCTCGGTTTCATACTATTTAAAAGAAATAGCTCCTGTGGAGTATAGAGACTAATTCAAAGTTTTAGCAAATTAAAGTTATTAAAAATTATTTGCTTATGAAATCGCTATGCTAGAATTATACATGGTTGGTTTGCATAATTTTTAGCATATACCTAACACATTAAATACATATAATGTTTAAAAAATGATGGCTTTGCCAACCAAGCAATAGGGGGTTTTGCCCAAAGAACTTAGAAAAATGATTGTATAAAAAAGCACAAATTTTTAGATGACAGTAGGCTACTGTCATTAAAACTGAAATGTAGCAAGGAGTAGGCAGGTACAGGAGAGCAATCTGTGTTTTTTGGCAGACAGAAGTAACAGGTGATTCTTTTGTGCCCCTTATCCTGTGTTCATGTTGGAAAGCAACTGCATTGCAGCATCAAATGTGGACTCCTGAAGCCTCTGAAACAGATTGTTGGGCTTTAAAATGTAAGCCTAACATGTTATTAAATATGTTTTGCATAGCAAGGAGAAGATATGCTTCCATTATAACAAAGTTTGGAATAATGTGTCTGCAAGATCTTTCTGAATGGTGTGTCCTCTCAGAAACACATAGAAGAACGTGGTCCAGTACAAACAGCAATTCTATGTGCCATGAAAAATGGTGCCTACGTACTCTGCTTATGCGTGGAGCGGGGAACACATGAAAACATACACATTAGAAAGCTTTGTGCTCCTTCATACATACAGTTCAATGAGTGCAGTGCTTGCAGTTTAGGAGAGCTTATATCTGAAGTTTCACAACAAGTTGTATAAGACACTGAAGCTGAAAAGACATTATCTTTAAAGACAAAGGCAGATAAATAGCTTCAAGGCATTTTGTCCCCTCTAACCTGTATATCCCCTATTCCCCTTAATGCTGTAGGCTATTTTGTCCATAACAGATAAATACAACTAACTTGTTAGTCCCTGGAAGCAAGCACAATTCAATATTGCACCTGTAAACAGTTATGCATTTCTATAGCAACTAATGTTTGCCAATGTGACCAAACAATTCCCTTTATTGTAAAAAAACCAACAAGAACAGTAGGGGGAAAATCCATTACTGAAGAAATACGCAATTCCAGGTAGAAAGGTCAGAATCGCTCCTGGGTTCTCAACATCGGATGCACTTAACTTTGGGCACTTCAGCAATCCACTGAAGTACTCAAACTGCTTTTTTTTTATACCACCCACAGGCTGCTACTTGAGGAACAAAATTTTTCACAGTCTTATAAAGAATGACACTTGAGTAAAATCTGATGGACTGTAATGACCATGTAATCTTTTTCCTCTCCTTAACGTTTCAGAGATTCTTGAAAGTGGTAAAACCAGAACCTTCATTAAAATGTGATAAGATGACCTGTGAATGTAAAGTTTGGGGAAATAACTCTCTGAGAACCCCTCACAGCCAAAACCCTGACTGCCTTTTTTGGACACAGTATAAACCATTCTAGTTAAGTAGCCCAAGTTATTAATTATGAGCCCCAGCACTTCAGCTGTTATCAATACGGTTTCCATGGAGTTCAATGCGGTGCACGCTGAAGTCCATGGAGAATGCCAGGGGTGTTTCGTAGAAGCAGTGCAAATGACAAATAATAGGGGAGGTTTTCAAGTTGAGTTCAGAATTGGTACAATTCCAGCAAGAAAATCACAATGCCACTACAGGTTACTCAGTATCTCCTTGCCTCATCTGTGTCCAGGATAAAATGGCAAAGTATATAAACCCCAAAGCACAGGTCCTGCCAGTTCATGTTAATGATCTGTATTGCTGCTCCTCATAGGGTAGGAAACAGCAATTCTATTATTCATAATTATGCCTTATCTATTTCCCACTCCTGTTTTACTTGGAAATAATTTTAATTAATCTGTTTCCTTCTTGCACCATGCCTCTTAGTAGAATTGCTGGGCAGAGCTAAAATCACGTTACAAGTGTCTGTCTAAAGACTACTTATTTAGAAGGTATTGCGTATAATCAAGGTGCATAATTTTCAGCACTTTTTGTATTCAGGATTTGGGTTAAAATGGTATTTGTTAGGAAAAAATGAGGACAAAAGTGTCTGCAAAGAACTGTTGATAAATTAGCTGGGCAGCGCTCATCAGAATTGACTGACCCTTACAGATTTGGGCATGGCTTGTGTCGTTCAGTCCCAGCGATCCTGCAATACGCAGGCAGAGGTCAGGACTGGCGCTGTACATTTGAACTGAAAGTAGATTCATTGCTGAACTAATGACGGTTTGTTATAACGTGCTGAATGCAGTTAAAAACACCATCTTGTGCAAGACCCCATGAAGTCTCCCCTGACTTCAGTAGGACTAGGAACACACCAATGCCCTGCAGAATTTCATGGTGTAGCTACAAAGGTGGTACAGTTAAGTCAGCATGGTGTCACTAGCAGGTTAATTTGTCTTATTAAAGTTGCTGTCATGTACCATGCTTCTGGTATTGGCGCTAATTTGGAGAACTGTAAGACAGAAACCTTTTGCACAGTATAGACAAATCCTAGACTTCAGAGTTCTGAGTAATTTTGGAACTAGGAACCCACAGAACACAAGTGTTTGCTTCAGTTTTCATCTTAACAACTGTCAAGATTTTGTTCAGCAATCTAAATAGTCTACAGGCACACGCTGCAGTGACACCTTCCCTGCAGCTGTGCCGACCTCTCAGCGAATGCAGGTGTAATGTAGCTTATAATTCCTGAGGGTGACTAACTGTAGACAGGGAATCAAAATCCAATGTACTTCACATACTCAACTCTCTTAATATCTCAAAATTGCTGATAAAGATAAAATTCTCCACATAGACAAAGGTGTATAAAGTATTCTCAATTAGCTGAAGTGAAGGATGAAACACGGGACATTAACTGGAAATAGCTAATAAGTGGGCTATTTTTCAGCTTGTGAGTGTTTCAGCAGCAAATTCTGAATCAGTCCAGATTTTCAACAGTGCTCAACACCTTAGAAATCCAGTGACACCGAACATGCTTTGCTAAAATTGATATTTGTACCAATTCTAGCATGTGATATCTCTTCCGGTAATAAATTACGTTTCAAATCTAGAAACTTGGAATAATTCCAATCTAACTGAGAATAAGTTTAGGATTCCCCAACATTATGATAAGAAACCACATTACAAATAACCAATAGACAGAAAAAAACCCAAATCCTTCAGTGAAACAATATACAAGCTGTACTCTTAAAAGGTGTTCCCGTGAAGAACTACTTCGTCTCCCACACTGTGCAAATTCCCAGCATCTGGAGCCATATAAATTGCCATGAAGATTCATCATGCTTTCTTGAAACGTCCCTGTAAGAAACCGCAGTTGTACGAGTTGTCTGGGATGAGATACCGCTACAAATAAATCTGACAAGCAAACAGCTACGGCAAAATGGATTGCATCTGATAGAGTGTCAGCTTGCTCAGTAATCTGTGGTCTTTTATGGCTGAAAAGAACGAAAGAACAATTTTTGCCAAAGAGTAAGATAGCTGATACAGTCAGTACTTAGGTACAACTATTTTAAAACACCGCCAAGTATTCAGTATATTCTTAACTGCCTGCTCACAGGTGCGATCCGGGAATCCTAATAATACTGAGGTCTAAGGTTTAGGAACAAATCTGACAGATCGGGGTGTTAGTCTGTGTATCCTGAACTCTATTTCAGAGAATGCTCTAGAGATACAAAACCTCCGCTTAATTATGCAAAGCGATACCTAGTGTTTTATTTGTAATAACTTCCCTAGGAACGGTAATTTGAAAATGTACTTTAAAATATTTATTAAAGTGATAAATGATCTCTGACTCTTGGATATCCTTTCTCAGAAAGATTAACCACTATTATACGTATAGCTGCATGTGTATGAGAATTGTCTTCTCTCCCCTTTTCCAGTGAAAAAATGACTGTTGGTTGATTGGTTTCTTTAATGAAATACGCCAGCTGAAAAAGATATTCCTGTACTGGATTGAGTGTATCCACTCTGAAGCATCCTATCACTTTGATATAACTGCTGTAAAATCACATCTCACCTTCTTCTGAAGTAACCTCCCTGTATACCCCAGGAACCTTCCGTTAGCCTGTGGTATTAAACCAGATCCCCAACCCCAATTAAGGACAGCAGATCGACTTTAAGGTATAATATTAAAGATGGTTTTTGGTCTCAATATTTTAATTGTTTCATTTTCTGTCTTGCTACCATTCCTTATTTTGCAGGCACAATGGGGAAACCTCTGCTGATTTGGAGCTATTGCCCTGTCCACACGAGCAATGAAAGGTTGAGCTGCGTTTCCGACCCCACCAGCGCTGCCTGAGCTGCTCCTGCTCCCAGCCCCGCGCCCGCAACCTCCAGGGAAGCTGTCTCTCCCTGTGACATTCCCACTGCTCTTCACCACAGCTGGGCAGAAAGGACGGCGATGTTGTCGCTTCTACACTTTCATTTTTAGTTAGGAGGCTGTAGAGAGATGGGGACTGACCTCTTCTCCCCAGTGACAAGTGATAGGATGAGAGGAAATGGGTTCAAGTTAAGCCAGGCAAGGTTTAGGTTGGATGTTAGGAAAAATTTTTTCACTGAAAGGGTTATCCAGCATTGGAATAGGCTGCCCAGGGAGGTGGTGGATTCGCCATCCCTGGAGGCGTTTAAAAAAAGGGCAGACGTGGTACTTGGGGATATGGTTTAGAAATGGTTTTGTCAGGTTAGGTTAATGGTTGGACTCGATGATCTTAAAGGTCCCTTCCAACCTTAACGATTCTATGATTCTATGATTCTATGACAATGCAGATTTTTTTTTAAAAAAAGTTACTGAGAGGCAGCATGAACTGTGAAAGAGAGCACTGGCCTTAGACTCAGGAGGGCTGAGAGTGCTTCGGGCTCAGCTACTGCCGGCCTTCGCCCACGAGCGAAGGCAGCTGCCCTCTACCGCTTTGGAGTATTTAGAGAATATGACGCTGTGAGCCTGATGTGTTTCTCATTATACCTTGACCTTAGCACAGCAAAGCAATAATCTTGGATTAATGACACCATACTATAAATAAATAATACTTAAATATCGACTCTAATTAATGAATTTAAATTAACTACTTTGGTTGAGCCCAAAAGTCCATTCCAATATTAGAGGCAAATATTCAAACTAGCGATTCTTAAAGCTACCTTACCTTTCGTCTACGTCCAAGGTCTAAGACCAAGGAAAACAGCATGCGTTAAAATGTCTTAAAATACACATTATATAATAGATGTTGCACGTGTCCATTCCAATAGTATTCCAATAATAAGAGTACAAAATAATCAGGCTATTGGAATACAGTGGGTGTTTACGCAACACTTCTTACATCACAACTGTGCATTTGTTCCTGTGATTACTGGAAATTATTTAAATATATGTTAGATCAGTACAAAATGTTTAAATAAAGATCACAGAAACTCAAACATCAGAACCACTTTTTAAAAAAATCCTGGAAAGATATGTATCCTCACAGAAGATTAAGCTTTTAAAAATATAGTTTATAAAACCAATGTAAATTCACAGCATAAGGTTTTGAGTATGCCTAATTCAAACTAAACAATAATTTAAATATTTTCTCATTGTGTTCTACCAGCCAAATATTAATTCAACGTGTGCAGCTCTGCAAGATTATTTAACAGGAAGACACAGAAAAATAATTCAAATGACAGATAGTGGGTTCTACTGGGTATTTGTGTGCATAGCAAAAGACTGTGTAATGAACAAATATTTCTGCTTTTGAGGAAAATATAGGTCCCAATTTCTAGTTCCTGAAATTAGTTCTAGATACAAGAGAATCTCTGCTTTGCTTCACAAACAGAAGCCTCTTGCATACAATGCACGTTGACAGCAAAATGTAATATTCTTAAGTACTAGAAAATAACACACTTATTTCAGAGGCAGAACATCAGTCACAAATATTGGCTATTTAAGAAGGGGGTCTTAGGCATAAGCTTACTGCACTACTTTGTGTCATTTTTTTCCAAAGAAAATGTACACTCTTCAGTAGGCCGCATAAATCAGATTAAAGGAAATGTAGGAAGAAAGAAAAAAATACAGTCCAATTTTATATCATTATATAGATTTTTACACTACAACATACACATAAAAAGGCACTGTAGTGACTAATGTTTGCATCTCAACTGAAAAAAAAAGGTCACTTGCCTCCCATTTGCCCCTCTGGAACGCGAGAGCTCACCCTCTCTTTAAAAGCGCGTTGAATACACGGCAGGGTGACATACTTTTTCAGTTGCAAACTGCGCAGACCAAGCTGTTTCCCTGAGTTTAGTCCAGTAATTCCCCATTCTCTCCCCTCTACCACCACTTAAAAACTATTAGCTTACAAGGGCTTTGCCTATACAACGAATAACGGGGTTCTTCTTCACCAGAAGAACAAAGCAGTCAGTGTTAAGGGTCATTTGTGGAAACTGGATGTAGTTTGGGGTTTTACTTTGGACTGAATTTAGTCTGATCTTTTGGATCCCTCCCATCACACACATAGACTGAAGCTGCCTGAAGGAGGATGAGCTGGTTTGGACTTAGCATCCCCGGTGATTGTTGGATGACACGTGGTCCGCTTCAGCAGCAGAGCTTCTGATTTATTTTTCTCAGAAAATAATCTAGTTTGGATTTGCCAAAACCATTCTGCAACTGAACCAACACGTGGGAAGTGGGGACCATGGGAGAATTAGTTTATGAAGCGCGCTGCTGCCCTGAACGGGCAGGGCAGTGGAGGCACCGCCCCTTAGTGGGAAACAGATCGCTCTGTGGGAGGCTGGGAAAAAGCAGAATATATCTGAAATTACATTTTAGATTGTCAGCTGTGGCCCGTTCAATGAAGCGACATATATGGTGCAAGAATTGAAGGCACTGGGGTATATTCCAGTTTTGGAAAGTGACAGGAAAGAACATGCAAGATGAAAGTCACGTCTCCACGTTCAAGTGCTCATTCCTCTGCAATAAATAGGAGGTATCTGGTGACTGAACGGTATTGTGCTGTGAACGTGAGACAAACATTTGGAAGCAGGTGAGGAAGATCTCTTTAAAAGAGGATAAAAAACACCTGGGAAAGCATTTCTGAAAAACGTTACATATAAGTGTTGTAGTATAATACTCATCTGAAGCATGTCCTGCTTTGATGTAATAAATTAAATTTGTGAATGGCTTTGTCCATTTTTTGCTGGTTTTTGTTTTGTTTTGTTTTGTTTTTTTTTAATTAATTTCTGTTTGTTGGATTCCACATGCATTCCACACATCCACCAGTATTAGGGTTAGCTTTTTAGCTTTGTGTCTTTGGTGCTGATGCAACACATTTTCCATTTACAAGGTTAAATTTCCCTCTGTATAACAGAGTGGGAATACAAAAGTCTCTGGAAACATGAAGATTGCATTGAACTGTGACAACTGTTCTTGCTAACTTTGCTGCTTACCAGTGCTGAGGCTTTCTACTGAGCAGAGAATTAACATCTGCTGTCACAAGCTGATTCCAGAAGTGACAGTAAGTTGCAAACTGAAAAATGTTGGCATGATTTCTCTGTATCCCTTACACTGAAGACAACTTATGGAATTCACTGACTGTGTGCAAGGGAGGCAGTGTTCAGTAATTAATGGCATATTTAAAATTCGTGGCACACATTTGCATTTGTCTCTAAAGAGAGAATAAGATGACAGCATCTAAATACTAAGCAGAATTTCACACTCACAGGATTCTCCGTCTCAGTAATCTGTAAGCTTGCTGCAACCAACTGAAGATTATATTTGCCCCACTGGGAAAAAAAAATCATCTATATTAAAAAGTTTTCTGACAGTTTGTGCTGTCCTATTTTTTTCCCCTTTCAATTAATCAATTTGGAATTCAGGAAAAGAATGTAAAAGAAGATTAGAACCTCAGCTTGCAGGGGATGGTGCGAGGTGGAGAACTGGCGGGTTCATCCTCGGTCACTTTTACTTCTTATTTTGAAAGCTACTGGAGGTGAGTGCGTACTCAGTTCCCTGTGAAAGTGTCAGATTTTCAGAGGTCAATAAAGCCTTCACTTTTTTCCAGGTGAATGATTGATACAGAACAAGAAGTGACTTACATGATCAAGGCCCAGAAGTCAGAGCCAAGTTTGAAGAATGACATGTTTGTCTTACCGTGTTTGGCTCATTGATGCAACATGATTGGGTCTCTAGATAACATGAATAATTAAGTGAAGAGAGCCATCTGTTCAGCTGTCTATAGGAAATGAATCAGTAGTCTTGAGCCCAGCTGTAACTGCTCAAAATACCTACATAAAACTTCTGTTAAAGAAAACGAGGCAGTTGTCACCCCCAAAGGCTTCATGACTGTGTCAGGAACACACAGGTATCTCGTACCAGTTACTCAGCTGACTTGCACCACACTGCAAACATCATCAGTGAAGAACCTGACTAAGAGTACATCGCATCTCCTCTGCCAGTGTGGAATTTCTCTTTGCTGCAGCTGTTTAAAGAACAATATGGAGAAACATCCCGTTCTCTCGCACAGAAAGAAGAGGGAAGTCCAGCTTCATCTGTTTGCTCTCAGAAGACATGGTGAAGCTGTCATTTCAAATCATATTTTAAATAAATGTGTGGGAGTATGTGCGAGACAGAGGAAAGATAAGAGAACTTACACTTAGATACGACAAAGACAAGCTTTTCATATACAAAACCTATTCTTTTGTTGCTCCTACCAGTTCCACCTCCTCCTCTCTGAAGTTTCCTCTTCCTTTCGCTTGTCAGCATTTCCTGTGGCCTCAGGTAACGCACTCTGGCAAAACGCTCTGCTAACCAAGGTCTAGACTTTAAGACACACAGAACAAATCAGTAATTTCACACAGGAAAAACATATTCAGCAGGCAGCCTTCAACAATAAGTAGCATTAAGTAACAGCTTCTGAAACCTTCCGGGTAGAATGAAAAAACCCTGACTGACAATTCATTCCTCCTAATACGCTAAGACTGATTGCCTTAGAAAGCCTGTGAAATCACATTCACAGTGATATTATTTGAAGGCTCTGTATAATTCATCGACCACCCTGTCATGCATTGTGCATGTGATGTTATATTTTGGACACTCTGGGAAGTATTAGATAAAAAATTACTTTGTATGATGCAGCCCAGATGTAAAAAAGTGCATTGCTTGGGAATACGTGATTCAGTGAGAAAATATAAATGGGAAATTACTGGAGCTGAAATTTTATTGCAAAGTTATTTATCTTTGTTATTACCTTCTGAATCCTTTTGTGCTTATTGTTCGCTATAACAGATAGAGCAACTCTTACTTACACTTCAAGTTGAGGATTATGAAGGTGGAAGTAGTCACTGCATACCAAAAAAAGACCACATTAACATGTGGTCCAAACTGGTGTTTATTCTCCTAATGACTGAAATGGAATTTTCTATATGTATGTGTATATGTGTTTATGCATACGCACACAGTCACACACACATACATCCATTCAGTCTGACTAAACAGTTCCAGAATTACAATGAACGTGAATAGTGATGTATTATTTTAAGAGAGAAAGATGTGAAGACTACCCAATTTTAAAAGAAAAGGAAGGGTCTTTTGACTGGGAGAAATTATACACGTATATAAATGCCCTGGCTCTCCATAGATTTCAGTTAGCAACACAAATGTTTTTAAGAAAAATATACCTATTCATAAAGGCAAATATGTACATGTATATATATAGCTTCTAGTTCTGTAAAACATAGAGCATGCTTTCAGTTTCCATCGTTGTAATGGAAGCCTGTCTTAAGACTTCAGTCAAGGTGCACCCCATGCACAATTTAGCTTCCCAAATGAATTCCACATTCATGTGCGTAATTAGAGCACTGATGTTCCAGAGTTCCACCAATGGGCTTTTATTTGCATTCTGAATGTAACCACTGACGGTCACAACTCTACTTGTAAATGAGCCCTGTGCTGGCACGGCACCACCGAGTGCAACTGGGTGCGGGCTGGTTGGAACTTAGGCCTGTGCCAACTTCAGTTTCTGACCGTTTGAACTTCTGAACTGTCTTTTCATAAGACTCTGACAAATTACATGCAATGAGCTTGAAAAGAACAAGTCACGAGAGAAATATGCCCATTCTGCAGTGAGAAAACACCGCGTCAGCAGCTGACTGCGGTATGCCACCATAAAACCGCTCTGCAGCACTGAGTCCAAAGCCATCCTTCTTTCTTTTTTACAAAGGTTCCCAGCATGTGATCCATCCCTCTGGAAGAAGACGGAAAGGAAAAAGACATTCGCATTTAAATATCATAATCTCCACTGGATTTCCCTACTGCTAAGAGGGAAGGGAATTAGGGATTTACAAAGGAGGCTTCAGCACGATCTGAACCTCCCAAGACTTGCCCTTTGCTCCAGCCACTTCCCCAGTCGAAGCTGAGCAGACTGTAACTCGTGCTGGTTTAAAAAGCATCTCCAACAAATATGAGAAAATGAATTAAAAGAAGGACATGGAGAATCCCATATGATGCAGACAGCTGAGCTCCCTGCATTATTTCTTATTCTCGATAGTCTGAAAGGATTACAATAATGCTAATTTTTGTGAAGCCTCATCATGGCAAGTTGAGAAGGAAGCGAATACCACATAGGTTTATGTGGCTATGACAGAACTTTCCGCAGTTCAAAAAGTACCTAAAGATTCCATGAACTCTGCAGGGCTGTTCAGATATGGGACAGCAGCAGAAATCCTCATATATATAAGGAACCAAATTTACCAGAACGTGGTAAATATCCTGGGCAACGCAGGCCCTGGTAAGCTTGTGAAATGTGAATACAGTCAAAGAAGAAATCGTAACTGTATGCTTAACGTATGCTTTAAACAAGGTACTTGCAAAGCTGCTCATGCTTATAGTTTCACAAATCAGAAACTTCCAGCTGGCAACTTCATTGTATGTTAACCTTTGCTGAACGTATTGCTCTTAATTGCAGCAATACAACAACAATGTTAATTAAATGATCCTGTAATTTAGCTCACATAGGTATTTCTAAAGATCTACATAATAACATGTAAGTGCAACCGCATTCCTGATAGTGATGTCTTGGACATAAATCTAAAATTTGTATTAAATCCTTACAGAGGGATATCTCAGCTTCGGGGAGAAGAGTTTTGAGATGTTCAGAAATAGGAACTATTTTTTCCCAGTGAAAAGGTCCAATTTGCTGATTCAGAGTAGTTAATGAACAGCTAAACAGATTCTTCATGTAATTAGGGAATGCGTATTTGGTGTGAGAGGGTATTTTGAAGCTAAAGGGTAGAGGAGGAGAGAGTTTTTGGTTTGAATAAGGTAATATAATTTAGTGTTTATTACCAAAAAAAAAAAAAATTATATCTAGCTTTTTCCTTGCCTGTCATTTTCCTGTGCATGTCAAGCTGTGTGCAAGCCCACATAAAGCAGCTATAATAAAACCCAACCCATAGAAATGGTATCGAGTTACTTAAGCGTGCCCAGAAAGACTGACAAATAGGAATGACGAATACTGCTTTTGCAAAGGTAACGTGTTCATATGGGCTATTAATTGCTGCAATTAATTTATATTTTTATTGAAAAGACACATTTACAACTGCATTTTCATTGTCCCAAATTCAAGTGATATATAAAAAGACAGAGAAATGCCTGTTTGGTTAAGACTTATATTTTGCTCAGCTCTTTAATCCAGTATAAATATTAAACTAGAATTTCTTACAATTCAGTGCCATACTCATATTTGTTGAAAAATCAGTCTCAAAAGTTTTAGTCCTGCATGGATCTGCTGGAAAAATGCATTATTACAGTTTAACAAAAGGGAACTATTTTAACCTTTTGTAAAGTTAAACCCATTTTCCAAAGGTTAATATTTAACATGGAATGAGTACTGAGCAAACCAAGATTTTATACCAGCCACTGTTAGCCCTGTGTTTAAAACCCACCTTTTCTGCATGAAAGGATGATTCCAAGTGACTAGACCCCAGGTATTCAGCTAGTTATTTAAGTAAATTCTTCCATCTATCTTTACTGAGCAAAGAACTGAAACACGCTTACACATGAAGTCATTTTATCAGCAGCCTGGTCACAGTGGTGGATCGCTGAACTGGGGCTTTTCCTGCTCATCCCAAACTACGCCTTTCTGCCCTCACTGATACAATTTTCATTTGAACTGAAAGAAAATATATCTCCAGAACAACTTAACTGTTTATTTTGTTACAGCAAACCATGCTTCAGTCTCCACAGGAAACAAAAGCTGGACCCTACATGGAATTTCCAATACTGTAAATATTCATCGCTCTGTAAGATTAATTTCTTTTCTTTGCCTGTGCACACAGAGCCCTTCAAAGCGCACTCAAGTGCCATGTAGCTGAAAAAAACATAATTTCTCTTTACCCTTCCTCTTTTGACTTGGGTTTATACTTTTTTTTCCCTAAAAAAAGACAATTTTTAATTGGACTGTCTCAGCATATATTTTTTTCCTATATCACTGGAGCCATGCAAGTGGTTGCCTTGTGAAACACTGCCCTAGATTAGTCCAACCTGAGTTTGCACTAACTTCTTTTGTACCATGAACTAGAGTGGCATCTTAACCTGAAGAAACATGTCCTCTAAATGTGTTCTTGCTGTTGATTTTTTAAAATACTACCCTGTACTGAGAGCTCAGTAACATACTCTTAAATCGCTTCCAGCTCAGCCAGCCAGCCTCATAAACTTCGACAGTTTTATGAAAGAGCCCTAACTTTTCATTGTCTATCTACCTTCATCTTTCTTCATAAAAAGGAAACTCTTTGTCTATAATTCCTATATTTTACAAAATGTTTTTAGGTCCATTCTGACTTGTACCAGTATTTTAAAGTAAACAGTATTTGGAAAATACAACTAAAATATTTGTGTTAAAAAGCACTCCTTTGCAGCATTACAAAGTTTCTTAATTTTGTGATTGCCTATAACCCAAGGACCAAGAAACCGGCTGCAGGCTGTACTCCTTGAGTTCACGGCCCCGGTTGTGGCTCTGCCCCCGGTTTAGCAGCTGACCAGGAAAGCAATTTCCTTTGCCCACAACTCCACTTTCCCACTTCTGAAGCCCCGAGCCAGCACGAAGCCCTAATCAAAGCTTCCGGAAAACTAGCAGTAGCACAGGCCAAGCTACTTGCACTGCTTATGCTAGACAGCCTGTGACTCATGTTTGAGACATTATGATTTTATGCAGTGAAAAGCAATGGTTGCTCTAATTATGCTCTAATTAGTTCATTATTGACTGCAAAGAAAAGAGCGTATGTCTGTGCACGTGCTGCTCTGACAGGTATGTGAAACACAGAAAGGGAAGAGCAGAAGTACAATATTTTCAGATATTCCCAGACATACTAACCAATATATCATTCCAACAAATTTCAGTTTTGAGACGAATACAAAAGCTGAACACATTCTATAGAATAGCTCTAGACAAACTGCCGGAAATAAAAAGACCTTGAATTCACAGTGTTTAATATATGATCACATCTCCAAGTACAGTAGCTCAGAAGTGGGAGGGTACTGAGGGAATGTTAAATGTAGGGCATTATATATTAATATAATTTCTTTCTTTCCCCAAGCTAAAGAATATTTTTGCTCACACAGCCTTAATTTAGGTGGCCTGTCAAGTCCTCCTTTCTGCAGCGTCATGACGAAGGACACTGATGTGGGCCAGCAGAGGCAGTACTGGGGCTTTTCAACTATTACTGTATAAATGTTAATGAATCTCCTCCAATAAAAGGCCCCGGCAAGCTCCTTCATCTACACCCTCCATTACAACATCCATAAATTATCCGTTTGTTCGCTCGTGCTGAATCTCAGAACATTTTGGGATCTGCTGAAGTCAGCATAAGGAGTTGCACCGATTTCGGAAGGTGCTGTAGCAGCCCTTAACGCCCGGATCCTGCACGCATCCACGTTTGCTAGCTGGTTCTGCATCGAGGTCCACGGACTCTCCAGAGCTCGGGGGTTTGCTTGTGCAGAGCCTAAGCAACGACAGTGGATCTACGGTGGAAGGGAGATGTGAGTCCACCTCGGACTGGGCACACTCAGTCCAGCTGACAGGCTGGCAGGGCCACCCCTAGCCTTAGGGATGTCAGGAAGCAACGAAATTCCCGTGACACTGCTCCCTATTTTGTCTGCGTTAGAGCCCCGGAAAGGCAGGCAAACCCAGATGGCTTTGGGCACGGTCCGTGGGGACCGATGGCCGGGAGGGGGCCAGGCATCAGCAGCGAACACCACCGGCAGTCCTTCCGTTCCCAGACAAGCAGTCCGGCTTTCCATGGGTCTCAGCATCACGCCAGCTAGGTGAAAGCCCGTGTCCCAACCTGCTGCGGGACAGCTGCGTCGGGGCCTTAGCTCCTCTGGGGACTCATCGTCCAACTGTGCCCGCGCCGCTAGGAAACCTGAGCCCGCTCTGTGCAGTTAGTAGTGCGACACACTGAAAACTCTGCCTTCCCCTTCGGTTGTGATTACACAAGTGTATTATCAGAGCATGTTACAATCAGAACTTTATTTTTCTGAATAGACCCATCCTGATGTTTTTTCTGTCATGTTGCAGTAGAAATTTGCTGGTTTGACCATTCTAATTAAGCAGTTCTTTTATAGCCACACGTTTGCCACAATACAAAGCAGTTTTAAGCTCTTTTACAAATAAAACAGTTTATCATAATTAACTGCACGATAGGATAGAGCTCCCTAAAGACGACTATAAATATTGCTTTCTTGCTACTGACAGGCTGGCAATGAGGATTTGCCACCAGGCGCAAGAAACATCTATTTTTTCCTACCTCAAGTAGCGGTGTGGGCTAAGCAGCGTAGTAATTGCAAGGATCACACTCCTTACCTATTGATTTGATTGTGCGGAGAAATATGCAGTGACATCACTCGAGAGTGGTCTCCACTGAGCGGGATCAGCGGTGTTGCAGCAAGGACTGGAATGTTAATAACTTGCAGTAAAATCAGCCTATTTATGTCCTCATCAATCACTATCTCCACAGATACCAGAAATGCACTAAAAGAATTTCCATTGAAAGACTAGCTTTAATTAACTCTCGCCCTCACTCAACACAGGAAAAACCCTGCCTGATTCAAACTGCTCTAAATGTGCTTTCTCATGCCCGCAAAGTGCTGTGATTTAGCAGCGTGCGTGTCTCAGGTGGCTCGTGCAGACCAGTGTTCCCCAGCTGGGAGAGCCGCAAGAAGGAATCAGAAGAGTCAGGAAGCTTTGAAAATTTTACTGTAATCTAAATCAAAGGAAATCATGTTCATCCACTCCCTTTACATCTTAATACTTCAGGGACAAGTATTTTCTGTAAACTCTTCCAGACAGAGGAAAAGATTCAGGCTTGTCCTTGCCACAGAGCCGCTGAGCTCCCCCACAGCAAAGGTAAAGAGAGCGATGAAAAACGCAAGGAGGGAAATGGAACGACCATGGGATCTGGAGTGCTCCGTCAATACGTGGCATAATGGCTATTTTCAGTGTGGACAGTTTCAAACTAGAGCTCTTCGATTGTCGACACCTTTGTTTTCAGACGCAACTCCGAAGCCTGACTCCTACGGATCTGGATGCCGTGAGCACCTCTGAAAACGAGGTCCAGTACTCAGACTTAGAGACAACTTCCCTAAATGGGAACTCTGAAAGAATAAGAAGTCTTGTGATGCAGAATAGTGAACTCAGCCCCAGACAATCAGGAAAATGGACTGACAGACAACAAAGGAGGCAGCAGGCTAAGCCTGGTCACAAGCCACAGTGGTGTTTTACCTCCAAGAAAGAAAGTACTAAAAACCAAATAAAATCTTAAGAATGAGAAAGCCATCGGCTCAGGATATGTCACATGTTCACTGATTCAGATCCTTTTCTTATTTTCTTGCCACAACCCTTAATCCCTGGTGTCAAGAATCTCATCTAATTCTTTCATCTACATCCTGATGCTTCTTGAACATATTCTCTTACATCGTTACGCAGGGGCGCATGCTCGTTACTTGCTACATGGCCCTGCTCTGTAGTTTGTATTTGACTCCTGATTTCATAAACCTTCAGATTAAGTCCTCTTATTCTTAGGCTCTTTTGGATCAACTTTATCAAGATTTTTATTTCTTCCTTGAGTTATTACTTTATTAAATTTAAATCTCTAATAAAGTCTTCTTTCCCCCGTGACAATAAACTTAGCATGAATAAACTTCTCTCACAACTTTTGCAATTTTCCAAGCCTATTATTTTTCTGATTCTAATCTGAAAGATTTCTACATAAGATGCATTATTTCTTCAGTGTACAAAAGAAATAAAAAAAAATCTACACCACTAGTATGAGTTGTGGGTGAAATTCCTATCTCCAGCATACCATGTTCTAGGATTTACACATGATACTGGAATGCCTGTGCTAGATTAGAGGCAACTACATCTGTGAGAATGTGATTCCAATTCTTATTGATTATACACACATAAGCAAAAGCCAGCTCCTCCGTTATGTTTTGCTTACGTATGCTTACTGCAGAGTCCTTGTCACAGACTCTAGTATTTGTGCTAATTGACAATGGCTTCATTTAGACTGTGACAGAACAGAACCGAATAACATCCTGACTTCTTCTTTACCTTCCCTGCCAAGTAATGAACGGTTTGACTCACGGCTGTTCTCTCTCAGTGCGGCTGTTGGCTGCTCTGTCGGGAGGGATGGTTCCCGATCAGTCCAGGGGAGGAGGCAAAGGCATCCTGCTTTGCAGGGCAGGCTGCACTTCTTCAGGAGCATAAAATCCATGTAAGGTCATACAAGCAACACTCACGGTGCTGGGAACTCCATTATTCCTTGACTAGTTTCCCATCAGACTTGCGAGTTAACCTCTCAAGTATAAGCTAATTAGAAATCGCCCTTGAAATTATCCAGACTAGCACCTCACATCTCCGTATTCTTCCTTCAAGCACTCTTGAGAGTATGTTGTCTAGATCTAGTGGTTTGTCAATTGGAACTCAAGACTTAGTGTCTTTAATTAGGGATGTGCCAAAGTACCTGAGTTAAATGGAGCCGCCGCGCAGACAGCTCGCTCTCCATTCCACTTCTATTCTAACGGTTTCATTATGAGGGATGTCCACAGTGATGGCCTGTGCGCACTTTACAGAACAGCTGATCTATTGAAGAGCTGCTGGTTTTGATTTGTGTCCCTGTTGCGCTGTGCTGCGTTACAACATTTAAAAATCCCTATTATGCTGGGCCACACGGAGCGTTGACGTGATATAATGTGGCATGACACTGCATAAGCAAATTAATAGCTTAATAACATGACACCTGGTGTCCGCAATTACAGTGGCCACTGCTCATAAGTTTGGCTCCTGGAAAAGGCAGGGATAATGAATCATTCATCAGCTACTCTGATCATCAGATAATTCACTACTCATACCTCTTTTGCCTTCAATAAGCCTTTCCACTGTTATTTATAATTGTCCTTTTGCTTTGTAAAGATAAATGCTAGGTAATTGTTAACTATGTCCGCCATTTCCAGAGTAAACTGAATATACTGAAAAATAATATTAATATATTTGCAATATATTAATTTTTTAATATTTGCATTAAATTACAAGAAAGAAAAAGGAGAGAACATCACTAAACAAGAAACCAAGAGGGACTGATCAGTGTAAAAGTAATGCCTTGACAGAGAAAAATACTGGTTTGTTGACATCAATATTTGTTACATGTCAGTAATGGGAGTATTGCATTCTAAATAGGAATACAAAATGCAGGGGGTCTTAGTCACAAATTAGATGAAATGTTGATGTCCTTTTCTTTAAACTTCTGTAACTATTATTTGGTTATTTAAACTAATACATCAGACTGAGATAGGATCAGTAACCGTAACAAATACAGTCCCCAAAGTGAATTCTCAGGGCCAATTTTGCTGCACGTATTAGACCAAAATATACTAACAAAGAAAATAAGTAAACGAATACTGCATAAGAGTCTCATAAAAGTTAGAGACAATTTTATTTCAGCTCCCTGTAGCTGTTTCTATGCTAATCTTTGATGTTATTGTGCCTCTTACTGTATCCTGTAAGCACATGTACATTGCAGTGGAAATTGTGAGTAACAACAGGGATCGAACCACCACCTGCTGTGCTGGAAACTCGTCTTTGCCTTTTGAAAATCATATTCCTTCTGCTCTCGGTCTACGGAGAACACATACAAACCAGTTACAATGCATTAAAAAATGCACTTTTTCAGCTTTCTTCTGGCTTCTATAAATTCCACATTTACGCAGCTACTTAAGTCTTAACTGTTTTCAAAGTCCCTGGCCATTTAGAGCCTCCTCTATCTTGCTGGGTATATTTCATTCTTTGATATTGTGCTTGACTCCAGAGTCTAATTTTTAGCATCCAAGTTTCTAAATATTTGTCTAATACTACTGGTCATGACCTGTTCTGAGTCTAACTTGTAATATAAACCTTCATTCAAAGTCCACGGAAGCATAACAGTATTTTTATCAAGTTCACTAAGCTTTCTATTAGGGTTATTGTGTAAAATAATTTAAGTCATTTAACATTTCATAACTTTCAACCTATAAGAACTTTGATGAATTCAGGCCTGACTGGAGGAAGTTCTGAGCAATTCTTGCTTGCTTCAAAATCAATAGGTGGCACAGCAGCACTCAGTCTCTGTTAATTTGATCCACAAGTAAGAGCTTAAGAATTTGACCCCATAAGGTAAAATGTTTCTACATAATCAATATGCAAGGCAACAGCCATAACCAAGATAGCTCTGCTGCCCCAAAACCCGCTTAAAAATTGTATCGCTGTCTGTGCTGTAGATAACCTCAGGCTCTGTGGAATTTCAGGAAAGCAGGTGGAATTATCAAGTATGGAGAAATGGTTTTCAGAAACGATAAAATGAAGCCTTTCATAAATAGGAACTTTCTGCAATACTGACCTACAAATGACTGTATAATAATATCTTCCCAAAGACAACACCTCTCATTACTGTGTGTTTGTGGTTTGTTTACTCTGGTACCAGAATCATTAGTGCCCTGTCGAGCCTGAGAGAAAAAGAAAGGAATTCTCAGGACCCACAGCTGAAGTCTTTTCAGGATGACAGCACTTACTCTTTGATACGACGAGGTAATAAGGTTCTCTACATTGATGCAAATGCATTCCTAAAGGTCACCTTAAGTTTAAAGAAAGCGTTGTGAGGAAAATCTGATTTCTCAGTGCTGATTCAATAGCATAATGTGTTAGCACTTTCACAATGTGCTAGCACTTTTCGGGAGACTTTGCCACTGGCACTTGCTATTTTTGTCTACCCACCATGCAGCTCAGCAAAACTCAAGAAACAATTTAACTTTGTTCATTCCTCCCCCCTTGTGTATATAATAATATAGGAAGAAGAAATAAGGGGAAAACATAAAATGATCATTAAAAATGAATGAGAAGAGTGTGGATAGAAGAATTATGGGTAAATGGACTGTATCCTTATTGACACATGACATTTTTTTACTTTGCTGTAGGTTAAACAGAATATTAACTACTTGCTCTCATTAAAGTGCATTATGTTGTTGAATTGGATGAACAACAGAGGAATAAATTCTGAATAGGAGATCAATACTGTGGCTGCTGCTTCTCCCTCACTCCAGGGGGAAAGGAATTATGTATCTTTTGTTCTGCAACCTACTTCCATTCTGTGCTAACTCCATTGTCGCCTGGCACGTCAGGTGGAGCTGTGACTCTCTGCTGCTGAACTGCCTGCCTGCTCTTTGCCCACCCATGAAAAACGTACGCACAGGAGCACAGGTGCTCTTTGCAATCTCCTTCCACGTATGCAAGTGTTTGGTAGTATATCGATAGGATCTTAAAGCCAGTACATGAAGAGATCACCGTGTTTTGCCATTGACTTCTATATTACATTACAGAAGATGCCGATTCCAATACTAATATTACCCCTGGAAAGCGTAGCTAGTAGAGCACCTAGTTACAGAGCGTGTAATTTCAACTGCAGAACACTTCTGCTGCCGTCTTTGGGAGCACCAATGTCTTTTAAGTGGTTTGTTGCCTTGCACGCTAAGGTTATAATGACTAATCGAAAACAGAATGGAGGTTGGAAATAGTGATCCCGCACTACACTACCCAATAGCCTAAAGGCTCTCCACCTTGAAGAAGGAGTAGAGACACCCACATCAAGCCTTAGTGTGCAAGATTTTGTTCAAGTTCACACCTGAGCTCATTTCACAACTGCTTTCTCACACAGATAATCAGAATTCACAAAGGAGTTCAGGCAATCATCTACCAGAGTTAGGGTATATGTAAATAAACAGCCTTTACCTACCTTTGTGGTAAAGAGCAAATTAAGGATGCCTTTAAGATGATACCACTGAAAATTCAAGTAGCTACATGTATCTTGGCATAGAAGACTCTTGGCAAAACATTAGAAAGAACAATTTGCACCCCAAATTCTTTAAAGGAGACGGCCACGAAATGGCAACTATTTTGCTTTCTGTATTTGTTGTTTGCTCTGGAGCCCTTGACCACAACTACTACAGCTTTCCTAAATGCACGTATAGCCGTAATTCAAGCACAAACTGTAAGCCAGGGAGCATTTCTAGTTCAATCTCCTCTACAACTGCATGATCATATTTAACACTTAGCCAGCATTTGGTTCTACAACGTGACCTTGCCACAGCAGTTTCAGTGGTGTTCACACAACACTGACATTACAAAGTAAAATTACAATGCATGGAACACACTGGTAGCTTTTGAAGGCGTTCACGAGAGCACTGGGAAAATAGAGCAGCACCATAAACCCCTTTAAGGCTGTTGAACTGTGGAGCTTTAAAATTGCTTTAATTCCGGAATGATACTGAAACAACAGATGGTTTGACAAATATTTTCCAGAAGCGCGGTTAGCTGACGAAGCACATTTCTTCCCCCCTCCGCCCACCACTAGTCCATGTGAAAACAACAGAAGCAATAGTAATACTCCAGAAGGAGAGCCCCTAAACAATACACTGCGTGCCAACGCGTTTATACAGTGTGCTCACTAATAAGAAAGCAGCCACAAGCCTCCTCTTCTGCAAGTGAAGCCGGGTCTACCTTCCTGTTCTGCAGATCATGCAGTGTTAGGTCATCTCAAAGCATCCCACACTGTCCATGGCCACCAGTACACATAAACCACAAAAATGTTGTGTGTGGAAGAATTTATGCCCAAGCAGTGATCTCAAGAAGAGTTTGGAGGAATGCAGCAGTAGGATATGGACTGTTACTGCTTTAGCTAGGTAACATGTGGCAGCAAGAGTATGTCTCAGAAATACATGACCAGAACTGCTCAGCGCTAAGCCTCTCTATGGATTATTCCATCAAGAGGAGAGCACCCTACTCTTTACAGATTTGTTATACTTATTTTTCACAGAATAGCAAGAAGGCATGTGGGAGGGAAGAATACATTGTTGCTTAGCAATGAGATGCTCATAGCATGGGTGATTTTTAAAAGCTTTTGCTAAATATACACTTATAAAAAAAAGATAAAACCACCTCAAGTACAATGGAAAAGTAAAATCGCTTTCCTAAGAACAGAATTACTTGGTGAGGCCAAAATTCCATTTCTCTCTTTATCCAGTATCCAACAAAATAAATACACGTGAAAAGAGTGTAAGAAACGTGACAAGTATGAAGAGTGTTCATTTCCATGGTATTCTCTCTTGATTGTGTCAGCAATTTCAGGACTTGCTGAGCCACAAAGTGCATCCACATCATTACTGTACCCTCCTGAAATTATCCTCCATTAATTCACAGTGCAGTTATGCAATGTGTTAAAAACACTTCCTTTGCATTAAAACTGCATCCTGGTAATTTCACTCTCCCCTGGCTCTTTCATTGCTCCATGTTCACCTTCTCCTAACCAGTAGTTCAGACATTGTACTCTAACAACATAGAATCACAGAATGGTTTAGGTTGGAAAGGACCTTGAAGCTCATCCAGTTCCAACCCCCCTGCATTGGTCAGGGACACCTTCCACTAGACCAGGTTGCTCAAAACCCCATCCAGCCTGGCCCTGAACACCTCAACATGCCTCTCGGAACCATTCTGTGGCTCTGGCTGTGGGACTGACCACGCTGCTGGTTGCGCAGAGAGGCAGGAGGTGGGTGCGCAGAGAGGCAGAAGGTGGGTGCGCAGAGAGGCAGAAGGTGGGTGCGCAGAGAGGCAGAAGGTAGGTACGCAGGAGGTACACAGGAGGTACACAAAAGGAACACAGGAGGGAGGTACGCAGGAGGGAGGTACGCAGGAGGAACGCAGGAGGGAGGTATGCAGGAGGTGCCCTAGTGCAGATGCTTGGCTAGAACCTCCAGTTGCAAGACAGCACGGCAGCACTGCCAGCAAACGGGAACTCCACAGCTACCATTTGGCCCCCAGACCTCCCAGCAAGGTAAGATGCAAAGTTTTCCTGATCAGCTCTTCTCTTGAAAGTCTATATTCAAATACTTAGGAAATACATAGATATAATAATGATATAATTTGCTAAAAGATCAAAAGAACCTACCAGAAGATCCTGTCGGTTGCAAAGTATACAGGAATGTCAGGTTTAGGAAACAAACAATAAGATCAGCTATTTACGGAAATACCTGCAAAATTTTACCTTTTCTATAAAAGTAAACAAAGTACATAATTATTACTTAAATGTACAAAACCAGTCAATTTATATTCAAACACCAATGAAGATTTGCTTCCAGTTTGTATTTCTTTTCTCAAAACGTTTTTTTTTTTTAAATCTTGAAGTCAATAGAATTTACAAAAATCTAAGTTCATGACTTGTAATATGTTCCATAAGATTCTTTTCCGCTATGATTCACTAATATTCATGCTGATGAAAGAAAATCTTATCTACTTTCTCTGCCTAATTAAAATGTGAAGAATGCACAAAAAAATGAAGAAATAATCAAGCATATTTTTCTGGTTCTTTTTTGCTGGAATAACATTTTGAGAAGAGGTCCTTCTTGTTTTTACGCTATTAATAATCTTCCATTTGCAAAATCATCAATGTCTGCACAATTATAAGACTGTAATTTCAATTACTGGAGTATGAACAAGTGGGATGAAAGCATGAGTTATGAGAGAGAAACACGGCTTTTTCTTCAACATTTCACTATTAAATCAGGAAACTAACAATCTGTGAGTGGTAAATGGACTTATTTCTAAACAGAACATTGGGTAAAATTAGATTACACAGGCAAGTAATTTCTGAAGCTAAGCAGATTTGAAGTACTATCAGCTGGGTGGACAAGTTGCACAGCTGGTGTTCTTGAGGGAGATTCTAAGCACAGGCTGAGAAGAGACACTCAAGTGAATATACAACACTTCAGTAGTTTGGCTGCTACTCTCCTGGGATTTTCACCACATCTTCTGGCCTCTGCGATGGAAAGAGGGAAGGCGAACTTCTTACACAGATTAGCAAAAGGCATTGTCACAAGTTCAGTGTAATTGGAAATAGCCTTCCTTTAGATCCTTAAACATCTTTTCTGCAAACAACGACAAGTAGGTGCCACCATCTAAACCACAGTTGTACAGAGGCCTTTACAGTTGGCTTGCCACGCGGCTTGAGGATTTTCTGAAAGCCTGAAGTAGTAAACACGAGGGTCTGTGCCCACATTAGTGATGACAAAGGTGTCTGTCTTTGGGGAGAAACAGGAGAAAAGCTAAAGAAACAGTCAAAACAAAACAGAACACACCACCCAGTCCTCTCTTGTTTTTCTTCAGAGTTATCTACGGACTGGAAGAGCAGAACTAAGAGAAACAGACTCTAAAAGTCCTGAAGTGTTGAGGTAAACAGCGTTTTCACCACCTTTGGAAATTACAAAGCATGGAATCTGTGAGACTCCTGTTCCACCTCTCTCTCTCTCTCTGCAGACAGAAAAAAAGTTGTCCGAGGTCTGTTAAGGAAGAGAATTACAAATCTCCACAACTGTAGGGTAGTGGAAGGATAATGGAAGAAGTGAGAAAAATATTTCATTTTCTGTATGTAACCTAATTTCATTTCATAAAGATCTAAAATATAGTCAAGCTACAGCACACAGTTTGATAGTAGTGGTTTACCTGCATTTGCTGCAGCAACTTTGGAAACAGAGAGGACAAATTTTATTTTGGAGTGCAGTGAGATATGTGCTCTCATAATCAAGCTCTCATCAAGGCAAACGTCTCCTGTGGGCAATTTAAGAACAGGTAATTTGAATAGCATTTACATCTCAGACTTATGATCTGTAACTATTACAGATTTTAACCAAAAAAAAAAGACAAAACCATTGCTGGGTGTAAAATCCTGCCATTAACAGTGAGAAATATTTACTGTAACATGTTTGATTTATAGTATCACATCTTAAAGCCTGGAGCATTCCAGGAACTGAAAAAGATTTGGCTGGTTTTGGAACTGCTACCTTTGACACCAGAGAAGTATTAATTTCAGCAGAAAAATGTTATGAACATGATTTTCCAAAGCAACCAAGTCACCAATACAACTATATTTCAGTCAAGCACAAAATGAAAACATACAGCGTACAGAAATCAATTACACCAATTGTTTCACGACTTTTTTTACTGAAGCAAGAATAACAAAAAATCACCTATGAAGTAGTCGTACAAACAAAAAAAATTATCAGATTGTTGAAATATGTCCGAGACAAGTTTCACTGCATAGCCGTGGGATTGATTACTGCATCAGCACAAATAATCCCTACAAAAAAGAGAACGTCTCTCTTTAGGAATAGGGCAAAAAGGTAAAAACATGTGTTGTGTATCTACTTTGTATATGTATAAACAACAATTTTGTTGACCAGCAGCTTCTAGGACCCTTCACCTCGCAGACACTATTGTCGCCTTGTTTCCACCTCCGTGTGTTACTTCCTACAAGATGATCCAACAGTCCCTTTCCAGACAACAACAACTGGAATGAGAGATCCTGGATGAAAACTGACTATACAGAATATTTCACCCTCAGAATGCACGTGTGAGTTTACACCACGTGCCCCTCCCCCCCCAGTTATGCACTCCAAAACAGACATGCAAGAGAAATAATAATTAAAAAAATAGTATTTTTTAAAATATGGACCTATATTGCAATAAATATTGTCTTATGCCCAAAGGAGAGCATGTATCTGATATTTGCCATTAAAAGAAGTGGATGGGTATTCCTGGTTTTGAGGGAATGTGTTGTCATTTACTCCTGGTATGGTTAAAAAATCTAGTTCTGAATAGCCAGAGTGACTTTTGCAGCAGCTTCCGTTTCTAAAACATCAAGACCCTGACAAGAAAAGTTATGAGGAGGGAGCTACAGTGAATTTGTTTTAAGAGGAAACATCACTATTTTTAATTCCTTGTCCTAACAACAAAACTTTGCACGTTTTAAAATGAAAACTGCAGCTTTGCAAAACTGAGCTTACAAACTTCCAGCCTTCGAAATTCTGCTTCTTCTGTGTGCAGTGCTAATAATCATGTAGATGACAGATAATTAAACCATAGAAATCACTGCATTTCCACCTCCCATCCCTTCTTGGCTAAAAATGTAAGAAAAACATAGCAAATGAGATTTTGTCTCAAGTGTTTTTCCCCTGCTATTAAAGATGCTTCTCTGAAAGGAGCACTTGCTGTTTTTATGCTATTAATAATCCTCTATTTGTGACATCAGCCCATCCCCACAGCAACACACTGTGTTTCACTACTGGCTTCGCTCCTCTGCCTGGTTTTAACGAGAAGATGGATGAAAATCATGGAAAGCTGGATCCCTCATACGCGAGGTCGGGAATTTGGCTAGTCTGTGTTTTTCTGCAGTAGGTTAGTGTTTCATTAATAAAAGGACTATTCATCTGTTTAAAGAAGCAAATCTGCATAAAAGTTTACTGTTATGGTGCCCGTTTGCCCTCACATAAGTAGAGATCAGTTGGGTCAGCCCTATCATTTGCTAGTTAATGCTACACACAGGCTGGTGGTGGCAATGGGGAGAGGGCTGATGCACCGAAGTTGAAATTCGGACGGCTTGTCATCTGCAAACCTATGATGTTCTGTACAAACCTCTCTCTCGGACAAAAAGGAAAGGAGGAACGAAAAAGACCAACCCCCCATGTGATATTTAGACTATTTTAGTGCTGCCACTGCTTAAATCTCTGAAATACTGTGTTCAGGAGTTCTCATTAACGTGGATTTTAATGGAAGATATTTGTCTGAGCAGCTAAGTCGTTTATGCTTACACAAGGCTGCCATTTACAACAAGAAGTATAATAGCATCTTTGAGCTTTTTAATTAAAAATTAATTAGGAGATTTAAGAACAAACTCATTGGGGGTTACTGTACAATAACATGTTTACAAAATTAGGTCTGGGCTTCTTGTTTTTGTTAAGTGTTTCAATCAATTCTGTGTCTATTAAATATAATTACGTATGATGCTTCCTCAAAATTATAATGTAGCATTTAAAGAGCAGCTGGGAAAAGTCTGTAATTTTAACTTCAGAACTAGGGTAACCATTAAAATGCAAATAGGTGGAAACAGCAGTTTGTTTATGATGAGAACCCTCAGCATAAACATTTTATCCATTAATCTTGAGATTACAAAGATTCCTTCTGGTTTATTACTACTTATTACTTTTGCCAGTTAAGTTTCCTAGAAGATGTCAGATTCCCACAAGAATCAAAGCCTGTTCTTGCTACAGAGGGTAACACAGATATAAACAACCACTTCTGTACATATACATATGTTGAGAATATGTTATATGGAAACATCTACAGCAAATTAAAAAGGGGAAAAAAGCAAAATAAAATTATTCTGCTCCTTTTTTATAATAGACTTACCACTTTGAAAAAGAAGCTAGGTATCCCACTTCTACCCTAGCTTAAGCAAGTAGCTTAAACGGATCAGACTTCAGTCTTCTGCCCTGATTTAGGAAGGCATTCAACCATTTGCTTCATTTTATTTTAAACAAGGAAAAGAAAGAATGAACTTGGATTTCAGAGATGTATTTCTGGCCTGGGGATTTATTTATGCTAAATTTACTTATTCCCAAGCTTTAAATGGAGTTATTCTGATTTGCTAGTGCTTCGGTGAGAAAAGGATTCGATCCACTGCATTCTTCAATGGAACTACATGGATGAGCACTTAAGTAATGTATATCTGCTCAAAATAACTTATTTCACAAATTAAAGTAAATTCAGTTTAGCATCTGTTTATCCAACAGAACTAAATCAATATAGAAGTTTGAATAAGATTACAATTACG
The DNA here is from genome assembly GCA_013398815.1 of Ibidorhyncha struthersii. Taxonomy (NCBI): domain Eukaryota; kingdom Metazoa; phylum Chordata; class Aves; order Charadriiformes; family Charadriidae; genus Ibidorhyncha; species Ibidorhyncha struthersii. Next base: position 302,829 of record VZSZ01007121.1, read on the forward strand.
GACATCACACTGTGCTGAGATCTAGAACGAGAGGTTTTCTAAAAGGTGAAGCCCAAGAACTGTGCACAGGCGGACACCAAACCTGCGCTGCCGTGCCACAGCTCCCTTGAATGTGCAAGCGGAAAGCAACACGTAAATCAAACGTGCCACATTGAGAGTGGCGGCGACACAGTAAATTATCTGTCACTAGGATACTGGTGTGGGCACACGGAGCTTCACCCACACTGTGGCTTCAAAGCTTTCCCTCCCAACACAGCTCAGGAGAATATATTGTTAAACGGTTCCAGCCACTCGGTTCCTACTTTGTGGTTCCGCCGTCAGCCATGCAAACAGCCACCGGCGCCCCACCCACACCTGTACCCCCTCGCCATTCGGCCGGGAGGATCGCATATGCTGTGTTTTGACTGTTTTCCCAGGCTGTTTGGTCATTGTTTTCACTGTCAGCATCATGTTTTTTTACCCTGTTAAGCCCATTTCTGGATATCCTTCTGCCAAACCCAGTGTTTAAATGTTCTCATTGTTACCAAAAAGAAAACAACCCCCCCACTCTTACAGTTGATCAAAAAAAGGGTCCTGAACACTTTATTTTAAAAAAGATGATGTCATAACTTCGGATTGCTTAAGGCTGGCTGTAACACAGTGTCTTAAACACTGGGAAAAAAGAACAGGCTATTCCCTTCATCCACATACACTGCCCCAAGCATGAACTGGTCAACTGATTCATCCCAATGGTATCCTTTTTTCTTTCCTTTTATGTAAATGTTTTCTGTAACTATTTAGTTTCTTTTTATGTAAGTATTAGGCACAGTTCAACAGATACTCCGTCCCACTGCCATATCTGCCAGGCTATTCATTCTTTGAGAGGTCATTTCGTTGAAGGCATTGCTTAGACTTCTGACATGCCAAATCTAAGGGAAGGTTGTTCAGTGAACAAAGAGCTTAATTACCCAACTAACCACAAAAGGATTCACATCTCGTTTGATAAGTTTGTGACTCAGCCAAACAATTCATTAACAGGCAGATGTTTATATTAGAGGTTTCTGGGGGATGGTGAATCGTTATTACACTTACAATGACAATGCCTGGCTTAAGGCAACCAGCCTTAACATTTCACGAGTTCTAGATTCAGACAAATGTCACCCAAGAGGAAGAGGGAAGAAAGCAGATCTTGCTGACAGAAATCCAAATTCAGACCAGCACTATGACAGACAAACTTGTTCAGGGAGAGAGTGGAACCATAAGGAAAAAAACCCTTCATTTCACTGAAGTCAGTGGGAGCTTTTCCGAACTTGGCAACATGAAACCAGAAGAGTAACATTCTGGGATTGATTCATCCACCCTCTTTTGCCCCCAAAGACATGAATTTTCCTGAAATTCAAAACATGATTTCAAAGTGAAGATCAAGAGGTAGCATGATTACAGTGGAAGAATACCCAGAGCACCAGAAGGGCTTTTAATCTATCAGGAGAAACTGTCTCAGACAGAAGTTGGCTACTGATTCTAAAGAGAAAACACAGGGGGCTGTGGAGCTCTGGGGAGATTTCCGAGGACTGGAAGAAAGCAAGAAGGACAAAGAGGAGGATCTGAGGAACTACAGGCCAGTCAGCCTCACCTCGACTAGGACAGAGCACTAACTGAAAAGCAGGGAACTCCGTTTAAACATTAGAAACAACTTTTGCCTAGAGGGGTTGTGGAGTGTCTGTCCTTGGAGACACCCAACCCCCAGGTGGACACAGTCCTGAGCGACCTGCTCTCCGTGACCCTGCTTTGAGCAGGGTGGCTGGGCTAGATGCTTTCTAGAGAGAGAGATTTGAAATGTGACGTATGTTGTAGCTGACTATTAGACTTCTTTATTTATGAGCTCTGTTACGTACTTTTGAAGGAAAAACTTTTTCCTCTCTGACTTCAGCATGTAAGATAGTTCCATATAATCATCGTTTTCAATAAAGTAACGATTACTGGATGATATATTGTTGTCCAAATATGAGCCTACTGCTTGTCTTCCACTGAAAATCAAATTACTTCAACAGCTTTATTGAACTTTAAATGGGGCAGTAATAACAGAAACATTTTAAAAAATGTTCTCTAAGATAGAGCAATTTTTTCATTGCTCATTCAGGTTAAACTCCTATTGCAGCCACTTAGAGAACAGAAATAAAATGAGATAATTTACTCAAGCCAAAAAAATGCTCAAAAAAAAAAAAAAGAGATAAAGCTAAGTGGTGACTTTTTTTTCTAAAAAAAAACCCCAAATCCAAACAAACCCACAACCAATTTTTTTGATGGAGAACTGAGTCAGAAAGTTTCAAAGCGATACTTGGAACCTCAAAAGAAAACAGAACTAAAACACAGAACTGAATTTTTGGAAGAGAATCTTGGTCCAGTACCTTTCCTGAGAGCCAAGGGTGAATCTAGTGCAAAGAGTGCAATGAAACAAAGCGATAAATGCCAATTCACAGAAGTGGAGTGTGGGCTCCTAGCAAACTGCATTTTAATCAATTCTCCTTACTTTAAAATTCTGTGGAATTTGTTTATCTGTCTTGGAACACATAAAGTATCCCAACGTTTGCAGGAAACACCTTTACTGCAAACCACATTATTTGTCTGATAATACTAAAGCTATTAAGTCCTTTAAAGAAATGAAGAAATCTGCAACACCAATTTTTACTGGCCTCTGAAAAGTAGATGTTCCGGTTTAAGCCGGGAAAGAGTTAGTTTTCTTTCTAGTGATTGCTGTGAAAGGATTGACAATAATGCATATTGTTTTAGTTGTTGCTAAGCGATGTTTATGCTTTTCAAGAACTCTTTTCAGCTTCCCATAGAGGCTGAGAAGGAGGACGGACAGAACATCGGAATGGGCCAATGGAATATTCCATACCATAAATGTCACGCTCAGTCCATAAATGGGGCTTGGCAGGGCGTGGGAATCTGCATTCATTGCTTGGGAAGGTGCCAATTCACCAGGTGGTGAGTGAGTGATTTGTGTCATTATTATTATTATTGTTGTTATTTTCCTGTTCTGTTATTGTTCTATTTTATCTCAACTCATGAGTTTCTTCCTTTCCCTTTCCCCTCCTTTCCCCCCTCTCCTCCTCCTTCCCCCCAGAAGGGCAGTGAGAGTTGCGTGAGCAGCTGCGTGGTCCCAGCTGCCGGCTGGGGTTAAACCACAACAGCAGACATTAGAAAAGTACAGTGAAATTGTACATTCCAGAAAAGCGAAAAGACATTTTTTAGTAAACAACTGGGTTTGGTTTTTTATTTTTAAAACGCAGCCATTGTCTCCTTAGTGTTCAAAGAAAAATAAAGTGAATTAGAAGAACATAAAGATTCATCTATTTTTTTTAATTTTCCTATCTTTAAAAGCAAACTGTATTACATTTTGCCATTTTTACCAATTTTGGTCTCTTTACACAGAAAAGACTTCCCAAAATTTTCAGAAAGTTGGTAAAGAAAACAAATACGAAAATCCGGAGTTGTCCAGATGTGAAAATGGATTTTTTATTCTAACTTGCCTCCATACAATAAAGCTGATTTTCATCTGGCTGTCACCTTCTCAGGACACTAACCTTTGAAATTAGGATTCTTGGTTGTGCCGTTAAAATAGCAGTAAGAAGACATTCGTGTGAAAGGCTTACAAAATCTTGACCAAACTGCAGAACAGGGTAGGTGAGAAGAGTAAAGAGGAGGAAGAGGTTATGTGTTGGCCCTGTGCTGGGGGAAGCAAGCATTTTTCAATCACTGTTTCACCAGGTGATGGAGTTTGTTGTTAAACATTCCATTTTCAGTGCAGTATCTTTAAACCAAGGCTGCACTTCTCAAGGGTACTGAGTGACTTTGCCGTATAGTCAACTTAATTTGTCACACTTAAGTAGCTACCATAATTAATAGTTTAATTATAATTTGTAAAACCACAGAACAACAAGGAAAAAGCAAAGTTTAATAGTTTTGCTACCAAAAGGTAACGAGCTCCAGCAAGTATTCAGCTGTAGTCTTCTAGAACAAATATCTGCATGCAGAAAATTCTATACCATTCTTTGCTGCAATTCTGATAGTATGTGGGAGTCAGGGAAATAAATCACAAGACGTTGCTAATTAGGGTAAAGTCTGATAATTGCTGAATTAAATCAGACTGCAGTGGTTAAGTGGCAGACAGTAGTCTGTGTTCTTAAATAATCACAAGTGCTGTCACGCCCTGGGCACGAAGCAGATGTGGCCTCCAGGTCTAATTAGACATATCTTAGACTGAAAGGTAAAATTCTATCAGATGATCAGAAAATACATACACCTACACAGATCTGGGTGATTCGGGAATTGTAAAACACAAGTTGTACAATATATCTATATATGAAATATTAAAAGAAAACCGCTCCAGCTTTCACTCCCCCAAATAAAATAATTTTAACTTACTTTCTTTCCCATATACATTTCTGGGTCCCACCATTCCTTTAGCACTATGGCAGCTCTACTAAACTGTTTAGTGTCAAGTTGTCAAAAAGATCCTTTACGCCTCATCTCTAACTTACATTTATATTTTGGGGCTAGGGAGAGAGAGTGAATATTAGTCAGCCTAGTTAATGTTCTGAAGAAAGTGTCAGTCCCAGGGAAACTTCAGACTGCCACCTAATTTTCACAAGGCGTCTGTGCAAGGGAGAGTTGTGTTCTTATCTTTTTCTTTTTAATAGTCCGCCATAATTAAAAAGAGTCATAGCCTCTTATTAAAAGCTTAATTTTCAGAAGTAGAACATGCATCCACAGAAATATTTGCAGCAGCCAGAATCTATTAATTTGCTGTTATTCACATAATTCAAAGGCATGCTTTTATTTAATATTGTGAAGACAGACCTGGTCGAGAGAAAGGTAGTTTCACTTTGAATAACTGAAACTTTTGTGAGGAAAAGAAAAGAAAAGCTTACCTAGAGCAGTCTTTTATTATGTGTTGAAAAAGACCCCAAAGTTTTGGCAGAAAAGTCTACAACTACTTCCCCCCACCCCACCCCCGGCAAACAATTTTGGTTAAAAAAGTATGCTTCCTTTGGTCAGGAGAGACTGTCTGCAAAATACATCATTATTGCATATTCCAGATTTTCCACAGGAATGGCTGAGAGGAGGCAGCCTTCAGTCAGAGCTAACTTTACAGTGGGCTGAGCACTTGTAATCTTTTGAAATGAATATAAATGGCAGCAGAAATTGTTGGTCACCTTTGAATAGCAGACTTACAGAAAAAGTCGTGTGCCTGCTGAGATATCAATACTTTATCCTTTTTACTTACATATTTGATTCCCAAAACACCACTCCTAGGTATGTCGTCATTGACAATTTTAACACGGCTACAGATGCAAAGTGGCATAAGTACTAAAACCACATTTTACTTGAACAACATTTGATATACATTTCACTTCATACAGTTCTGCTATGGACAAATATGTTGCAGGGATAGAAAGAGATAAGATTAAAGGCTGCAGTTTTATACATGCAATTCATATTTTTGGGAGCACTTAGTAAATGGCAGCGCCACTGACATTGCAACTGAACTGAATTGCCGGAAGACGCCATCTACATAATGATTAGACTTCTAGCAAACTGTATTTCCTTGAGATTCAGATCTGAAGTATTCAGAACTTGTTACTGGTTATATTCCCCTACTAAATACCCATGGGAAGTATTTACAGGAATCCATCAGAAAATCTGTCCATAAAGCTTTAAAACCTTAATAAGCAACGAGATCTCAACCTACATTCAAACTGTAATAGCAGCGCAGTTACCAAGTCATTCCATTTAGCGAATACGCCGTTCAGTTCTTTCCTCTACCCTTGTGAGACTGTCATCTCCTAGTTCTCACGCCCTTTCTGCATATGAAGACATTAGACGAAAAATTTCAGGCTGTACTTCTGCCGTCTGTACTCTGAAGTATCTGTATCAATGGGAGCTACTTCACATCCCTGCCTCTAGATACTGACACCCACGCTGCTGACCTGCCAGTATGGCCTTTTAGCCGTTACCTTAGGAAACGTGACTAAGACAGGTGGCTGCAAGACGGACATACCTGGTGCTGAATATATTTGTATTGCAGCAAAACGACGAAGGAAGGAGTTGGTCACCAAAGTTCAAAGCAAGCATCCCGCGAGTTGAGCTGAAAGGACTTGTGGGCACAGTTCTGAGGAACGACTTATACTTGATCCGTATTTACTTTCTCAACTCCTGCAAAGAAAACCAGTAAGGATGTAAACTAGTTATAAAAATATGAGTTATACAAAACCAGCTAATTGTCTAATTTTGACCCACTGAGACTGTTAATGAGTAATTTCAAGGGAATGGCATATCTTGTAACAAGTGCTACTCCTCAGCATGAAATTTGCAACAAAAGGACTGTGAAAACGTCATATATTGCAATGCACTAGATTATTCAAAATCATGGTAAGTAATTAGGAGGAAGAACCACACAAGGCAGACACATTTACTTGTCTTGTGGTACTTTGTTTCTGCAAGATGATGTAATAGTTTAATCAATACTCTTAATATGCGCTCGTACCCATTGTTAAAGGAACAATTTTAACAGGATTTGAGTTTTGTCTCTTAGAGTCACAATCATATTCCACTTTCAGACCTGATGCAGTGTAAGTGTCCGGAAGACTTAGTTTTTAGGAATCGAAATATTGCCTGTGTTGATATTTTTTATTATTATTGGGGTTTCTTTATTTGCTTCCCATATAATAAAAACCATACATACAGCATTGAAACACACAATTTATGGGAGCACATAAAAAGAACACACTTTCCTAGCAAGTCACTGAGGTTTAATTTATTGATGAAAGACTATATCAAGGAATACATTTTAAAGCTATTTTTCTCTTTCTCAAGATTTACACATCCTTTTCTTTCTGGAAGCAACTGCAGTCAGTGCAAAGCTATGTTTTAGCATACTATATAGAGCTGGAGAGAATTCACACAACTGCTTATACTGTAACTGGGATAACTTCTAATCACTGAACATTATGGAAACTCTGCAACCATAACATCAGTTCACTACAAAGTTATCTGTTACAAATTCTTTTCAGCCAGAGGTATTAGACTGATGGCATTATTCAACAGAACTTAAAGAAGAGTCTGGCTGCACCTTCCTTTTACCTTCCCATTGGGCAGCTGTGGATAGCAATAAAATCTCATTCTTCATAGTTTACAATTTTTTTGGTTTATTGTTTGTTGAGATATACTTCATATATATATATGAGATGAATACATGCATAATATGTAACCATTTATGAGTCTCATTAGGGCTTAGAATAAAGACCAAAGAGAGTTGAAAACTCAAGCTCGGGCTGAAACTAAACCCCTTGAAACTCTGTAGAAACACTTTTAAAAATTAAAACCAATGAAGACAAAAAAGGGAGCTTCACTGAAGGGCAGTAAACAGACAAAAGCTTCCAATAGCCATTCAGAGATTCATTCTACAATCAGTACGCGATATGTGCACAGAGCACTTACTCCAGCAAACGACAGTAAGAATGCCATGAGATATGAGTCTTCAGAAAAATGTGATTATGCTTTGAACATTTTGATGATTTGCTCCCAAAACATCATGTGAGGTACAGTAGTTTCCAAGTTCACCTGTTATCTTTTCTAAAACTTCACTATTTGATACATTGCCTTTTCTTTGCCACTAAGTTAACAGAGGAATAGTTATATTTTCAGCATGCCACAAGTGACACTCTCTGCTGTCTGCTTTAACAAGGTCAGGTGTTAGTTACATCAACAGAATCAAATCAAGATACAATTTGGAGTGGCTTAGACAACTAGTCAAGTTTGCTTAGATGAGTCTTGGATTTCTCAATGAAACCATAAAAACAAGTTGAGGAATTAATGGAAGGAAGTAATTCAGATGAAGTACAGTTATCGTACCAGTGACATCTGTAAGGGTTTTTAAAATTCCTTTTGCCGTTTGAGCCCTGCATCTATCTCTCTCTCTCTCTAAATATCATTCAGGCTGGAGAAAAGCATGCTAAGACCTTGTGTAAACAGAATGCTCATGCCTTCAAAGAAGTCATCAAGAATTCCAGAACTGCAATAATATAGAAGTTTTGACAGGTGCTAATATTACTGTTTTTCTGAGCTGAGGGTAGAACTTTGAAGAAAAGTGTAATGAATTAAGTTGGCTAAAGTCATTTGCAAGAAATATGAAAATAGTTTTATGATTTCCTGGTGCTTGATAGCTTTTATTAATTTCACATAACTTTTCTGCCAACACGTAGGCTGGTACAAATTAAAGCAGTCTCATAACTATGCTAAAACGTGTTCAGTTGTAGAAAGCCACAGAAGGTCTATAGGAGAGAGATATTCCAACCAAACGGCTCTTTCAGCAGACTCTCTGCTTAGGTTGTTCTTATGCAGAGAACTAAGGAAGACACTCGGGTGGGCTGTAACGCCAAATCTCAGGGGGTTTAGAGAAGCATGTGCTGGTTTATCTCTCTCATGCTTACTCTTGTCCAAGTACGATAAGTGAAGAATGCAGGAGTTCCTCTTTTCTCCTTTTCTCTCCAAGCTCACATCTGTCAGTTGCCACGACAGCTCCTTCACTGAGGTTTCCAAATGGATTCTTCACTGCATCAAAGGACAGCGTGGCTCAGCTTGCTCCGATGTACCTGTGAAATGCTCCCTCACAGACGCTTGGCACAATACATTTTGTGAGTTCGGTCCACAGCATAAATAAGCTATTGAACAGATCCTCCCCAGGACACACCACAAAACCTTCCGAGTAGCCATTAGGGTATTTGTGTCAATCTGCCCCGTGGAGACATTTATAAAAGGCTCTTGTGTAGAGTACAATGTAATGGGTCCTTCAGGGAGTATAAAAATGGATAAGATTAGTCACAGTATGGAGCCTTAACAGTATGAAAAGGTGATATATATTAATACATTATGATGAATTACCATGAAGGCAAAGCAGAGGATATCTAAACATGGTTTGGTTTACATTACATTTTGGTAAAATAATTCTACAAGCATTCATAAAATCACCTATTTACTTACAGTGGACTAAATCCTGGGGTTTGTTTTTTTGTTTGTTTGTTTTCTTTTTTTAATAAATTTTTAAAAGTTGTATTTTTGCTCATTTTTAACCCTGGATATCATCAGAGAATAACTAAGAAGCCTTGGGGGAAAAAATATAATTTTTCATGTCAACCACTGTCAGACTGATTTATTCAAATCAATTGAGCCAGTAATTACAATGAAAGTAAACAAAGAAAATCATAATTTATTTGCTGGAGAAGCTTCTGGCAGTGGTCTTCTTGAGAATTGAGGGATTAATGGTGGGTAAAGAAGAAGAAAGCTGCAGATATTGGTCTAGTAATTTTGAATTAGGGTTTCTATACGCCATTTGCAGAGAAAAATGTTTACTTTAGCCTAAAACTCGCAGTCACTGGGATGGAACCTTTTCCCAAGGAGATTTATGCATGAAATTCAAACGTGGTGAAAAATTTCCTTTTGCAGTTTATGTAAGCTATGTACAGAAACCTACATTTTCAGGTGTTAACTTATTCATAGACATTTTTAGCTTTTCGTTGGATGTAGGGGAAAGTTTTCAAAGCTACAAGCAAGGTTTGTTTAAAAATCCATCCAAAAAGTATCGCTATGTACTTTTTTTGGGGTTGATACAATAAGCAGCATGCCAACATCTTTGCGTGAAAACATTTTAGTTTGAAACATTGCACAGAATTTCCAAAAGGCAAGATGACTGTACTTCTCTAGAATACATGACAAAGAATCTGCCCTTGAAGATGTAATATGGGGCATGGGGGGGACACAACTTCCCATACAGTAGAGGAGCTTAAAATACATTGCTGGATGCTACTACCTAAAAATACTAAAGACAGAAGATGGATGGCAAAGGTGAGGCATCTTCCCTTTCCTCTGCAGAACCATCCGTAACATTAAAATTCACAGTACACATTTTCATGGAACTGGCAGAACCTACACATGCAGCTAAAATAAAAGTCTCTAAAAGAAGCAATGGAGAATCTCATCAGGCAGACTTTGCTTGCATAGGTTTTCTTTTCTGGTATTCCTTACCCAAGCACAAATCTGGAAAGTACCTCTGTTCAGAACAGGTCTTAAACGAGAGATTTCTTAAGGAGGGAGACTAGCTTGAGGGAACTAGTTTCTTTATACCTACTTTCCCTGTCTATAAAAGTGAAGAAAAGTGACAAGAAAATGGGATGTGACACAACTGCAAAACATTAAGAGACATTGTCCTTTCTTACAGATGAGAAGTAGTACATACGGCATTTCCAAGAGACATTTGTACAGTACGTTTTTTAAAAAAAAAAGCACCCAGCAACAGAGAATTTGTAACCTCCCTACTGAGGCCATTGCTTATCTATACTTACCATTAAAAAAAAGTTTTCCTAACATCTGTTCCTTGCTACAATTTCAGCCCATTATTTCTTGTAATTTCCACCATGCCTGTGGGAAGGAGTTAATTTCTCTCCTTTTTGCAGCATGTAAAGGGTAAAACCTTCACTTTCTACACTAAATAATCCCAAATCTTTCAGTCTTTCCTGTACATTTTTGGTCATTCTTGTTCCTCTCTGGCCTGTCTACATTTTGAAGTGATGTGGCCAAGTTAGACGTGTTATCCCAGGCGAGGCTTTATTAAAGTAAACCCTATGAAAGTGCTGCGAATATCAATACATTAAACCAGTTGGGCTTTCCCTCAAAACACCCATGGGAGTGCACACACACTTATTTTTCACCTTTCTGAAAACAGAGGCTGAGGCTGCAGTAGGCAAGGGCAAAAACTGAATTTCTCTGCAATGACACGGGAGCCGTCTCCATGAGAGGCACAAAGACAGAGTGTTCCCCAAAGAAAGGAGCAGCTTCTGCCCATCCAGGTCCCTCTGCAACCTACATATTGTACGTCAACCTCCCCCTCTTTGGCTTCCTTGGACACAGTGGCCATCCCAGCATTTCAGACCTGGCACCTGCCTGCTCCTACAGGCTGCCGGCAGCCTGAGCTGCCCCTCGACCTCCTCTCGCTGCTGTGGAGCTCTCACCTGGCAGAGGTATGCCAGCAGCGGTGGCTTTGCCCCCCTCTACAGCAATCCAGCAGCAGAGACGTAGGCTGCTCCTCTGCCTGATGCAAAATCTAATACGAGTTGCCACAGAGTAGTCTGATTCCCTGTGTCCTCCTCAGAAACATCTATTTCATGTTCCTCTTCCAGTTTCCTCGCTTTGCTTGAGTGTGCAAATGGGCACAAAACGAACAAACAGTGAAAGGTAAGCTAGTCTGCTTCTGTTAATCACTAGAGCACTTTCTGTCTCTGTTTTTTCTTAAAGCAGCAGCAGAACAGCAAAAGGCAGCCTTCACACGCATGTGCCTGTGATTGACTTAACACTCATGGTTACTAATGATGGAGTTACATACAGCAAATTAGCAATTAGGAACAAGGACTACCAGCAACACGGCCTTTCTCTAGCTAACAATTAATTCATACTAAAATGAAACATTTATTTGGGACAAAGGTATATGAACTTAGGAACCAGTTCGGCCAGAGCGCCACACAGAAACAGGAGAGCAAAGAATGCCCCGTTATTTTACTCTCAGTGATAACGGCAGTCAGATAGCCTTTATGTTTCCTATAGCTACAATTAAGATGATGGCAGTCAGGGTGAAAGGTATCTGTCCCTGTACTGCTTCAAATTAAACAAAAATCACTTACAGAAAATTGTGAACAGAGCCCTGGAGAGCCAAAGAGCAGCTTAGCACATTTCAGAAAGTATTTTTCTGCGAGAATATTGCATGGGATAATAAAACTGCAGATAAGTACCCCATTTTAGTGCATATCTTTTGCCTCTACTGTGTTGTTACCTCAGGATTATGGTAGTGTTTTGGGAAGATAGGAGACAAAAGAGAAATCCCAAAGAAGATACATGTCCTCATTACTCAGATGTTGCGATGAGGGGTGACATAAAAATGCCTCTACGCAATGAATGAGATACTTGGTGGACCCCTTCTGCCAGGTGTTGTCAGGTTCAATCACCTGGAGGCTCCAGCTGGAAAAAATGAAGAGCTCTGGTGTAAGCCCCCACCCAGGAACCTGAGAGAGCTAAATTACCTCCCCCAGGTGCCCTTGACAAGTAATATTTCTGAAAGCTCTGGCTTTACTGATTTAAAACAAAACACGCTGTAGTGAGAACAAAAGAAATTTCAGGTAAACTACAGATAAAAATTAGTAATTTCCCCTGGGTTCCCTAGACTATCCTGCCAGCAATTTTATCCCCGCCCCTCACACTCTGAAGTAGATAATGAAGTAATGCTTCTAATGAATGGTAGTTGCTCTCTTGTCACACCTTCTCCTGCTGTTTGTCCTCCAGTACTGCCTGAACTCACCAGATGTGTGGGTTAGGGACAGCGTGTCCCAGCTAGAGGTGACCCGCGTGGATGGCAGTCTGTGTCGCCCCAGTAAGGCCGGTGCCCCCGTGGGTCCAGGTCAGCTCCGTGCGTCCGGCGTGAAACACGGGCAAGTCCATGCTGCACCTCTGAGGCACAGGCTGCCCGTGAGAGAGGAGGAAGCTTTGATCTGTTTCTGCTCACAGCTGTAGAGTTTAGTGCTTGATTCCATTTATATTACAGCTCACAGCAAAGCCTTCAATTATTTCAGGTGTGTAGAATCAGACTCATAATCTCTCCACTCAAGAGACACCAGCTCCAGGAATAAGGTACACACATAAGGACATTTAGAACAGGAGTGGGAGAAAAGACATGATGTTTGTCTCAAAACCACAATATAGAAAAGGATTAAGAAATAGATGTTATTTTTGCTGTCTCTGCTGTACTACATGCCAACGTGGGTGATGCAGAACCGCCATGAGCCTCAGCTGTGCTGGAACACTGCCTCTGCGCAGAATGTTTCTTCCTCAGCCTTCAATCTTTATTTTCCATCCCAAGGAATCAGTGCAGTACTTTTGCATGTCAGGGCTGGCAAGTAAGTCCTTTGAACATGGAGGACGCTGACTGTCTCGGGACGATACTATTTTGTTCTCCAAGAGGAACCCTTTTACTGCACATTTCCATAGTGGCACTGGTTAAAGGGGCAGCAGCCAAGGAAGGCTCAGCAGAAGAATGCTTCTCACCTGAAAAGCCTACAGCAGTAAATTTCACTAGAAGCACCGGCTTTCTTCCTGGTGGTTTGAGTCTCGATTCAGTTGTTGCAGTTCGTGACCTGTTTAAACTTCAGTGAAATACAGTGTATACAAAAAGCATATGTGTCCACAATTATACAGAGAAATGGGACTGTTTACTGAAAGTTCCTGCCCGGAGTGCCCCATCCGTAAGGTGTTTTCTTCCTTTTGGGCTCTCACTGGTGTCCTCATATCTCACGAGATGATACATAAACCACACTAAACTTGCCATATTTAGGCTTGGAAAGCGGATTTTGCCTGTTGCTATTTTACAGTCTTACGTGCAAATCTTGAGTATCTGAACAGTGCCTCTGACAGTATAAACCTCAAAGTTCTGACAAATATTATACCTGCTGCCAAGGTTGAGGGAACGGAGCCACTACATCTGCTGAAACAAGATTAAAAGCACCTAACACACCTCATCGTGCATGCTTTTACACCGATGTTACAACACGCTAAAGGAAAGGTGTGACGATAGGAAGGGCAAATAAGTTTTAGTAACTGTGAAAGTTCCAAAGAGAAACTGTCTCACAATGGTACCAAATAATGTAATTTTATTGAAAGTAATTAGATTTTGTTTTTGAAGCAAAACCATCGATGCAACGGAAATCTAAGCTTCACTTAAATGACATTTCTAGTTCTCCTTGTTGCTGAGAAAGGCTTAAAAATATGATAATGAAAGCGGAATAATCATAAAGCAAATGAACAGAATGCAGACAAAAGACAATATATGTATTAATTTAAAGTAAAGCTCAGGATTTAAGGGAAATTTGGCTGGGATTATTAGCTCATTTGAGCCATGTTGTAACTGCATGGAGCAATACCTTAGTGTTTGCAGAGGAAACTACAAAATCTGCGCATGGAGTAAAGCTCCAATGTAGTCCTAAATAGTCTTGCTGGACTTGGCAGAAATTTATAACCCTACAGCACAGAGGCCTGGAAACTGAGCAAATCTTCACTATCCCAGTAATAAACAAAATAAACAGTGAGCTAGGCTACTAGTTTCCTACTCTGAAACATCAAAACCAAAGACTTTATGCAAATGACATGAAGCTCCTACATGGAGGGGCAGGAGAGTCGTGCTGTGGCCAAATCATGCACAATAATTAAGAGGTGAACCAGGGTAAGCAAACCTGGCCCTGGAGAAGGACTCAGGATATCATTTTAGGTGATGAAAATAATTCAAATTCAATGAGCAGAAAGATAATGTAATGAATAAAGGGTTATATGACAGATTGCATACTTTTCAGAAAAAGCCTAAAAATAATATCCCATACATTAGTAGACATCTGCTTTAATTTTTGTTAAATTAAACACACGCTAGATTCAACTGACTTGATCTCCTGTTTGCTTTGAGAGCTGCTTAACTGATAAGAAAAATAGTCACTTTTTGCATGTCTTCTGGCTTTTATCATGGGAGTAACTTATTATGTCAGGTTACACTGTAACACATCTATTGTGTGATTCTGTGCAACAGATTGTAGCTTAATAAGGTAAGTCAGGAAATTCAAGATATAGGTAAGGTCTTTTGTCATTTGGCAATGTCTTATCTGTCAAGCTACTGGATAGCCGAGCTGAAATAGAAATGACAGGGAAAAGGAGAGTGTAGGACAAAGATACGGTTTCCACAGTGCTGATTTAGTAAATACCATCCTGCAGATTGCTCAGGCAAAGCCATTAGTGTCCCCAGGAGCTGTAGGTTAAGTCTGCCAAAACACAGAAGAAAACTGGTGTTGCTCCTGTTGCTCTCCATAGCCGACAGACAGCATCAGGGACTGTGTCTGGAACCAAGGTATAAAGATACTCCCAACGCTACCCAGAGAAGCTGTGGCTGCCCCATCCCTGGAGGTGTTCAAGGCCAGGTTGGACGGGGCTTGGAGCAACCTGGGCTGGGGGAGGTGTCCCTGCCCAGGGCAGGGGGTGGAACCAGATGGTCTTCAAGGTCCCTTCCAACCTAAACCATCCTGTGATTCTATGACTACTTCAGTATCCCATTCCCTCACGCAGCACTGAATGGTGCTGCTTGAAGAGCAGGAGTATTTGGGATGGGATGCCCTTGTACATCCATGCAGCAGGAGCCTGCCAAGAGAAAGCAGAGACCTGCCTAGAACTGGTATTTTGTTCTGTGAGTGAGATGGAGCTTCTAGGGAAACTAATCATGCGTAGTCCTCTTACTGCCTGAAACACTGGCAAGCTATCCCAACAAAGAAACAGCGGGCAGGGCAGACGTATGAGTCAAGGCATTTATTTTCATGTATAGCTCAGAAGTAGAACAGTAATAAACAATGTGCCAGCCTTAACAGAAGAAATGTCTGAGCATTTACATTCTCTCTCTTCTGCTGCTTCGTCTCCAGGCTATGTCACTACTGCCAACTGCCTATATGGAGAGGAGTTGACAAGGGTACACGAGGTGTTCCTGTTGGATCAGTGTCCTCCTAATGTATAGGTCTGGCTCAATTTTAACACCCAGCTCAGGGCAGAATAGATGCAAGAAAGGAAGGTGGAGAATAAACTGGCAGATGGATCAGGGTAACTGCAAAACACCCCTTAAACTATGCTATAAGATGCTGAGAGGGAAAATATATCGTAAATGATTTTTTTTTTTTGTTAATCCAGAACTCCAGGATTATGTATTAGAAATTTGTCAGTTAAGCCTATAGTCACTGAATGAACGCAGCTTGCTGATTTAACAAACTGTATGTAGTCAAAGCTGTGAATGACACACTTGCTCTTCCAACACTGACCAGGAAAGTGGAAGTAATGTACTTAGTGCAATTGAGACTTGGATGTTTTATAACTAATCCAATGAGCATCTGTAGAATACCTACGTGAAGAAAGCTGCACCGCTAGAACCAGTGAGAAATCTTATGTGAAAAATGTGTTTATAGTTACTAAACTAACTAAATAGTTCTAAACAAAAAGCTATTAAAGAAAACGACACTACAGAACCTTCTAAGAAGAGGGAATTAGTATTTTATTCTCTTCTGGACTTTTAAATGACACACCTGACAGCTACTGTTTAACTGTGCATATCTATTCTGCCTGTTAAAATCCTCATCATTATATGTCAATTGATGGATATCAAAAGGAAAGACACATACACTGAACAATTCTCAAATATTCTGTGAGCATGATGCCATATATTTCCTCAAGTTCCTTGTGCTATATTGGTGTCACACCATTATTAAAGATATCACAATTTCTCTGTCTTTCATGGTTTAGAGACATTTCCCCTAACATGCACTAATTCTTTATTTTTATTTATTAAAAATGATATATTCCTTGTGTGACATAACCTAGCTAAATAAGTAAGTTCACTCTAGCACATATAGCAGTCTTAATGGAAAACATGTTTATTCTGCATGAGAAAATACTTTCAGAATATGCTTTAGTGATACCCTAATTAGCATTTTACTTTCAATCTGAGAAAAAGAGTTGTTCTTGGTATAAATTCAAATTCAAGATTAGTGACCAGCATTGCCAGTAAAATAAATGAATAGTTGGGGAATATTTAGATCCATCAGTGGAGTGCATGCTGTACTGAAACAGCAGTATGTCCTTGCAGGTATAGAATTTTAAATCAAAGTAACATTATTATCAGTGTCTAGCTCCATGCACTTTGCTTCACAGACACTATTATGCATTGAGCAGCAATTAAGCGAGTCACCAGGGATACCTTCCTAGACTCTTCAGGTCAGAAAAGCTAATTAACCTTCCTTCTGTATTCTGAACAGACTGACAATAATCAGTGCCAAATCTTATCCTTCTTTTTTTCTTTTTTTTTTTTTTTTTTTTTTTTTTTTTGTTTTGTTTAAACTGTTTTAAAATATTGGTGGCAAATTAGGAAAAAATATAAGGAAGCTCTCCTGGTAAAAACAGAAAATCCACTAAAGAGGTCAAAGAGCTGAAACTGTGACCCAGGTCTGTTTGTTTATACCAGTGATTCTTTGTTTAATAGATTTTTTACAAAGCTCTATGAAGGCAATTTAATTAACTATCCATTTACACTACAGGTAACAGCAGACTCACAGTGGTGACTGACACGTGAAAACAATTGTATTTGCCTCGACACGGTGAGCGAATGCAATGACATTTGCAATAGCTGCCCTCGGAAAGAGGTAGCATCTAACCATCCAGGCTGGCGCTTCAAAGCGACAAAGGTACAGCACCACGTCGATACGGATGATGTTGTGAGAGGTCAGGCAGGATGACACCGCTGGAGGTGATCTAACTCCATACGACGCTGTCCTGCTGTATCTGCTTTGTTAAAGGAGACAGTACTACGCTTTGCAGGGATTTACCAGTAGGTCAGCTGTGGCGGCCAGTGCTGCCAACAGGTGGCCAGAATGTCACCTCTAAACTGATGGGAAATACTGGCTATTTATATTGGAGTCAAGTGGAATGCATGTCATTTTCGAGTAGTTTAATTCTATGTTTAATACCTCCTGCAAGGAAATATAATACACAAGATTGTTTGAATAGAAGCAGCTACTCCAGAGAAGCAAACTGACAGCCTGAGCCTTCTTCCGCACAATGTCTGGATGATTTTCTTCGCGGCCTCTTCCCTTGCAGTTTGTCTGAAAATGACACATATTTTTTTTCTTCCTTAGTTGCAGTTCGGGCCACCTTGCAGATCTTCCATTTATCCTATGACCATAGTATACAATGATCTTCCTGACGCAAGAAGGGGAAAACCTCCCGGCATTTCAGGAGCAATGCTGTGCCACCATAAGAGACGACTTGCATATGAATCTCACTCTGACCATAACTTCAGCACCTTCTGGACAAACTGCCCTGGTATTTTATTTATCTTTAAAAAGCAGAGAGCCGAGTCACAGCAAATCTGGCAACGCTTGCCATCTTGGCAAGTCAACTGTCTAACAATGGGCCACCCTGTGCGGCCAAACCCAGGAGTGCAGGACAGGAGTTGCAGTTTTCCCCGTTCCCTGTGGTGCGAAAGGCCCGTACAGGAGAGCGTTACGTTTCTCGGCAGTTACACGAGCCAGCTCACCGCTGTGGCTTCCAGGGGCAAAGTACACATAGCACATCCCTTGAGCAGGTCAGAGATGCTGCCAAGATTTTGACAAAAAAGGAAGGAAGGAAGGAGTGATGTGTATGTGGGGAACAGGTTAGAACAGTTTTTTCTGAGGCATTTAAATACAGGAAAAAATCTTCAGATCCCAGTGAGATGTGCCAGGTGAACTGAAGTAAGAGAATTTAATGTTTCCATTAAATATATATATATAAAAATATATATAAATATATAGCCATTGCTATAGCGTAAGTCTCAGGACTTGAATTACATTAGAACAGCCTGGCATATCTGTAAAACTAATGTTTCAAACTCCTGTGTGATAAATTAAAATAATTCCACTCATCATACTGCAAACAACTAGCTGTTCAGAAGCCTTTGAAAAAGTACTTTCAAGATAAAATATGTGCTTGTTTTTTCTGTGTCTTTTAAAAAATGCTGTGTCTTCTTCACAGTTTCAGTGGTAGAAAAACATTTCATGTAAAATGTGTTTTTCTCTGACATTTAGACGTCTTGCAAAGTGGTTTATTATAGATCTCGTGGACGTTTGGGTAGTTAATTAAATGTCAGAAACATATTCTCTGTCCTCATATGAATGAATACGAAGAGTTTATTTATTCATAGTCTATTTGTTATTCTTTTTCTGTTTCTCACACAAAATTATCAGTTGGAAAGTAAGTCATCAGAGACACTTAAAATTTTTAGGGGTCAGAAATCTAATTAACCTCAGCAACTGTGCTTAAAATGGTGAATAATATTAGACAAGTTCTTACAGGAATCTGTAGATCCATTCAGACTCAGAGGTACATCTGCAGCTGTTTTTTCAACTGACCTTTAATGTAATTTTCAAAACATCAATGGAGGAAGGCATGGTGTAAGAAGCTGAGAATACAGAAACCAGGCTACTACTAATTTTAGTTCTTAGCAAAGACATTTAGGACTTTACACTGTAGGCCTTAGTCTGAATTGGGCTTATTTCCAGGAATAATTCTGTTAAAGTTGTGGGCCAAAGCTGTAAGCCCTGCTCCGAGCAAGGAGTGTGATATACCCGAGAGCTGTCAGGAAGCTGCAGTGAAATGAGATATTTGCTGGTTTTATGGTATTTAATGAGTGAATGAAGAGAGAAGAAGAAATAAACTGCAGAAGACTGGAAATTAATAATCTGGAAATATTTACTTTTATTTAGGCGAGGTAGATACGTTTTGTCTTTAACTATGAAAATTTTGACCAATTTGGATGAATCCTAAATTCTCTTGCACTGCAGAATGTACAGTGGGAAAACTTTCCTTTTATTTTCTGTTTTCATCGTAATTGATCGATCTGTAATGATGACATGGCAGAATATCTGTATTTTTACTTACTAGCGTAGACGGTGGCCTCTGGTTACTACTGCCTGGTACCAACCTGTAGGGAAGAATACATATCTCAGACCCAATAAGCCGACAAATATTAAGTATTGAACAAAGTCGGCTGTAAGAGACCATGTGATTGTAAATTTCCCAGTAGACTAGTGAAAGAAAGTTTCCTATAATTTAAGGGGAAAATGTGCAGATGGAAAATTGAGCAAAGTAGATAAATGGTTTTCACTGAGGAGAAAGGAATAATACTATTTAAGAGTGCTTGGTTTTGTTTCTAAATATCTGACATTAGATCGAGATAACACATGCTCATGCATCAAAATTAATGACATGGCAGGTGAACGTGACTCACGGCTTGAGCTCAGAAATGTGTTTAAACCCCAATGTACTCAGGCAAAATGCTCAAGTATTTGCCGAACCATTATGTGGCTTGTTGAGAACATCTGGTCTAAATGCAGTACTGCAGCAACGCCGGGTCCAGATCAGACGTGATCCTAACTTCAAAGACAATTAGTTCTGCACAGTTTATGTGAGGGACCTTCATGTTTTCTGGATCTTTTGCCTTATCATACGGTGTGAAATAGGATTAACCCTAAGGAGAGGAAACAGATACCTTTCCAGACTGAAAAGCTGTTCTGATGCCCTTGTCCATGAGTGAAGATTCACACAATTTATGTCAAAAAGGATAACAATCCCGACTGGTATCTATCTCCAGCATTATGAAACGGAGATGATCACTGTCTTCATTGATTGCTCTGGATTGGAAAGAAAGATGTTTGAAAAATATTGTAACTAGCATAAAAAATTGTGTCAGAGGTCCTGAAAAGAAAGACCATAGTATTTCTAATAATGCCAAAAGCCAAGAGGTTCTTCAGATTATCTAGTTAATGTTGCACTGTGTTTTCTATCTTTGTGACAGAAACTTTCACTGAAAATGATTTCCACATTAATCCTTCTTTTTACTGTCTGTAATGAAACAAAATTCATTCTAATTTATGCAGCTACACCCAGAAAAAGCATTCAAAGTCTGCTGACTATTTTTTGTATTATTTTTCACCAGCATATTCAGTAAAGTTTACAGCACAGCAGAAGACTTAATTGTATTGAACATTAAAATCTTGCATATGTTATACAAACCTCTGCATTAGATTTTAAAAGGAGATAATCCTTCAGTATTTGTTTATGTGTGGGTTTTTTTTTTGTACTCTGTGGTACAGTAATTGTTTAAGACTGACAATTTAATACTGGCTATTTTTGTTACAAAAGTACTGAACAAAACCCAACGAAGCCAGACATTCAGTTAGGTACAATTTTATTTATTTATTTATTAATTCTTTTTTCTATAGCAGCAGATGAAATTGTGAAAAGTAAAATTCTAACCAAGCACCCAACTGACTAGGCACTGGAGTGTGTATGTGCTGCAAAAGACAGAAACGTACTGCCTGAATTCCATTCAGATGGGAATTACCTATCTTGTATGCTTTGAGCTTCCTTTATCTTTTCAGGGGTAGTTAAACCCGGGAAGTTTTAGGCATGTAGGACCTGTGATCTGAGTATAGCTGAGGATCAAAGGCTGAATCAAAAAAGCTTTCTGCAAATTTTCCTTCAAGTCTTCCATCATCACAAGCTATATCTGTTACAATTCCGCATCCACTATCAGTGTGGACATCAGATTGATACCACTACATTGCCTCTCCCTGCATATTTCAGATAATAATGTTAATTATTAAACAACTAGCAAAAGCTATAATTTTGGATGTTCCTTACTAAGGAATTCTGTTCACTGTTCCCTACTAATTTCAGATGTGAAAAATGTTTCTCCATAATTTTATGAAATAAGGAAAATAGAATTAGATAATGTTGGTACAAGTGTTTGAAAAAATCAAACCTCATGCACACATTGATGTCATTATGCCTGTTCTGAAAGAAGTAGCTGATCTTTGCCACTGTACCAGTGCCAGTACAGGTTGCTCTGGCAACAGGAGGCACAGGCAACAGGATTCCACTCAAGGCAAAAAGTTTACAAGGGAAATTTTACCTCTGATATTTATAGCTAAAAATCTGAGCACACACTTAACTTTAAGCATCTAAGTAGTTACCATTGATTTTAGCTCTCCCTTCTCACAACACTGGTCATTTACCATGACTACAACAGAATAAAAAGTACTCATAAGAAAAAATTCTTCTACTGACTCCAGCAGAGTTACTCATCTGCTCAGGCTAAATTCCTAGTTCGGGAGGGAGATCGCTGGTGGAATTTTTTTAATGGATTAGTGTAAGGGCCCATTTTATTTAACATTTCAGTTGCTAAGCCGACACAACAGCTTGGGACAATACTTGTGACATTTGGTGCTGAAACTTAGTTGGGAGACATCATCAATGTGAAGGAAGAGTGGAATACCCTACAGGACAATTTGGATGACATTTAGAAATGGAGTAATGGAAATAGACCGAAATGTAATAGTACAAAACGCAAAACCATTCCCTTAGGGATCAATAACGAGAATTTCTGGTACAACCGGGGAGCTCATTAGCTTGAAAATGACAGAAATGGAGAAAGACCTGGTTATGTTACCTCATCACAGAAAGACTATGAACCATCAATATGACTGTGGCCATGAAATGGCAAATGTTATGTCAAGACATATCAAGAAAAAATCCATGTTGGTGTATGAAAATCGGAATTTTTATGGTAAGATATTAATCATAGTGAGGAAGTCTGCCAGAATCTGCTCTTTTGTC
The DNA here is from genome assembly GCA_013398815.1 of Ibidorhyncha struthersii. Lineage (NCBI taxonomy): Eukaryota > Metazoa > Chordata > Aves > Charadriiformes > Charadriidae > Ibidorhyncha > Ibidorhyncha struthersii. Next base: position 325,137 of record VZSZ01007121.1, read on the forward strand.
TGCACTTTTTTTTTTTTTGTATTGAGAAAGACATTTATTGATACCTTTCTGTGTCACGGACACAGATATTTATAAAGGCATTAGACTAGCATAAAGCTACAAAAAATTTAGCAAAGAAGTTTCACACATGGATCTCAAACAGACTAATGAAAAACACTGAAATGAGTGGTAGTTAAGGTCGCCCGCTGTCAAACTCATTCTCAGGGTTTATATGGTACGAAAGAGCATCATGGCAGTCCTCTCATATGACACAGCAGCTGTATCCAAGCCTAGTGGTTTGAAAATAAGATGAGGAATACAGGCCCACACATGGCAAGTTAGACATTTAAATACTTTCACTGTCTTCCAGCAGAGGCAATCATGATACTGATGCATGGCTGGGCCTCCACTTCTTTATTTTAATCTTTTTATCAGAGCACACATGCCCCCCCTGCATACACATCATTCCACGCTTCCACTAGCAAATGCGTTTTGAGGACAGAATTTTTAAGGCAGATTTCATCACTGCAGGAAAATTGATACTGGAGTTGATCCAATCTGGCCAGGAAAAATCTGTATTACCACATTTCCCAGTGACATACTGAACATAAATATGAAGTGCTGAGTACATGAGCCGAGCAAATTATTACGTTTGTGAAAATGAAAACTGTCTTTGTTTTTCCAACCATGGATTTTTAATTCTTGACTACTCTAGATTTTTATTAATACAGAACAATGATGAAGCTAGAGATCAAATTACAAGTTTGTTCTATACAATCTTCATACACTTCGAAATATTACAAGGTAATGATAGAACCCTGATGAAGATTCATTTTGAGTTTTCATTCACAGTGTTTATTTCTGTGACCATTATTGTCTGGGTGATAAACTAAATAAAAACCAACCATAAACAGCTTAAAACTGCATACTTTAAGATACAGACTGGGAACATAAGGCCACAATTAAAAGAATGATCATAGAATCATAGTATAATAGAATGGTTTAGGTTGGAAGGGACCTTAAAGATTATCTAGCTCCAAACCCCCTGCCATGGGCAGGGACCCCTTCCACTAGATCAGGCTAAAAAGTTTAATGATACTGATTATGGGTTAGACTGTTGGTCTCTTAGAATATTTCTCTGTATATGAATGCATGTAGTATTTAATGAAAGAAATGCCAGTAGATATCACTTAGAAGTACGTAGCATGCATCAGTTTGGTCATATCAGTAAATTCTGCTGTTGCTATTCACGGCCAATGCTTTTCTTATGCATTTCTTAGCATCAGTGTTAACAAAACCTTTACTTTTTAGCTTCATTACAGATACACAGAAAACAATCAAGCATTCAGAGAGCATGTTACTCCGTATAGTTAATGGCATTACAGTTCATATTAGAACATTTAGGACTACATATATGAACAAATTATCTATACAGTCCTTTGCTTCCAAGTTTTTTTCCTCTGTTCTAGCATTTTGAAAAATCTACTCATGAAATTCTGACCTAGCGGCCTAACAAGTTATGTGATTTGCTGTTTCACTAGGCTTGGATGCCATCTTGCTTAATGTGTTATGGTTATATCAAGTATAACATGAACTAAATTATCAAAGCCTTCAGATCTGTTTCAGTGACCCAGCTTTCTACAACAAGGCATTTTTATCCTCTTTTTGCACGCCATTTTTCTTTTTTCTTTAATACATAACATTTCTAATTTAGCAAATGTTGACTTTGATCACTAAATTGCATTATGTGCTTATTTCTACGTACTAAGTAGCCAGGTTCAAGATCGGAAACTGCTTAAAATAATGTAGACTCACTGATCATGTCTAGGGCTAGTTACTTCTCTTGTTTCTAACCATGGAGATTAGAGTTACAAAGGGAGATACAGCCTTCCAGGTAGCTTGAGTCTGTGCCATGAAAATCTTTCCATGCCACTACAATAACCTTGATGCTGTATTCAGTGAAGAGACATTGCAGAAAGCGGAGCCCCAGGGTTATGTGCCCAGGGGTACCACCGCATTGGAAGATGAGTAAGAGATGAAATTCACCCTAGGAAAAATAGGCCATGAAGAATACCAAATGAAATACAGTAATTTTTGGGGAAAAAAAGCCAACAGAAAAAAAAACCCACTGCAGGATTTAAATATAAATGTTGAAGAAAAATCAAAATAAAAAGAGTTCATGAATGGATAAGATAAGAATGCCTACCTGCTAAGTTGAAGAAGGCTGTAAAGCTTACATATTGTTTTCCTAAAGGCTGCTTGGAATGTTAGGTAAATGCTTTCTCCCAGTGACACCTGTAAAAATGTTTTACTCCTTAAAATTGCATCATGAAAATATTTTTGCTTTCCTCCCACACATAGCAGTGGTATACAATAGCCAAAGGAAAGGCACAATATGCTCTGAATTTCACTGAAGAGGATCTGGATTTTCAAAAGCTGGATTCAACATTCTGTGTGTAATGCGGTACTCTGCCTCCTGGGGCTTAACCTCGTCCCACAATTGCAAAGGTTATAACTACACTAAAATCGTAGTGTAGATTGCTGATGAAATACAGTAGATCTAGCTTTAATGGAGGACAGCAAGAGAACAACAGTTCAAATATTTGTGAAATAAATAAACAAATACCCTGGGTTTTCTATGCTGAAGCCCACGTCATCATTATCAGTGAATAAGGACAAACATGGACCTTTCTTATTTCCATAGTAAAGCATGCAGCAACCCCATGCAAGGATGTACATACATCGCCAAAGCTCAGAGGCTCTGACTCAGCACAGTGAACAAAAGCCATTCTCACGATAACCAGCGACTGAGGCGTGCCACCCAGTAACTGGTGGTTCCACATCAGGTACAGTCATATAAACCATGCAGAACACAGTGGAAATGGACGTTTAATTTCTTAACGACGTCATTCATGTTACATATTAAACAGGAATTCACATTTGAGGTCTCTTTCACTTTCATCCTAATGTAATTATGAGATATCTTTTCTCAATGATCAATCCACAAACTAAATCGGTCAGGTGAGCAGAAGTGTAAGACACTAGTGACTACGCTGATGCACTAGCTAAGCATTGTGTCAGACTGAGAAGCCGCAGCTCTGGGAATGACAACAGCAATGCAAGCCGTCTTTCTGAGGGGCCAGCTCCGTCCCATCATATTTGCCTGAAAGCTTCCGAAAGAGCTCTGTTCTGCAAAGTGCTGTGTGTTTCGATTTTATTTGTCCTTAAATAGGTAACACACCTTAGCTCTCTGAACTTGTAGGATTGTGCTGTCATATGAACTATATTTAAAAAAAAATCTGGCAGTTGTACTTTTAGTCTAATTCTTACATAAAAATCAAAGCAATTTTCATAGAATCATAGAATGGTTTGGGTTGGAAGGGACCCTAAATATCATGAGTTCCTATCCCTCTGCCCTGGGCAGGGACATTTCCCACCAGGCCAGGTTGCTCAAAGCCGCGTCCAACCTGGCCTTGAATAATAATTTTGAATTTTACATAGTTTGCAAGTTTATATAGTTTGACAAGTTACATAGTTTTGTTCAGCCATATTCTGATTCCTGCAGCTTATAATCAAGTAAAATATGGAACTACTCCCCCCTCAGTTAACATGAGTAAAGGCACTAAAATGGCTTCAATTCCACAACAACAAAATAAAACAATTGGTTTGACAGCAATTTGGTAATTTAATTACAGGAAATGCACTGCATGCAATGCATACACATAGGGTATAAAGAGGAGAACGGAATCAGTAAATCATTACACTCAATAAACAACGAAAAAATCTTAATTGTCCAGTTAGTACTGATGGGACTATAAAAAAACCTGCGAACAAAGTTTGATCCAAAGTGGTTTCAGTGCAATGTAATTTCTTTCAGAACTGTAAAAATGGTAGAGAAAATTGCTGAGATTTGTAATTTCATGTATGATATATAAGAAAATGGCAGCTAGTCATGATGTTGAAAGAAGTAACTTTAATTTTCCATCCAAAATTTTGAAAGAAGTAACTGCAATTTTCCATGTTTCTTTCACCATCTTAAATCAACTATGATTTAACACATTGAGAAAAAGGACAAATGATAAACCACAAACGAACGACTGCATACACAGAAATAACGGGTGATACATACAGATTTCTAGCACAATGTTTACACAAAACTTTAAAATTTTATACAAAGCTTTAAACATTTAAATTGTCATTAAGTGTATTACAGTAACAACTACACATCCTATTCCTCTCCCATGATCTTCTTTTGGAAGCTACTGCACCAACAGAACAAATACCCCAAGAGCTGACTCCAGAACCTTATTCTTGAAGTAGAATAGAAACGGTAACTGATGGACACAAAAAATGGTCAGGGAGAGTTCAAAGAAAACAATGCAGCAGGACTGGTCAGCATGGAAAATGTGGGGTCACCACACAGCAGCCGTTCAGCTTTTGTCAAGTTTCTCATAAGGCTCAAGGAAGTGGAAAGATTTATGAAAGGACTTAGGAAAGTCATTTAAAAAGGGGATAAAGTAGATAAGCTTTCATAAAATTGGGACTATAAAGTTAGTTTTATTAGATATGTATTTAAATGCTCCTATTTAAGTGAAGAAGTGGTAATAACCTAACTGGTATGATGTGTTACCCTCACATCGTTTGATATGTACTTTTTCTTCCAACTGTTTCCTTTTGTTTAACACAGAACACGAGAACCTCATCAGAGAAATAAGTTTTTCTTCACCTTTGCTTCTTGTCAACATGTTAAACCCATTTTCTAAATGGAGCTCCAATTTAACATTAGGTTAGGTATAGCTCCAAAATCTTCCTAACTTTCTGGTTAAAGCAGTATGTTGTTATTCTGAAAGAAATGTAGACATACAGACTGCCAGAAACAAAGAATGCAGTTGTAAACCTCCTCTTAAATAGGGCTGTCACAAGGGTCCCCCTTCAGTTTTCTTTCAATCTAATCTAACTTGAGTTCTCTGTATTTCTACATCTACTTCCATTTTTCTGTTATATCTGGGGTCTCCTTTACAAATCACAGTAAATGAGCAGAAAACAATCAACATCTTCCAGGAAGGTTTTGGGAATCAAAGCAGGGTGTGCTAACCGAGGAACCCAGCCATCCAAAACCGATGTGTGATTTGGCTACCGCATCTAAGGTGTTTCTTATGAAAATATAACATCTTTTGCAAAGATCAATTCACTTCATCCATTATTGTTTTCCTTTGGGGGATTTTATTTTGTTTTGCTCTGTTTTGCAGAAATATTCAAAAGGGCAAGCACTTCAGCTCTTTTCTGTTTAGTTCTTAATATGACTTTCAAGATCATTTGTATCATATAGCATATTGTTTCCTGGTCTTGAACGAGAACCTCCCTTTGCTTTGTAGTGTGCAGACACTGCAAAAAAGATTGTCTTTACCCCAAATCATGCCAGCATAAATTAACCTTCCATAAAAGCCTTTTTCCTATTATTTTATGAGATTCAGCATTGCTTGCTCTCTGAACGATCATCTCGGGGTGTCTAGAATGGGGAAATGACATCAACATATTAGTTAATGTTTTGGGAGAATGCTTGCATAGAGAGGCTCTGCTAGGGTGGAGGATATAAAAGAATGAGTGTGTGAGAGAGATATATTTAAATTTTAGGCACAGGAACTGTTTGTCTTTATATACAAATATTGGAATAAATGTGCTTGAATGTCTTAAGTACTCCATCCTAGTCATTTTAACTCAGAGAAATTGACTGGAAAATCAACTCGTGTAGTAAATTGGGTTAGCAGATAATAACAATGCAAATTTTAAATGTGTTTCATCATTCTGAACATGTCTAGATTACAGCAACTCTGGTTTCGCTATAATTATAAATCTGCATTTTTCCATGTTGCATATCGTATTCTGGATTCTGCATTCAGAATTGAATTGTCCTGTGAACTCTGCCCGTGGGAGTCCATGTGCAAATCCGTTCTTCCTGCTTATCGCTGATAGTGCTAATGTTGGGGGTTAAAGCTCTCCCTTCCATACAGTTTATGAGGTAACTGTATAAATATTCACATAGCACCAGATCTAGCAAGACAAAGCGCCAACTATTCCCATTAACTGGGACTATATATTAAAATCTTAGAACATGAAATTGGGCACCTATGCTGATATCCCCTGGGCTTTGTTGGCTCAGTCTAAACTCAACGGGCGCTGGGAGAACTCAGCGTTTCTGAAATCCGAGACAAGCTTCCTACATACAGATTAAGCATCTAAATATTGGTTAGAAAGTAGTCCCAACCCACTAGAAACTGAGGTCAATTAACAATCACGTAGATGCTGAGAGCTAAATCAATAGCTAGGTTTTTGCCTCACGTTGATACTAAGACTCCATAGATCACACTCTTCCATTGGCATCAAGAGAAATTCAAGCAGTCATTGACATGTGAGCAAAGTCAGATATTTCCTGAAATCCTCCTCCTAACTGTTTTAGCGGGACTAATCAGTAACAAGTATATATATAAAAGTGTCTATATAATTTTATTTTAACAGCAAGATATTAACAATGCTAAACAGCACTCGAATCCCTTAACATTTTACTTAACTTTAATAAGTGGCTGTTATATTGTTTTGTTAAAACAAAATTTGATCCCAGACGCATACATGTTACTACCAAGTCACGGACTAAGTTTTAATAGGCAAGTTTTAAGCCTCTGAAAGCTAGGATTTATAATAGAAATGCAGAATAATTGCCATGAGCAGAGCCATATAATATAAACGAAGTATTACTGAAGGACACATATTTCTTGTGACTAGCTCCTTATTTCAGCAACTTTTTCTTTCAAGTATCCCCTCTATAGTGGAATAATTTTGTATTCAGCAGTAATCTTCATGAATTCACTTGGTATTCATGTAGATGTCACATGTATTTCCAGTGATTTTCCATTGCTGTTTGGGATTAGTTAATGGGCACTTAAAATAGAGTGTTGCCCCCATGGGAGTAAAATAACTTCAATCTTGGTCCACATGTTTGCAAGTCGAAGTATAACTGATGACATTATACTGACCACAGCTCACTCACTTGTTGGCTTTTCAAATAATATGCCAACAGCCTCTTTAAAAAAATAAAGGGAGGGCAAGTGGCAAGATAGCCTTTTTTGTCTGAGAAAAAAACACTTGTGAATAAAATTGTTGCCTAGTCTGTAAGTAGAAGGGGACAGACGCTGCTGTGAATCACTGGCTGCGCTGAGGTCAGTGAGGCTATGCTAATTTACAGCTATTTGTGAGGATGTGTTTTGTTCAGTTACCTTCTGATTGCGATGGCGAGTCTACAAGCAATCTTTTAGAGTAGGTTCAGTCATTTTACTTGTTTTCTACCTTTCTTATTAGCGTATATTGCAGTGGTAGCAACTATACTTTATAGCCAAGGAAAATGCTCTCACTTGTGATTCATTGATTAGTTCTTATAATCTGAATTCAAGTATGATGAAGAATTCTTTTCGGGCAACTCAAAATAACTAAGGAACATAAATTTATCTCCCAACCCATTTACTTAATAAGTGCTGTATATGACCAATAACTACTGGTTTGCCTCAAGCTTTTTGCTCTTCTATTGAATGGTACAGCATAAAATTAATACAAGAAACAATTCTAATATTCCTTTTGTAAAAGATTTTAAGGCTAGTTGCTTTAAGCCCTGCAGATCCAGTCTGTAAATAGGTCATCATTAAAGACCAGAGTATTCCAACAGTTTTGTGAAGTGCCATTTGAGACATCAATACGAATTCTGAAATAGCCTTTTAGTTTACAGTTTAAATTCCCTGATGAGTACTCCAGAAGTCATAATATTCAGGCTTTATAGAAGGGGAAAGGTGGTGTAACCCTGGACATCGTAGGCACCGTAACCTTCCTGCATGCGGTTACACGTGTTCCTGCATGCTGTGGGCTCAGTAAAGGTGGGTCTCTTGCCAAGATCTGGGACGCAGAGCCCGTACAGGTGTACGGCGGGTGCACAGCCTTCTTTTCAGGGGCAGTGGCTTTTCTGGGCAGGCAGCCACAGACAGGCAGATTTCTGATTTTGCTTTTTTAACACGTTCTGCAAGCCAGCTCCTCCCTTAGGTTCCTATGTCCATGAAGAGAGGCGAGCATACTCTAGCTTGAGCTACCTCGGGTCCGTGAGTGCGTGGAACCACTGAAACATCCGGGCCCGTCAGCGACTGGCATACAGTTGATGGTGCTTCCTGCACTGCCCATCTTTGCTCACGAGAACCTGCCTCTGAACTCCCCCAGCCACTCTTTAGCACACCGAGGACTACTGTAGCGCTCCAGCAAAAGGGGGTCGCGCAATTCCTGTTCTGAATACAGGGAAAGGAATGAGGCTATTACGCAGCTACCCAAGTTGCCCGTGACCTGACAAGGCATCACCGTACCTCTACCGCACCCTGACTACCGTCCCTTTGGCTACATCCTGGGTTTAGTTTCCACATTAAGAGTCAGTGCTCATGTGAATAAGGAGGACGGGGGGGAATATAAGTATTTATTAATGCTTTGTACTGAATTTCAAACAATTCCAAGGAATCTGGATGCTAGATGCCTATTAAAATTAATAGGAATTGGCATCCACTAAGTCTCTGTGGTTTTGATGTCTCAGCTCTAACATTCTGTTTGTTTGCTGGCTTGTTTGAAGTGCGCGTACCCTGAGCTACATATTGCTGCTGAGATCTAACATTGTTTTCACTGAGACATGATAACTGTTTCTGTACTTGCACTGATCTTTTCTTTTTTATCGCCCTGCACACCTTGGGTCAATTCTGCCCCAAGAGTTCACTTCAGACCACAAGTCTTTTAAGCTGACTGTTTTTTCTCTTAATAGAGCAGCCTAGGGGATGTCATTGTCCCAGTGTCTTGTTACCAGGATCCTGTCATCAGTTTACACATTTGATAGATGAAGCTATGGAGAATTGTAATATTATTCATATTCACACTCCTGAGAGACACAAACTGCAAATTGAGACAGGAAACTTTGAAAGCTCTCCCAAGAGGCAAAATCACTTCTTTTTGCTGCTGATTATAAAGAAGATTGGCTGGCAGATGTTAATATTGGCAGTTACTCTCTGACAAATTTTCTCTAGGTACGGCTAATCAATTTTTGCTGCATGGAATGAGAAATTGAGCTTGAATATTCAGATGTCTAGACATGTAAACGTATTACCTTTATAAATAGATTTAAATGATTAATATCTATCAAAAAATAAACATGAAAAATGGATAAACTAGAAGTGTTGGGTGAAGATTCATGGGCTATTTAGATGACGGATAGCAAAATTTGTCTATACATTAGGAGGACAAAATGACCTATGCAGTTATCACACACGTATTTATAGACAACACTGGTCTTTCTAAAAAAACTCCTTAACTTAAAAACTCTCTGGCCCTAAAGACAGTTTAAGGGCCATTATTTGAAACAGACCTGTTCTAGACAGAGATATTATGAACATAATAAAGATAATGCAATTTGACGCATTAACACTGTAGCAATAGATGCTTTGTCCGTGCAGGGTCCTCCAAATACTTAAACTAATTTAACAGACCCAAATTCGATGCTCTGAAGGCTAAGGTTTTTGGGAGTGACAGAAGTGATTCCATAATTGCAACATAATTATTTCATTCATAAATGTTCTTACTTCATGGTGATTGAATACAATTCTCTGGAGGAAAAATATGACATTTCCTCCCTAGAGATTAGCTGTATCATCACGGTGACCATTCCCCGATGTGTTATTAACTGCTTTGATCTGCCCATGGGAGAAGCTTATAACACTGTCGTGCATCCCCAACCAAGCTACCCTGATAGTTTAACACACCAAATCACATCAGATTCCCATAAGTGACTGACAATCCCTGCCGGACTGCCACAGGGCAATTGTATTATCCCCAGGTAACACAGAAGATACTACCTGCTTTACCAGCATATCTGCTCACTTAGCTATGGTAATATGATTAACCTCATTATTTCTGAACCAGTCCACTGTGGCAAATGATGAAGCACCATATGGCTTTCTGACAATGAAAGCAACATACCTGTGCGGTGCAAGAAATTTTGCTGGACGGGTGGGTGAATTACGTATTACGATTCATAGTTAAATGCCAACCTAAAAGAAAATTCTTTCTATGGAGACTATTTAGACTGTTTCTATATTTTATAAAAGGCAATGGATCAAAGAAGAAGTCTGAAGCAGCAATGCGTACTTAACGACCTGTTCCAAGGAGTAAATTATGGCTGGAATTGTCAGGGTATTAAACTTAGTAGAGCAGAGCTTAAGCAATAGGGATGGAAATTTTGAAAATACAGTTCATTCTTTTACAGTGACACAATAGTACAATAAAGTAACCTCTGACAATATGATTTATTGAAGAAACTAAACAAAAGATGTTGGAGCTACTGTGTACCAAAGTTATTTAGCTGTTCTATTACTTTTAATGAATAGCCAAGATCAGTGAATATATTCAGCAAGATAAGGCTCAGTGCATTTCTGATAAGGGGAGAAAGGTAAAAAAAGAAAACCCGCATCAATTCTTCATTCAGAGATTTATTTACTGGAGATTTATATATATAAAATCCCAAACAAGCAACAAAATGAAACACCCTATTTTCTCTCTGGTCCTTTTATCCATTTAGAACCAAGGTCTGACTGGAAAAATATATTTGTGTGATAATGTTTCAGGAAAAGATCAGATAGAAATCAGATGAGAGTTTCAGAAACTCACAGGTGTTTGTGATATGTTTCTCTGTTCTCTATGGGACATGAGGCTAAGACAAATCATGGCCTTTACTTGTAGCAAGTGGTTAAGAAAGACATTTTACAGCAATTTTACCTGAGCAATGACCTGTGGGTTAATCAATAAAGGACTACCATTTTTACTGGGGCTAAGCCTTCAGTGAGTGAACAAGCCTGGGTAAGTGGTCTTGCTGTCCTCAGATTGTGCTGTATATAAAAACCACGATGGCATTCACGATCTTGGCTTATTTTGCCCATTTAAACACTTGTAGCTTTCCCACTGGTAATGAGGGTTTGGACATGACCTGCCTCTCTCCCAAGATGACAGAACGATATAATTTTTCTGTGTCGACCTATTTGAAAGTGGACCAACATTTCCTTATACTGTATTTTCTTCTTTCCCTGTGTACCAGGGAAATACTTGTTGCAGGTGCTCGGGAGAGTAACAGAAATGAAGCGTTTCCATTGCTCTTAGTTGCACAGCTGCATAGGATGGTCCATGAGCCGACTCAAAAATTATTAAGAATGCAGTTTTTGGTGACAGCTGAAAAAATATATCTGTCAGAATTCATTTGGGCCTCCTAAAAATATATGTATGTATAAACATAATACACTAATAACTGTTTACAAACTCTTAAAAGATAGCACATTGAAGATTAAGTTAATAAACTATGACATACTATTAATTTGATGACTAAGATCAGCACTGATCACAATTTTAGTAATATATAATGGCACTCTTTTCAGACTGAAACCACACAGTCCCTCAGGTACTGTACACTTATATAATGAAAAGATGGTCTTTGCACAAAGTAGAAGAGTGATGGTTTTAGCAGGAGTAACAAGCATGACAGCATTGTCAGGGTCTTTACACAGAATTGTAGCAGATGCAAGTTACAGGGAAGAGTCAGAGGAGGGCACGGTAGAAACTTCATACGCTTTCACAGGGATCACATTTCAGGCATGCAAGGAAACAAGCAGATACTTGGGGGAAATTCTACTAAAATTCTCTTAAAGCTGGCATCATTGGTGAAACAGAGGGAGAATATGATGACAGCATGTAAGATCTGAGGAAAATTTATTAATAATCCATTAAACACCCTTATAAATATATAAAGAGCTATGTAAGACCTAGATTAATATAGTCCTTCCTCCAAAGAGATCATTCAAGCGCTTCAATTCTTCTCCCAACTGAAGTACATGGCAAAGCTCTCATGACTTCATGCCCAGTCAGAGATACAGAAGCCAAAGCATGATACAGTGTTTTAGAAAGAGAAAATCCTTTCTTAAAAAAAAAAAAGGCAAAAAAAGAGTTCTTGGAAGCCACAACACTTAAAAAAATATCTGCAACAAGAGAACGTGAGGTAGACTTTCTGAACCGCAGGTCTGCATGAGGGACAGATCTGAAGGATAATCTGATAATCTGAAAGACAGTTTAGGAAGTTACATCATTTAGAAAATGCAAGCTCTGTGGTGCCTGTAAAGTTCAGTGCTAAAATCTTGGCTAATGTTTGTTCTGGAAGAGTTTTTTTCCTGAGACTATGAGACCTGAGGTCAAATGTTGACCAGCCTGATACAGGATCTGACTATATTAATACTGTCTACTTACAGCAGTTCTCCTCCTTCAGCCCTCCAACGCCCATGAGGGAGACACGGGGGTTATTACAGCACATCGGAGACCCCTGGGGCTACATTTTGCTATTGATCCAGAGCTCTCACTGACATTAATGGGAGCTTCAGTTCATAATGGATGGAGTATAGTATGTGCCTTCAGAGAATCATGCCAATGACTGTAAAATCTTTTAAAACCTATAGTAAAGTAAGAATAAATAATGTATTTAACAGAACTCAGTGAGCAAGAGAACATGCATTTTCCTGTCTTGCCATCTTTCCTTTAAAAAAAGCTGACTTGACTCAAGTAGTTCTGTGGTTATCTTGTTTCTTTAAAGAGTTGTATATGTCAGATGCTCTGCCACAGCTGTGTCATTGCTTATTGAAAGCAACATACACAGATACATCAGTTGGAGGGGTTCCTTACTGGGCCACTATTTGCTCCCTAGCTCATGGGGTCTCCTTAAAGCTGCTCAAGTGCAAAATGGAAATGCAACGCAGCTGGCAATGTTACACAACACTCACTTAACGGCAGTAACACATGCCTCTTCTGCAATCAGGTTTGTAACGAGTGTTAGTATCTTAGGGAGAATTTGGGGTATGTTTGCAATTTACCCAAGTAGATCCATTGCTCTGTTGCTTTGATTCTTCAGCTTTTGGAACCTGCAATGTCCTTTCAGCTCATATGTCTTTGTACAATTGCCTGAACTGTTGCCACCAATTAATAATAGCTAATAGGACACTGACTACTGACAACACTTGAAGCCAGTAATTACAGCCTGTTCACACTCCTCTGCCCTGTAGGAGCAGAGCTGCTGCTGACTTTGCTGAGTAACATTTTCTGACCCCTTTTAGAGACTTGGGAAGGCTGTGATTGAGTATTTGAGAAAACATTGATCTAGTATTTATAAAAAGGTATTTTGTAGGAGTGTGTAAAACATGTTTTGTGTCCATTTATACTCCTGCATAGTATGTGGGCTGAACCACATCTTACAGTTTTATTTTTAAGAAAGAGTTTGGCATATCTAAACTATGCCTCTTTTCCCTCTTTCCTGAGTGCACAAAAAATAAGCTGTGGTGTTAAACCACATCATCTCCCATTAATGAAGAAGGAGAGGAGGAGAAGCTCTAGTTTTCAGCTCTTTGCTGCTTTCAAGCCAGATCCTGAACCCTGTGGTACTGCTGTATTCGTTAGCAAAGAGTTTTCTTCCTGCCATGGATTTAGTTCTTGCATGATGGGATGATGTTTAAGGGAGCAGATTGTAGAGTTTTATAATCCACCTTCCCCAAAATGGTAGCCATCTCAGATGGAGTGGTAAGCAGCACTAAATGGGTTACTGTCAGAGCTTATTTCTCCTGCTACAGCAAACTAGAGCAGAGGGGAGAGATCACCCCTCTCGAACTCCTGCCAGTATTTTTTCTAACGCAGCCCAGAGTACCACCGGCATTCTTTGCCACAAGCGCACATTGCTTTGGGCACGATAGTGCAAGTGCACTGTGACTTTGTGAATGACAGCTGGACTCACTGACAACTGACATATTTTTTTTCTCTGGGTTTCATACATTCCATCTCCATTCTCAGGGCAGAATGAAACGCTCCAATTTTACTGGGTATCCTGCGTATCTAGAATATTGCTTATTATATATCTGAAATACTCAAAAAATTACAATTGTTTGTTAATTTCTCTGTTGGTTTGAAGGTTGGGAAACTTAGTGACAATGGAATTTGCATACAAATTCTCACTTTGTTCTTGGTTTTACAAAACTTTCTTGTTTGCCCAACACAATGATAGACAGTTGTCTCTCTAACTCCCTCTCTTTAAACAAAGGTGAAACTGACAAAGAGAAGTCAGGATGTACTGACATTACCCCACTGCTGGTTTTCTCCCCTTCTCCCTGCCATCACTTGTCCTCTCTTGAACTTCAAAGAAGCATTGTCCAGCTATATCCTCTGAATATTATGCACTCCTTTCATTCTCAGTTGCACCATTATTAAATTGATAGTTTTAAGAATGTTGTACAGATTATAAAACATTGCCTCTGTTTTCGCTTTCTCTGGAGATAAGAACTTTCTGGGCATTAGGAAAATACTATTAATACACATTTATTTAACATAGGTACAGTCAGGCTAATGAAAGCAGTAGGTGTCCCATTTCCAATTACCCAAACATGTTCTGCCACAGAGGGCTTTACTTCCCAACAACAGACAGAGAGATTAAGAGTCCTGAGGCTTTCGACAACCTTTCATTGCACGCTCTTTTTCCCTCCATGTAATTACATGCTCTGGCAGCCACAGTCGCAGTGACTGTGAAGGGAAGCAGTTTCCTTCAGGCTTATATTATCTGCCTCTAGGTTCTAATGAGAAGAGGCAAAAGAACAAAACACCTTCTCTCTTATGATACATCTCTGGTCTCCACCTCCACGTTGCTCATAAACTCTGGTATCCAACACTACAACTGCTCACAAAGAAAACAAATTCTTTCTCACCTTATGCACAGGGAACTTTTTAAACCCTGGGTACACTATCTTCAGGAGACTACAGACACGAATTAAAACTCAGTAAGTACTCTTTGCAGAAGGAGAAAGACCACAAAAGTCACTTTCAGTTAACCAGAAGAATTAGCAAGTGACTCAAAGATACTCAATATAAAAAAGCGATCTACACTGAGGATACATTTCTTACTGCCTCAGTGCACATATTTCATCTTCATGATTCACAAATGTAGAACTCTGGGTAATCCTAAGTACAAGAGTGGGCTACTTCTGATTTAAACAATTTTGGCAGATTTATGCTGACTTGTATAGATGTAAACTTTGGAGAGTGGTTCACAGGTGAAAAGGCTTTTAGGAGGTCAGGATGTTCTTGGAGAGGTCTAGAGAAATAGATAAAAATTGGAAATAATTTTCCAGCAAAGCTGCATGGAAAGGTGCCTCAGGGCGAGCAGGCTGAGTATACCTCTCCAGCAGTCTGTCAGGAGGGGTAAGCGATCTTCCTTACATGACCCTGTTTTTAACAAAGAGACAACTCTATTAAGAAATCAATAACAAGTTAATTACCACTTGGTCATCTCTGCTTTGCACTCATAGTAGCGATGATTAAAACTTCCTGTAGTCTGGGTTACACAAGCTCTCTAAAAGAAACTGTTTCTGCAGGAGCTCTCTGTGTTTCTGTGGGATCGCTTGTGGGACTGGGTACCATTTAGGAAGCAGCTGTACAATCCTGCCTTACTGTACCACCAAAGGAAAAATGTCAATCCTTTGACTCCAGAAACACAACCTCATAGGGCTGTCTGAAAAAAGAGGTACGTAATTGAACAATTCTAATTCCATCCAGGGGAGGGCAGAGGTGTACATACACATAAACCAGTGTCCTGGCTTCCTCCCTAACTGTGCTGGTGCTCCTGAACACCAGCTGGGACACCAGAGACTGTGAGAATCCAGCCTGGGGCCTCCCCCAAAGTTCATCGTTTCACAATAGCTACCGCGAGCCAGGCAAGAACAGTGTTCACAACACACAGCACAAACCAGCTCTTGGACACTGTTTAAGTATTTGATGTGTTAAGCTCCCTGGGAGTATATTTTTGGAGTGAGGAAGAATAAACCCCACCCTCTGGATTTATTAACATACTTCCATTTCTTTAAAAAAAAAAAAAAAGGAAAAAAGAGAGTAATGAATATCCCCAAATCCCCATCAATGTAGTATAATGAAGCATGAAATGGTGTTCAGAGATGAAATCCATCTCATGAAAAGCTTTTGATGGACGCGAATTAACTGTTTAAGATAAAAAGGATAAAACTTCAGAAGTAGTTTGTAGAATTAGATTGCTCAATAGGTTTGCCATTAAGTATCTTCTTTTTTTTAATTCTCTGAGGATCTGTGTCACCACAGAGCAAGAACAGATTGCTACAGTACTAATGTCTTTGTTTCAAAGAACAGACAAAAGTCACCAAATAGTTTGTTTTATTTTCTAAAAGACCAGTAACAAATCAGAAAAACGTATTTCCAAACTACCAGAAGCTGAGCTTACACTGGCAAATTCCTATCTTTGCATTTGGAGGTTATTTCTAAATCACGTTTACCAAAATAGCTTGCTTTATCAACCTTTCTGTCCTTCACTCCTTTGCATACCACTTCTGTTGCTGAATAGATGCAACAGAAATCATTAGCGCCTAAAGTGTTAGGATTTTTTACCTCACATACCACACTTATCCATATCCTTGGTTTTGCTAACAGACTTCTACACAGAGTGCCTATTCTGGGGAAACTGTTTCTTTCCTGCTACTATTAATAATCTTCCTATGCTTTTTATTCTATAAATATCTGTGCTATTATAAATATGATGTAAAAAATACTCTCTGAACATGTCAATTTACAGTTTGCCTCTTTTAAAGTGCCTCCCTCGTTCTGTGAAGCTGTGGGTAGGTCTGGCCGGTGCTGCGCAGCAGCGGGAGAGAGGCAGCCGCCGCCGAACTCCAGCAAAAGGCTCTTCATTTGCAGGAGCTAAATTAACTTTTTGTGGCTCCATGTAACATGACTGTGACATCTTCTCAGTCCTTACACTTAGTTCACCTGTGACTGCTGCTTAGTATCAGAACCAGAGCCACCTCGTTGTTGCCTTGTGTGCTCAGGGCATGGCTTGTGGTCCAGGCTCTGCCTGGAGCTTGTAGAGAGGCTGCAGAGTCATCCGACCAGTGCTCCGTGCCACGCGCCTGTCAGTGCCGACTACACTGAGGCACTGGTCTCTAGCCGTTACTCACTGCGAGCAAATAATAATTTCTAGCTCTAAACTGGCCAGAATAAAGAATCACTATCATCTATGGGGGAGTCGAAGTGTGGACAGAGCCGCAAATGGGGCTCAGCTGCTGCAGAGGGAAGAGTGTAGGGAAGTTCTGCCTCCTTCCCTAGAGCGAGGGAGAGAGACAGATGGAGAGTGTGTTTCATGGGGAGATTTATTTTCAGTGCCTCCACTGCCTTAGTGCTGTCTGCTCTTCTGTTCAGGTCAGCAACTGAAATCATCTTTCAACCTTAGATTTATTTCAGCCAAAAAATACCAAATGTCTGTTTTACAATGCATTTTCTTTTGCTTTAACAAGCCTTTGATTAATATTTTGCAATTAATTTCAAGCATGTAATAAAACCTGAAGGAGGGCTACTTTCACATCATTTAGCCCACTGAGAAGGTGCTATGCAAATATTTTACACAGCTCTCCTCCCAGCCTTTAGTGATAGATTTTTATAAATGCAACATGTAGGATTTTTCCTATGGAACCTGAAGAACAGACACAGCATATGAATCACAAGTATTTTCCTGGGATATTAAAATGTGTGTATCTTTCTGAAACTCATTTAATAAATTATGTGAAAAACAACAGCTTGACTTGCTAAATGCAAATGAAAGTGGGTCTCAAGTTGTCTCTCATCTAACAGTCACTTATTTCAATGATGCACAAATGAGTAGTTCCCAGTATACAAAATTATGGATTGACAGAAAAACTTAATAAAACAACCTACTCTATTAAGATGTCTAGGTAGTGTCATCTGTGATAAAACTGTTGATTTGGTTTCCCCTTTTTAGTAAAGATTTTATGATAACAAAATGGTAACGGAACTTGAGAGGTTTAGATACTTGCAATAAACAGATCCACACCTTCTTGGTTGGAATAAAATTCATCCACCCAGTGATCCCCAGCGTGAGACAGCTGAAGAATCAATTCTACCAATAAGCTTCAGGATCCCACCCCAGTTTATTCCCATATATCAAAGCCTATGCCCTACTTTGAGGTGGAGGCATTTTCAGAGAGAAGAAATCTACTTTAATGGCTAAACAATGACATAGTTTGGAGCATAAATTCTGAGCAGGACCCTAGAATAGTCTAGGGAAGGAAGTAGCTCAGGCCATGTCAACGTTTTAATCTCCTTGTTTTAGCAGGAGGTACCTTTCTGTTTTCTTACACTGTCTCCAGATAAGCTTGTCATTATGAAGGTCATTATGTTCTGCAATGGGACCAATGCTCTACCCTTTCTTTATTCATACAGACCAGGGGTTGGTGCCTGCTAAAGCCAAATATGTGCACGACAGGAGCACAATGTAGGCTACACAGGGAAAGCCACAGTAGGATTTTTTTTTTTTTTATATGAAATCGGGTAGGATTGAAGCACTCTTTTTTATTTTGCTTGAAAAACAAAACATTAGCACTTTTCAACAGGCAAGTCTTCTATCTGCACATTTTATACTTCACTCCAGTAGGAATAGAAAATCCCTGATTTCAAGCGCTACAGTATAATCTTGTCTACAATAAAAACTTCATTAGGGCAGTCGTGGTCTATAGCAGACACAGAAATACACAGCTTCTCAGTCAGGATGTTTGCCACAGGATTAACCGTTACAGGGTGAAGGATATTTGACAGAGGATCATCAAGAATCTTCCTCAATTTCTATGCAGCAATTTATCCACAGGGTTGATGGTGATATCTTACTTTGTTTTAGAAAGAAAATCCCTCTCTGAAATATTGCTTGCTGCTGGAGCACATGTCATCTTGTCAATGCATTCATCACCATTATCATATTCTACTAAAAGATTGGCAAATTTGTTCAGCTGTTTAAGATAGATATTATGGCATTTGACAGATGATTTCAGTACTGAAATGAATTTTTTGGATGTGCTGTATACTTTGGCACTCCATTATGCAGCACAAGAGTGAATTTTCTCATTGTTATCAGACAAACAAGCATTGAAAACTGGGACTCATTGGGGAAGAATTATTCCTAAAGCCTGAAAATGGATTTTCTGAACACTATGGTTTCAGTTCTAATTCCCTTATTATAATATGGCTCTGGTCACTGATTGCTCACATTCCTATTCCAATTGGCTGGAAAAAGGTTTAAGATGATGTCTTCCCCTCTTCTTCAACTCTCTAGAGAAGATGCTTTTTGGGGACGATGTCTCCTAGCTCATCAACTCATTTCCATAACGGGATTATGATGACTAATGCAGCTAATGAGGAGCAAGGAGAAAAGCAAAACCATAGAGAGAAAAGCTTGTAAGGGATTACTGCTCACAAAGAAATACCTTTTCACCATTTCTCCTGTCTGAAACCTGAGAAAGAAACCCAGCTTCCTATTAACTAAAAGAGTTTTTATGCTTAAAATCTCACATAGCATTATACAGCCTTGTCAGAGCCTCAGAGTCTGCAGATTATGGTTGAACCAGTGGTTGGAGGGACAGCTTCCAGACACCAGCATGGAATCGTTGTCCCATTGCAGATTTCTTACACCTCAGTTACCTTCTCTGTGCTGGGTTTAGCACCGTTTCCCTACTTCACTAGGGATTTGTGATGGTAAATACATGAAACATTAAGTGGTGCACAGGCACTGTGATGAACTGCATGGCCAAAAGATGATATAAAGATTGAAAATCTTCACAGCAATCCTGTGAGGCAAGCTGATGTGATGGTTATGATAGATTTGATAATCACCACTTGTAGGAAAACTGGAATATATGACAGTCAGAAATAACTGTCAAATTTAGGCACTTGAAATTTGGCATTCATAATCTTTTCATGGCATCACAGTAACCGCTAGAGGGGAGAGTGGCAACTCACCTCTCTATGTTTGACTTTTGTTGAGACAAATAGAGGTGCCAAGTAGTCTCACTTGAGATTGGAAGATGGATGCTGGCCCCAGTGTTTGAAGTATGTGGAAGAAAGGTCTATGTATTTGATGCCTCTTTCTGAGCCATCTCATTGCAGAAACTACATCTTTTGACGATAAAGTTATGATTACAAACCTCATGAATTTTTACAGAGAAGTAGCCTTTTTCAGAAGCAGGATGCATTTGGAGGTAGGCAGCACCTCTAATTTCTTCATTTTGACATGTTCTGTTATAGAAGAAGGAAGTAATATAGATAGCAGATGTTCAGCCTGCTTGTTAGTACCTTACATTTTCCAATGCAGGGTGCTCTAGTTTAAGTGATTCTTCAATTATTTTCAAGACAGAGTGCTTTGTTTTGTTTGGTGTTTTCAGTGTTCCAGTAATTAACGAATGTGGCAGAACATTTGTCTTAATTGCACAATGAAAGCCCCTCACAATAGTAATTGCTCTATAAAAGTCCCATAAAACAAATCTATTTGGCTTGTGAAAAAGCACCCTCCAATAAAAAATTGATGAAAAAAATTTTTAAAAAGCCTATGTTCTTATCAGAAAGATTCTATATGTAAACAACTAACCTTTTCAAAGGAGACAAAGAAAAAGCGATCATGAGAAAAAGTGGGTAGTAGGCTGGAATGTGAGTCATAACTGGGATTTGTTTAAAAATGTTTTATGGGATGTCCCCAAATGACAGGTCTGTAGTCATGAAATATACCTGCTTAAAAATATACCGTGTTCTAGAGTGGTAGAAAAAAAGAGCCTCTACAATACGCAGATGTAGAATATAAGAAAACCAATCACAAAATGTATTCCAAAAAATGCAATGTTACCTCAAACATATCTGGAACTCTGAAATGCTCCCAATAATTTTTAGCTGCCTTAAGGAATGATGCATATCACGGAATCACAGCCAGACTCACTGAGGC
This sequence comes from Ibidorhyncha struthersii, assembly GCA_013398815.1. Lineage (NCBI taxonomy): Eukaryota > Metazoa > Chordata > Aves > Charadriiformes > Charadriidae > Ibidorhyncha > Ibidorhyncha struthersii. The sequence goes on from VZSZ01007121.1 coordinate 346,045, forward strand.
TGCAAGGATCATCTGGAGAACATCTGGTCTCCCAATCTCCCAGTCTCCAATCAAAGACTGATTGCATTGAACAAGTTGCTCAGGACTGTATCCACTTGGTTTGCAAATATAGCATGGAGACTCTAAACCTCTCTGGGAAACCCGTTCCACCGCTGAGCCATCGTCCATTGAAAAAAAAAAAAAATTTATTGTTTTGATGGAACTTTCCATTTTTCAGGTTTTGTCCATAGTGTCTTGTCCTTTGGGCACCACTGAGAAGAGTCCGGCTCCATCTCCTTTTCTATGTGCCTGCTCGCTTGCTCGGCCAGTTCTTCTTGAAGAGCCTGTATACATCCACTGCAGCATTCTGGTGATGGGAGCTATCCCACCACACACAACATTTTGATCCCGCTTTGAATATAGCACAACTTTCCTGAACTAATATTGAAAATACAGGTTCCTTTATTTTTCACTTTAAAATTACAACTTATATTTAAATATCCTCCTGAGCTGATTGCTTCTAATCTTTCATGAAAGATCTATTGGCCTAGCTTCTTCTAACCTTTCCTTCCACTCAAAGAGAGGAACATGAAGAGAGACAGCTATAGATAAATCTTTTTGGAAAATTTCCATTAAGAAAGAAGGACTACACTTTGTATGATTCAAAAAAAATGTATTGGGTGGAAAAAAAAGCGATAATCTTTACTTAGAAATGACCTCCTTTTATGCTGTGATGCTAGGCTGCCAGGATTCATCAGCAGAACTGCTCTGCATTTGTGTGCAATACTCGTGAGCATCCTTTTAGAGATTTCAGAAATTAAATGATTGCACATTTCTCACCTTACAAATAATCACTACAACTTCCATCTGCAAACTAGGGGCTGAGAGCTGGTACCTCTAAAACATTTTTCGGGGAAGGAAAGAGAACAGTATTGAAAAGGCAAGGAGATCCATTTGTTATTCTTCATGGCAACTGAAATTTAAGAAATTGCCTTGAGTATACACACTCTTAGAATTCTCCTCAATTTTCATATTACCCCCTTAATCAGTTCAGTGAATTAATTGTAGTGGCAATGGAAACAACATGCGATGTTAGTTATTTTGTTAGTAATATCAAAATTTTACATAAATTATAAAATACGTAAAGTGGATTTGAAGTGTTTTCTTGATAACATGATAAAACTCCTCACCTCATCAGCACTGAGAGAAAAAGCCTCTATAACCAGACATTAACCAAACTTCTATGTTCTTTCCTCCTAACATGCATTCCTTGCATGACTAAAGTTCTCATATAAGCCAGTGGAAATAAACCAGTGGAACTACCATGTGATAACTGGACTAGATGCAGCCAAGACCCTGTATCTGTTTCAGAGGGATAGCCGGTGCCAAACACTTCAGAAAAGACAGAAAATACCTGAAGCATATAATTATGAAAATGTCTGGTGCTGTAAAATGTTTCTATCTGAACCTTCACTGAGATTTTCTAACACTGTGAAATAAATGGGAATTCAGGTCCAGACATTACACCACGTACTCCTGTTGATTTTCATAGGATATATGGAACCGAAACTTAAAATTGTATTTACAAAAAGCAAGACATTCCATCTTTCTGTTTAATTCAAGGTTTACAATGGAATTTCAGAGCTGGTAATCAAAGGGCCTTTTCTATGGGTTGATTGTTACATTTTTTTAAATAATCTGAGAATGAAAAAGGCTTGCCCCACTGCTCTCTTTATATATTTGCCTTTCTGGGTAAATTACTTATTGGATATGCAAGTTAAAAAAGCTGTCTTTGAATAACGGCTTGATAACCTGAGAAAGGTTATTTAAATATATGTGTACATTTTCACACCCAACAAAAGAAGAACGGGAAAGTGTTAATCTCATAACTTGTTTGTCTTGCCATTCCCACTTCTTTTCTCCACATTCCTCTGATACCCATCTTCCCAAACTGGTTAAAAGCATTTTCTTCTGTATTTAAAATGACTGCTAACATAACCATGGCTTTTTGCATTAGAAACTCAACATCAGGTGTTAATGTGGTAATACTAAAACACAAAGACTTTATCTCCCAAACAAAGCAAATCAGGTTCACCAGTCCAGTGCCTCAGTTAGCTTGACTTGCCCTGTTGAATACAGATAATTACTGATAGCTTAAATACTATTCTCGAAACATAAAAAAAATACATATTGATCACAGAATTTTAGGAAGGAATTGACACTGTGTTTCTCACTCTAGAAAGCTGAACTCTTGGTGACTTCATCAAGAAAAATGCTACAGCTGAAAAGATAAAATAACCTCTCCTGTCTACAGATGGATTAAATGTTTTTTTCACGGGTAAGCAGCATGTCCAGGAGGCCTGCGTGGCTTTCACGTTTTCAGGTGAAAGAATTTCTTCAAGTGCAAGAAAAACTAGTTATCAATTAGGTAGCTGAAAGGACTGTAAGCTGAACTGTGTTTGAAATATTATCCAGGATGCTGTTTCTCATGATTAGATATGATTTCAAAACAATTATTTAACATAATTTGTACATAGATCTATGATAAAATCGTACCTGATTATGATAATGCCTAACTATATGTTATCAAGTGTCATGAATCACGATTAAGACGTTTAACACAAAATTAAAGACACATAACAGACTTCATCTGTGGTACACCTGTTTATCAAGTCAATTTTCCACTTTTAAAAGGCACTATATATTATGTACTGAGATTGTATACAGAGGGTGGAGATGGAACAAACAAGCTGTATTTTGAGCATGAATTAAATATGCGGGTAATTTATTCAGAGTCTTTCACTCCTATAATTTTAGCTGAAAGCCTCAGAACGCTTCTGCCAAAGTTTTTTTCTGTTGGCTTGAAGGAGTTACCTAAGAATATTCACTGGCGGGGGGGAGAGGTGCATTTGCAGTTGGTACGCACTCATGCCTGCAGCTTTCAGCACGCTGTGAAAAATGTAGCTCCAAATTGTTGATTACTGACTGTACAATACACAGGTAGAACTCAATTGAGGTGCCATCAAAATTCATGGAACCACTCTATTAAATTCAGTGCACTTAAGATCAGACTTACATTCTGTGTAAAACCCAGCTGAAATTCTTAGGGCAAACAGCTACGATTTTGCATTTTTTAATACTTTTTAAAAATGAAAGTGTTGACCTGCTTCCAATGATTTTATCTCAATGGATGGTTATAGCAATATGCTAGTCATTATATTTTCTCTTTCTTGCAGATACTGAATTATTTCTATTAAATACTCCAAATTAACAGATTATTCTGCATGCTCTGCCTTAACTAGCCAAGCTTCAGTTCTTTTGAATGTCATGAAAACAACATAATTAACAAATCCAAGATCCAAACTCTACAGAATACCAAAACTATATTTAGCCTTCATTTACTTTATGGTATGCTGAGTGCATGTTCTGCCAGATGCTAAGTATGCACTTACAAAATTCACAAAGCTTCATTCATATACCTGGAGATTAACTGGTTAAAGAGGATGGCTATAGTTATAGATAAAGGAAGTATTTTGCCTGGATCACAGTGGTACTTGGCTTATGTGAGCTTTCCAGCCCAGTGTTAGCTAGGACACAGAACACTAAGCAAAAGTCAGCGAGCCTGAAGGACCGAGGTGGAAGAAATAACAGAAAATAACCCCCATCCTGATTAGACAACAAGCATACAGCCTATATTAGGAAAAGCCCAGTAAAAAAGCAGCATCAGATCTCTTGGGAAGCCAGAAACCAAGGGGAAAATGGCCAAGAAATCGAAGGGATGCTGGATACCGGGAATCTGCATAGCAACCTCTTGCCAACTGCTGCATGAGAAGCACAAATTTCACAGCAAATCCCACTTACCTTCCTTACAGCAGGGTGTGTCCCAGAGTGCCATAGTCACAAGAAGATCAAGTTTGCAATTGTGTTGATTTATTCAGTTTGTGATTTGCAGTAAAATGGGACTTTGCATCAGATACTGTCATGTTAATGTTTTTTTCCTCTCCATAATGAACTATTATAATTTATCTCTTAAATAAACTTACTCCTATCGAGGGAGCATGCCTGTGTTGGTTTGCAGTCAATTGCTGGCCATTTAATACTTCTTTCATTGCCTAGTTCTGTTCTTCACAAACTAATCCCCAGTATGATAATATTTCAGGAGTAATGTCTATTCAGTCAGTGTGAAAGTTGACTTGTACTCTCCTCATGAGCCCTGCTTTAAGCATTTGAGGCCTTAATGATGCATATGGTGCTGGAAAGTTGTAGGCAGTGGGATAAAATACCCTATTTTTACCAATAACTTTACTTGAAAAGAAAACTGATTTCCAAGGGATATGGGTGAAGAAAATGGCTTAATTATTTAAAAAGTGTTTATCACCCTGTCTATAAACAATTGTTATCACAAAACCAGTTTTGGGCCACAGAAATGTAGTTAAAATTTTTTTGCGTATCTAACAGACCTCAAAGCTGGCGGCAAGAGACAACCCCCTATTTCAGTGTTCAGAGATCACAAGAACAGCACAATTCAGCAATACAGACAGCGATCCTGCCTTTCTGATTCAAACCTCACGCATACTCACAGCCTTAGCCAAACTGCAAAGCAAAAACTATTCACACGTTAAGTCTTCCATTATTTTTAAAGGCAAAAGTCAGTTCTGAAGGACAGAGACGTAAAGTATCAGCAACTTAAGTTACAGAAGCAAAGAATTTCAAGAATTAGAGAAAAATATCCCCGCAACATCTGTCTGTTGCAAATCAAAACACATGCTGTAAATTGATATTATGTGGTGGAAGCTGACACCTGCCCACTATACCCAGACATTTGTTCTGCTTTGTGGCACACACTGTTATCTAAACACCAACAGTGACTGTTTTTCTCCTACTTCGTAACCCTTGCATGCCTGCTAGCGCAGATTCCATCTCTTTGCAAGAAAATTCTGCAAAATTGCCATCATTGCTTCTATACTGCTATATTTACAACATGACTGTAAATACCACTATATGGTATAAGCCTAGAAGGATCAAAGTCTGCTGCTAACAATAATACTTGCATCAATTTCAGTGGGTCAGGCCTTCACAGAGGAAAACCCAAATATTCAGTGATCCACTCAAATTAGAAGACTATACTCCCTATAAAGAGTGGAGAAACAGAGGCCCATGCGGAGCCGTGGTCAGATCCTCAACAGACTCAGGACTTCAGTTGAAATGAAGCACTGAATAGCAATCCAGAATTATGTAAACCTTCCAACATGAAGTCAGAAATCAAATGAAGTCTGACTGATTTCTGAAGATTAAAATTAAAGTAGGTTAGATGGATTTAAATACCTTGGCGTGACGGCTCTTCTTAAACATCAGTTTCTTGAAAGTTCACAGAAGATAGGAATAAAACACAATTCTATAGATATTTTAGCTGTTGTAAGCATGTCCCCAAGTATAGTTTTGTTAAAAAAAATCTGTTTTAATATTTATAGATATGTGTATTCAGCACTGTAATCCCTTCCTAGACCATCAGCAAATTATTCATACTTAAAAACCTTGCAGCTTTTTCATGGCTTATTTTCATTTTTTTCCTGTGACAGAAGGAATTAATCATAGCTGTAATGGTTCTATGGCAAGTGCTACTTAAAAACAACAAATCCATTTGAAAAATCATTAAATTTGCCTGCCCAGTTTAGAGTAAAGAGAAAGAAAAGTAAAAAGCTACTGTCTCCTAAAGTGTTTGGGAGCTGAAAAACATGAAAAAAGCCAAAGAAAGGAACAAAATTGTCCCTTACAAAAATGCCCAGTAACTAGCATGGTCTCTTTAGAAGTAACCCGCATTACTACAGTGACCGTCAAGTTGCCCCGTTCGGGAACAGCCTGGCGCTGAGATCTCAAAGCAGTGTTGCAATTGCCTCTGTTGAAATAGAAGCAAACCTCTTGCCTGTCCAGTGCTTCTGTTTCCTGATCTGTAAAATGGGAGTGATGATATTTTCTGTAAAAAAGACCCCTGAGATTTGCAGGTGAACATCTCTGTGTAAGGGGCAAACATTAGTGATTTTGCTTGTATTTTTCAGTGTTTATTTGCTTGTATTGCACAAAAAATCAGTATCCATGTTTACGTGCTCCAACTTGCTCTTCTTGCCAAATCCCTGTAACTCTGTATCTAAACTCCTTCAGTACTCACCAGCATTAACAGTGGCAACAGTCTTCAAATAAAGATGCTTTTCCGAAAGTCTATTTCTGATGCTCCTAAATAATTCTATTCGAATAAGAGGAATGTGAGCTACGAGATTGCATTTGATTAATAGGGTTACTAGAAGCCTTTACACTAACATACCACATGAGGGAAGTGTAGATACTTTAGACTTCTCCCTCTGAAAATAAGCACCCAGTTTTGGTGTTGTTTTTTTTTATCTAGTTAATGGATTATGAATGACATGTAATTATTTTCCCTCTGAAAATCATGTTAATTTTCAAGAGAAAAGGCACAGCAATAGAATTAGCTATTGAAATGTGATAATGTAACACTGTTTATTGGTAAAACAGAACAAGATTTCCTAATCCTCTGTAAATCATTTCCATCAATCCAATCATAGGTGACACTGCTATATTAATGAGAATATGCTGTGTCCTCCAGGCACAACGCACACAGAAGAGCATTTAGATTTCTGTTTTAGCAACTTGAATCTAAACAGTTCACAAATGAACCAGGCTTTTGGATGAGGACTTTAATGTGAGGTGGACATAAGAACTGTAACAGCCATCTTCCAATAGTTTGCCTTTATGTCTCTTATGGTCTGGACCTACTGCTGAAAGACTGATGGACATTCTATCAGACCCTCTGGCTAAACAGAACGGTGAAGTGCAAATGCTCAGCATTGTGGTTCCACCTTGGAACAGAAGATATCAGTTCAGCCCACTGAAAATATACCTATAAAAAATGAAATGCTCTCTGAGTCCTCAATACCCAGTTGTTAATTCCTTTGGTACAGCAGAGGGTAGATGTTAAATGTTCTAAAGATATGTTTCTGCTGACATTTCTTCTAAACATCCCAAAATCAACCGGTAATTATTTACTGAGCTGTATATGGTCTTCGATAAACCAAATGGTCATGTATGTAATGGTGTCCATTTTCAAAAAGTCCACTGCTATGAACTGTCTTAATAGTTTAAAGACAGTCCTGGCCATTTCTGTCACATTCTTGCAATTACTTTCTAACATTAGTATATCTAGTTCTTAAATTTAAGATTATAGACTAGAAACAAAATCAGACTTGATATCATGCTGCATTTCATTGACATGACAAATACCTCAGGTTGTTCTACTGAAAAAGGTCAATTATTTCATAGGTAATTGTTACTGTGTAACAGTATAGGTAATCAATCAGATGAAATAATAATGATCCAGTTTCTAGTTAAGTCCTGCTGCAAGCAATGACTGGGAATAAATTGATTACCATTGTATAATGCACATTCTCTAATTTTCTCTTTCCAATATCTCGACTTAAACAAAAACCTAAACTCTATATTTATTTCTACCCATCCTCATTATTTGATTTAGTCTTTTCAGTATCATTGTTTTGTAGGAATTGATGACATTTTTATGTTAAAATTCAGGTTTGTGGAGCCACGTTTCCATCCAAGAAGGAATAGAACTATTGACTGAAGCAAACTTATGAATGAACCCAAACTGTGTGGACCTCATAGATTTATGGGTTGTCAGATTTTCCAGTGGTCTCCAAAAAACCCATAACTTCAGTTTTTATAAAGAGTATGTTTAATAGCTTACCTCATTGCAAATCTAGATGTCTGTATATAAATGAGTACAGTACTGTGTTACTGAGTCTTCAGCCAGGAAGACTGAAACGATACATGACCTGAGCTGTGCACTTTCACATTCATTTCCCTTTGGAATCAACTTTAAAATACTGTTAGTCTGTATCAGTTACAAAACAAACCAGAAGGCTTCGCAAATACTGTGAAATGGGCGTACAGCTCAACTCTGTGACAACATTAAAACTAAGAAGTCTATGAGAGAGTGACTGTCCAAATCTGGAAAACAGCCTCCAGGAACAGCATCAAACAGCTGTTTCTGCCCTGAATGGAACAAATGTCTCCTTATATTCTTTGTCACCAAAGATTTATAGAAGAGGAGAATCGGAATGTGAGGAAGTTACCAACAATCCCTCTTGCTTCACAGCTGACCAGCTGCTGGGATATAGCAGCCCTGCACTATTGCCTAAGCTATAGCCCTGGTTCTCTTTGTTAGAAACTTTATTTTCTTTCACTTTATTTGAACAGTCTTTTTTAATCTCTGAGCTAGGACCCAGTTTTTCGTTCTGGAAGAAGTCCACCCAGTACTTTAAGGAAAGAATCAATGTGACTGCCTGAAGTTCCATTGCAATTGACACTGTATTGCAAGAAACTTGCATTTCTTGGAGTCATCAAAGAGATACAGGTGCCAAATTCTAGACTTTAATCTGGAAAGGTGGCACAGAGAAATAGGGTATGAGGAGGGGAAAGTAGAAAGAGAAAAGTACAACATGTAGAAAAGAGGACAGGGGTGAAAAACGGGTGCAGGGAGAATGCAGAGATTCCCTGTCCACCCTGCTCACCACGAGGTACTGCTTCCCAGTCACTCCTCTCTTCAAAACCACCCATGCCACCAGCTGATCCTACATGTTACCATAGCCTTTCATCTCTCTCTCCTTCCTTCTTCCAACACTGCAAACCCATGCACAATAGGTAATAATAATAATAATAAGCTGCATGTAAACCACAGCATATTTCTTCAGGATGTTCAAATTTCTTGTTGTATATGAGCACAATGAACTGTTCAGCCCCTCAACAGAAGATGATTATGATAGAAAGGTTTTAATGTTCTATCATCAGTTTCTCTTGTTCACTACCATCATGATGCCATGGAAATCTCCACTGATCTTCATTTAATGTTTTGGATAATGCATTGAAGATAAATTTTGGAAAATATTCCTTACAAATGATTACATGCATTAACATTTCACAATAGCACAAATAGTTAGAAAACTAATTTCCTGTGAAGTACAGTATGTTTTCTTTATTAATAACGGTGCTCCAAGTTGTATATATTACAATTCTTTCTTAAGTCATAATTCAGAATAGTATTCTGTTTCTTTATTTTTAGATTTCAATAAACTTGACATTATTGAAGAGTATTCATAAATTTTGCTGAAATTCAATTACTATAACAATTGGTTCTTGCACAGTGTCCTGACTGAGCCACTGGTAGAAGTATGAGGATTATATATTCTCACCTCATTTCACAGGCAATAATGAAAGAGGATGAGATTAAATCCCTTCTATCTAGGTCTTTATTTAAAGAAATAACTAGGGATTGCAAAGATTTTCTTTCCGCTCATAGTTGTTTCTCTGCTTTCAGAACAACGAAAACAATTAAAAGTATCGAATGTCTAATTAGGAAAAAAATCTCACAGGCAATTACTTCCTATATGAATTTTAGTTTTTTTTTTTAAACAGACCAATTGAAATTAGAAATAGGTGGTTCCACATGTGATCATATACCTTTCAGAGTCAGGAAACATCTTAAAAAAATCCTTGCTCTACGCCAAACCTTAAAGCTAACATCGTCCAGCCTCCCCTTCCTTGTTACTATGAGGTCCAGCCTGCAAGGGCAGGGTAGGATTGAGCATCAGCACGGTCAACGGGATTCATACCACTGTTCTTTAGAAAAGGAGCAGTTGATGCCCCTGGCTAGGATACTGGGAGGCTGCTTTGTGGCTGGGGGCAGCTTCAATAGCTCCTTTGTGCTCCCAGAACTTATTTGGCTCACCTGAGAATTTGGACTAACATTTTTCTGGGTTTGGGGATATTTTTGCCTACTAGATTGTCTATGTCATAAAGTATTTTCATTTTTTTCATTTACTTGTTTAGTAGGCCTAATAAAAATTCCTATGATTGTTCTGCATTTTCAAAGAACTTGCAGAAAATGCATTTGATGTATTGTTTTCTTCAAATGCCTCATTAGTTATAATATCAGTTGAAGATCAGAGTTGCAACACTAAACTCTCTTTTGTATTAAATTGCGGACTGTACGCAAATTTGGGAAACAATCATTTAGATACTTTCAGGTTAGAATGCTCAGTTAACTGATGTGTGCTAAATTAGGGTGAACTTTAGATCTTGGAAATGGAAATAGTGCCCTATGTAACACCCAACCTGTAAGCAGTAAGAGGACTGGAGATACCAGCGTCGGGAGAACGGGGCACTGTCTTCTAAACCATTTACAGTTTTTATTATTTTTCCTCTTGTTAACTTTCCCCTTGTTTTATCTGTTAAAAGCAGATGCTTATAATCATGAACACATTAGTTCATTCTAGGAGGATTATTTCAAAGAATACTGTTAGTCAGTATACAGAAAAATATGCCCTAAGCTTTTTAGGAACAAGGTAACAAATGAAGAAAAAAATAAATCTCATTACAGTTCATCAGTAGGTATAGAAAATTCAGGCCATTATAAGGTAACCCCATAAAGAACACCAGCTAAATTTGCTGAATATTATGACCCATTTTGGCAAGGAAGAGTGGCAGTCTCAGCTTTTTATCAAAAATAACTGTGGACACCCTCAAGAAAATCCTAAAACAAAATCTTTTGGGGAAGTCTTACACTGAAGTTCATGTTTACTTATTATTAACATACATACTAAATAGAATCAAACAAAAGTCTAGTATTACAAAGTAAGTGAGAGAATAATGCCTCTTCTCAGCTATTGAATTAACTATTAATTTACTGTTCTTATTTTTGACATTAGATTTCATTTTCCAGTACATGTAGGTCACAGGATGACTGTATTAATCTGGCTGCTTCTGAATGGTAACTTTACCGTTATAGTCACAGGGCACAATGGAGCCTGTTTTTTTAAAAATCATCTTATTTATTATTAGGACACTCAGTGTAATATTTTATCAGAAGAACTTAAAATCTATAAGACACTATATGGCACCAAAACTCTAAGGGAAGTCCATCTTTAACAACACATGCATGTGAAACATCATTTTCTGTTTTATTAAATAATATCCATTAACTTAGCTTTATTTTATCTTAAACGGTAAAGAATGTCTGACCTTTCAAAGCCTTTCATGTGCTGCAGTTTAAGAGAAACATTATAAATGCCATAAGATACTGCTGAATGGGAAACAAAGGATTCAAAGAAATTAAACTTTGATATGAATACAAAAGACAACTCGAGCTGGCATATGTACACATTCCGTGCTATTGTATTAGTTTTCTATCAAAAAGCTGACATTCAGAACATTCAAGAAATATGACTGCCCTTTCAGACTTCAAATTTGGATTTATTTCCTTCCCATGCAATGCTTATTTGACCTTGCATTAATGTCAGACAGCAAAATCATGTTGTGATGAAAATGAAATGTTATTTGACTTTTTGATTCACATATACAGCACAAATGTCATTAGAAGAAGGGAACGATATGCTGGATTTGCTGATATTCTATAGATATCCTAAATATTCTGATAGCCATTTGAAATCTAAAGTTTAGTACCCATACCAGTTTGAAATAGATACTTAGGGTGTAGATCAAACTACGATCAAATAATTAATAACAAATGTATTTCCTTCAAAGTTCCCCAAATGCTTTAGATGGACAGAGTGTGCTATTAAAACCATGCTATAAAGGACACTGAGAAAGAGCACACAAGATATACATAGGGGCTAAAGTGTTGCCCGTTCTGTGCTCTTTGCTTGAAATTGCTAGAGATGTTTGATCCATCTATTTTTAGAATTCCAGCTTCAGATATGCAATGCTCCAAGTGCTCTGTTATTCTGCAGCTAGACTTTTAACATCCTGCTACCCAGGCAGAAGTATTTCAGTGAAAATATGGATTACAGTCATCACCTTTACTCAGAAGACTTTCAGTTATTCATTCTGTTTTTCATTTAATATTGCTTAATAAAGTCATTTATGATGGCTGATACAACATTCCATTGGCATTTTTCACTATATTAACGTAGTCATCCCAAATACATGGACTGAAGTTTCTGTTAAGGGTACTGCATTGTCACGTAATTGTTATCAACCAGCATGAAGTTCTGACAGAATAAATAAAAATAAAATTTTCCCAATTGCTATAGGAAAAAATAATCTGTAGGCTATTTTAAGTATTGAGTTTGCCAGTTTCATCACTTAGGGAAATGAAAGGCTATTGCAGTATTCCTGCTGGTGTAGGAACTCTACATTTTGACGGCTGGTGCAAAATAATCAAACCTGTTTGCAATTTATAATTGCTCCATGAATGGCAATATACAGGAATTTTCTGCATTTAGCCTGAATTTTGTACAGTTTTAATGCAGGATGTGCCACTTTAAAACAATTTCTTGCTGCTGCATGGGTTTGCTTGTCAACTGTTTCTTCATTCCCGTCTCTGTGTGCCTGGTATTTAAGCTGACTGAATGACAATAACCTCAACAGAAAGTGTTTGAGATGCACAATGCAAGAGCCATTACTTGAAATTTCTTAATTTGGTATTATTTAAAGGATAATGTTCAAATGTAAGCTGCTGTGAATTGCACATTTTGTACAGGAACTATCTGAAGGACATGTTTAAAAACTGCTATTTATTACACTCCGCTGCACATGCAGTGCTGAGATGGGATTCTGTGAGCCATTCCTTCCAAACTGTAATTAACAATTCCAGTAATTTATTAAATTATAATAAATTATTATAGTATTGATTAAAAAAAGATAACTTAGTATCAAAAAATCTTGTAATGTCAGTTTGCATAAAAATAAACAGCAATTGACATGAGCAATTTCACCTGTTGCTGAAAGAGCAATAGGACTTCTTTAGGCACTTGATCCTCTGCTACGAGGCATATCAGGATTTTTATTAAAGAAACACAGTACTTGACATTCTCTGTTCTGTTGATCATTCACAATTCCTCCCAGCAAGCATATTAGTTATTTATAAGTGAATGTGCATACGACATATCAGTAAACTCCTGCATGACATCTGACAACAAAACTCAGCAGAGGAGATACCCGTCAGCTCACTTGTGCACAGCGCACACCTCTGAAGAAAGCTGTGTGCAGCACAGCTTCTCAAAATTTCTTCTTAATTCATTACTTATTCCTCCATGTTGTTAACTGACACTTTGCTTTAGAGGTTCAGGTTTTTGAAGTTAAATAGGCTTCTTTTGGTCTTCATCTGTCTTTGCAACTGGTCAAATATTGGTTCAGACTACTGTACGCTGCACACAGATAATACTGTGAAAAAAAATAAAAGCCAGAAGAGCCCCAGAACTGAGATCTGACATTGCCTATGTGTCTGGGAAAACCAGCAAATCCATTCTGTCCATTTATTTCAGCTGAGTCCCACTTTCTCAACGCTCCTGAGAAAGGTTATAAAGCTAAAAATTGCCCACCGGGCCCACAGGGCCAACACCTGCTTCAAATTTCCAAAAGCAGTCATGGCTGTGTATCTATTGTCTTTCTCATCCATAAAGGTCCATAATAGAACAATGCACTCTGCACTTTTGTATATTAGTCAGTTAAGATAGTTGGGTTGTTACGGGTTGATTAGCTAATCCCATGATGTATAAAGAAGGACTAAGCAAAAACATGTTCTTGAGACTAACAGTTTGCTGATCTAGCTTTACTTGTAGAGTAAACATTGGAGTCTCTTCCTGGTCTTGTCTCATCATCTCCATTAACCCTTGAAGCACGTGGGGTATCTTGGGAGAATGCTAATTTTTTCCATGTGCACAGAAGTCTAACAGAGAGATGGGTTTTTAAAGGGTATAGTCTGCATTCCTCCTTGCTGAAAACTGTGGCACGCAACTGGAAATCTCCAGGAATGTTGTGGGGATGTGATAAAGCCTTGGGTTTATTTCAGTCCTGAGAAGTTTTAGTGCTGCTCTCTGCATCTTGAGGCATACTAATTTACAATTAATAATTATTCAGTCATTAATTGTGAAGGGAGAGGATAACAAAAAGGTAATTTAAAAAATCTCTAGAATAATAAAATTAAGATACAGAGAGAGAAAGAGAGATATGTCAACAGAGTGGGATGCAGAGATACTGAGCTACTGCAAACTAATAGAGCCTGAGCACCTGCCTAGTATCCCGTCTTGGTCTACCCGTATATAGTTCATTTTCCATGGAACAAGTTAATTTTCCTTCTACAAGAAATGCTACAGTTTGTTTATAACAATTTCTCTATCCAGCCATTTTTTCTTTCCTTTTAAAAAATAATTCCATTCTCACTGATTTTTCAGTCTCATGATCATAGTTAAAACACTACTGAAGTCTGCACCAGTGCCACCACAATGGCAGGAGACCTTCCAAGCAACTTCAGAATCTATCTACATACAGAGCCAGACCCACATGAACATTTGAGCTATACATCTTTTAGCATGGCTATCTAATAACATGCTAACAAACTTTAAAGTGGCCCCAAAATGACAAATGCTTCAGGCTTTGCCAAAAGGATGGATGGAATAGAAAGCACTTTAGAAAAAGCAAAGGAGCCTAAGACTGCAAATACATTTTTTCTCATTGTTAACTGCGTTTTCCTCTGAAAGATAAGACAAGTTCAAAAAGAAATGTATATTAGAAGAGTAACAGATAAATTATTAAAACGGATGTCTTTTGAAAGAAGGGAACTTTTAACCTTAAGAGCTTCAGGATCAATTAGAATGTCTTCAGGACCTTAGAACAATGACATCAATTTCATTATAAACATGAAAAAAAGCCCTTTACTTACAGTTACCAACAAAATTACTCTTTGAATAACTAAATGCATGGTAGTGCAATATTTATTTAAGAAACAGGACAATGATCACTTAGTAAGAGAAGTAGCGTGACATACTAAGAACTATCAGGATGTGATTGCATAATCAACGACAGCATTCTTGGTCAGTTCTTACAACAAATGAAATAATTCACTGGAGCCAAATTAGACAGCGTCTCCAGTTCAGTAGGGTGTGCTGATGGAGGCAAACTAATGCGTGGGGGCACTTGACTTCCAAGTGTTTGCGAGAGCAGCCTTGAGGAGGAAAAGGTACTGTACAGAGAGAAATTAGCAAGAACAAATGGAAAAAAGCACAGTGCGTGCATGACAATAAGGTTCTAGAGGGGGTAATTCTTGCATAAGACAGTGCTTTTATAATATAAATGAGTCCACCTATCTAAACTAATCTATATTGGGCACCTCTGCCCAATTAGAACCGGCATATCACCTTGTGAACAGGAACAATGCCACGGAAACAGATGGGGACAGTATAGCCAGCCAAAAGCCTATGTCTGAGCATCAACTGTGTTTGTTGAAGACAAGATCCCCAGCCAGCAGTGTCAAATACTGCAATTCAGGATCTCTCTGTGATAGAGGGATAATAGCCTCTAGCCACAACCACTTCAGCTAAGTTTAACTCCGGTGAATCCAATTAAGTCATGCAGAGGTATTACTAATGAAGGGACTGCCTTCCTTTGCTCTACACTGTAAATCTCATACAGAAAACTTTTCTTCATATGACTGTAGAACTGCATTGCATGGAGCAAATAGAAAGAGGAATTTTCTTAAACTTGGAAAAAGCATTAAGAATTTCAATGGGGCAGAAACCTTAAAAAACCCTGAACTATTCCTTCCTCTGTGCCCCCTCCAAGTAAATAACCAAAACAAGCAGAGAAAATTAGATGACTGGACACAGAAATGGGACAAAGCTTTCTAGACTGATGGAATAACGAAACCAAGGGACACAAAATATTAAACATAAAAGCACTGAAAGGTTTTTGCTACAAGAGCTGTACAAAGTTAGATCCAAACCAATCTTACTAGTGGACAATATATTCAGCAGGGACACAGATATTCTAGTGCAATTTAAATACGAAAGGTAAATGCATACCCTTACAGTGTAACACTGTTGTATCGCCTGTTACAGCAGCTATTAATATCACAGATGTTCTTGAACTATTTACTGCTGAAAAACAATGAAAGACCTATACTCATTGCAGATGGTGCTCTCGGCAGTTTTGTGCATGTTGTGGTAAGAGTAGTTTTAAAGAGGAGGAAACCGAGACACAGTGAGCTGAAGTCACTTACTAAGGTCAACCAACAAATACTTGGCAGGTTTGGAAAGAAAACCTGTTCCTTTGAGCTCCAAGAGAGCACACAGATTACCAAACTGTATTGTCTTCCTATGTCTTTTATTGATAAGAATATGGCTTTTAGAATGAGCAGGAATTCAGACATGCAGAGAGCTTTTATGAGAGTGAATTTTACTCCACCACCTTGCAGGAAAGAGGCTGGCAAACAGTGTAGTCCCATGGAAGTTACAGTGGCTGGTGTTGTGTATAAACTTGAGAATGTGAAATCTTTACAGAATTAGGGCCTTGTTTTGCATGTCTCATCTTCCAAAATGCCAGTGGGAATCATGTAGTCCTTGACAGGGTGATGACTGAATAATTTCTACTCTACTTATTACTTAGGCAACACATTTAAAAAGATAACCTTATTGGACAACCTGACAACATGTTTTTATAATAAAATGCAAAACCAAGTTTAGGTGAAACTTTTTGAAACCAAAACCTGCAGCAGCCTTTCAGCTTTCTATTAAGAGTTATTTTGACCAAAAGAACCTCCTCCCTCCCAAAAAAGCACAATATGAAAATATTTTTATTCCATATCTTTAAATCATAGTTTTAATCTACCATTTGCAAAATATGTTTACTTATGACATTTAAGTTATTTACATTTTAAAAGTCATCATTTAGGAAACCCATCTTTCATTTGACCTGAAAATATTTTTTTTTTATTTTCACACTGGGCTTAGAACAAAAAATCCAACTATTTTGCCCAGTAACTTGAAACAGAGTTTCTACAAAATATGAAGAAATAATTATAATTTTACTGGAGAAAAAAGATAAAAAGGGAGTGAAAATAACTAACCACTTGAAAAGTAATCAAAAATTAAAACAGCTGCATCTTTTGCAAAGCCCATCACTTGACAAAACACCTACGAAGTAATAACTAACAGGATGAATTGATGTATTTTTAATAGTAGTCGTGTTCTGAATGATACCTTTGACACTAACCCTTGAATTACAAGATTAATATTCCTTGACCATCCATTGTCCAGTAAAGCTTTACATCTCAGAGGTAAAATGTAGTTTCTAAAAAAAAATGAACAAACACAAAACATAGCTATAAAAAACCCAACCCTCACAAGTAAGTGTACTTGACACCATGGGGTGTTAGATGACCCACATTAACAGTCCATGTTCTTCATGTAACCCACCTCACTGTCACTAAGTTGGCTTTTAGATAAGAGTGGCTTCTACCTAAAAAAGTAGCTGAAGTTGAATCCAAGCTGGACAAAGGCTATGGGGTAGACAGAAGAAAGGATACAATGAAGATTTTTCTGGTTGATGGAGCAATTTAATTCATAGCTAAAGAGTGCTCCCGGATTTCTCAATCACCCTAAGTTTTCATTCCTTATATCCATGCATAATCAGTAACTGGTGCAGCACTCTTTAAGAAAGGAACTGAAATTATATCTGATTTGAGCTGCTCGGAACCATGTGTGCACACACGTTTGAAAAGCTGTACCAATAGAAAGCATATTTAATTTACCCTGTCCTGTGAGACCATCCTGAGAACAGGCTAAAGAAAGATAATGCATTCACAAGACAGAAGTTCTCACCATTGTTTGATAAGGAAACACCATTTTACTCTGCCTGGTATGAAATTTGTCGAGCGACAGCAGTGCAGTATAAGTGGTAATGAAGCCATCTGTCCTTGAGAAACACAGATCTCTCAGGTTTACCAAATCCTGGAGGTACAAGCAAATGCAGAATTTTCCCAACTCAAACATACTGTTTCATTTATTTTCATTCTATGTACAGAAATATAGAACGCCCAGTCAAGCCCAAATGGCTTCCAACTTCAGTTCATGTTTATCCCCATTTTCCCTGATTTCCTTGATAGTTTCAGCTCAGTACTACTCCACTTACTGGTTTAAAACTGGTGCAACAAAGCAGTAAATCAGAGCCAAAAGTTTAATTTAAAATTCTGTGTTGATCCAGCTTTGAAAGCCCATTTTTCATCAATCAGGGCATAGATTAGAAGGAAGAAGTCCATTCACCTTCCTGTCCCTTGAGTTATCTTCAGTAGCCTACAATGAGCCAAAAGCATAGCTGCAACTCACATTGACATACCCAGATGAGCTTTCAGCCAGCTTTGACATCCCCATGTGGGATGCAGTCACGCATTCAGACAGCTAATCTTTATGTCTAGGAAGGAAAGTGTTAAATCTGAAATTCTCTTGGCATAAAAGGGATATTGAGATGAAAGAATAATCAATCTTTCATAAATAATATACATGGGTGGATACATTATGTATTCAAAGCTACAGTCAAATGGTTGGGGAGAATGATAATTTATTCTGTTGAATTTCTTCAGAATGAATCCTGGAGCAGATCAAACAAAAAAGTTATAAAATAGGAATTACAGGTAATGAAGGGCTCCTTGTTGCACAGGAGATCTGCTAGCTCTTATACATAATTAAAATATATGAGGTCAGGGGTAAGCTTAAAGGTGATTATGTCAGGAATAATTTTGTTATTCTTTTATTAAACAATACTAGAACTATATTTATTTTACCAATACATATATACAATATGAAATGACTGGGATTGAAATATATATTTTAAATTAACATGT
This sequence comes from Ibidorhyncha struthersii, assembly GCA_013398815.1. Classification (NCBI taxonomy): domain Eukaryota; kingdom Metazoa; phylum Chordata; class Aves; order Charadriiformes; family Charadriidae; genus Ibidorhyncha; species Ibidorhyncha struthersii. The sequence continues at coordinate 364,742 of VZSZ01007121.1, forward strand.
TTTGATTAAACACAGAAGCAGCAGAGTACTTTAATATTTTTACCTTGCATCTGTAGCAGGCTCGCTGTAGATATCTGAATTATCTGCCTTACTGCAATTTTATTCCAGGAAGCAGCATTTCCAGTAGCAATCCTTTGGGAATTTTGTGACAGATACCACCAAGTTTTCTTTTTTTGCAAAGTTTTTTAGCCATTTTTCCTTGGTCTGCTGAGAATGTGATTCAGCAACAGCTGCTTGGCTGAATAGCACTACTACACTTAAAACATTTAGTTTGCATAACTTTTGCTGTGGATACTCATTCTTTGACTATTCATTTATAATACTCCATGTATGATAACTATGATGTGGTACATGTCTGTACCACAAAATCTAAATAAACCAACACACATCTACATTTATACATATAATATGACATATAAAAATATTACATACAGTTCTAAGCTACAGGTATGCTCATGGGCTGGCGAATATGTGCGTGTTACTTGGCCAAAATGAAAGCATGAACTTATGTTTGTTTTTACAACACCTGCTCACCTCCTTTGGTTGTAACTAGCAAATGGGGAAACCTGGCAGATAGACACAGGTAACTGGAGAGTTACCACTGACAGTATAAGCCTAATTTGCTTGTGAAACCAAAAGGAAAAGACCAAAAACATATAGGTAACGCTGGAAGAAACTTAAATATATATATATCTGAGGGAATTCTACTTGCGTTGTCATCAAAATGGTGAAAACAAGACGTCTTCAAAAGCTAGAATCTACCAAAGACAGAAACAAGAAAGAAGGTAGGAAGGATGATGGGAGATGGAGAAAAGAGAAATAGGGGAACCTGAGGTAACATCCTCTTGTGAATAGTAACTACCAGGGAAAAGCAGAGATTATTGTGTGGAAGTTCTACAGGCACAGGCATAAAGCCTGACAATCCTTACCCTGTGGCAGATGTTCAATTGCATTTGAGAGAGCAGTACTGTGAGGATTTGTTCCATTCCATTTCTAAGAGAAAACAAAAGGAAGAAAAAAGTTTCCAAAATGCCTCCTCTTATGCTTTCAACCCAGATTATAGTCTCTTCAATGACTAGTGCACACTCAGTTTTCCAAATAGTTTTAGAGGAAATACATAAACGGAGTTTTTAGGATTTTTATGCTTCTGTGTGTCAGACTGTCAGAAAATTAAAGTTGCAAATTCAAGAAGGGTTTTGTCTTTGTTATCTGTTTCTTTTTTCCTTGGCATTCACTCAGAAAAGTATAAACAATTCTCTTTGTACTGGCCACATATGTTTTTTTTTTTCTGGGGGAGAAGAAAGCAACATCCAGGGAGATAAGAAGCTCTTGGATCCCTCTCCAGCATAAAAAAAAAAAAAAAAAAAAAAAATTGATTTGAGAAAGGGCAACTATGAGAGAGTAACCACGTTTTCCAGGTTTACCTTTGCATTGAATTAAATTTCATATACAAATATTTTATACTTAGATGCAAATTAGAGGAAGGACCTGTCTGCATTTCAGATTTGGGTCATGTTCTTTTCAGAGTCAACTGTTTCTGTGTGAATAAAGAGATGGAAAAGGAACACAGGTGGCTGCACCTTTGGAGGCCTTTAAATTATTCCTGAAGTTTCGGTGTTTCTTGAGTTTTGATGGGAAAGTATTGACTTCCAGCATACTGCTGACGGTCAGCATCAGTTCAGAGACACAAAGCAGGAGCAGAATAATGGAAGCATAGAGTAATTAAGTGAGCAAAATATAAGGTAATGAAAGTGTAAGGAATGTCAATGAAAGAGATAGGTGTTACTGTTGATTCACAAATACAACAATGTTATGGAGAATAGATTCTATGCGATCCAAAAGACTTTTATATTAAAAATTACAAGGACGTGGCAAGTTTTTTTGGTGTGTTCAAACATCAGAGGAATTTCTACTTTACTCTGTTTTTTCAAGCCAGACAAAAACTTGTAGATGATCTAATTAAAATCAGAGAATCGTAGAATGGTTTCAGTTGGAAGGGACCTTAAAGCTCATCTAGTTCCACCCCCCCCCCCCCCCGGCAGGGACACCTTCCACTACTCCAGGTTGCTCCAAGCCCCGTCCAACCTGGCCTTGAACACCTCCAGGGATAAAGCATCCACAGCTTCCCTGGGCAACTTGGGCCTGTGCCTTACCATCCTCACAGTAAAGTATTTTTTCCTAATATCTATGCTAAATCTCCCCTCTTCTAGTTTAAAACTGTTACCCACTGTCCTATCACTACACTCCCTGATCAGGAGTCCCTCCCCAGTTCTCCTGTAGGCCCCCTTTGGGTACTGGAAGGGGCTATAAGGTGACCCTGGAGCCTTCTCTTCTCCAGGATGAATAACCCCAACTCTCTCAGCCTGTCTTCATAGGCGAGGTGCTCCAGCCCTTTGATCATCTTAGTGGCCTCCTCTGGACTTGCTCCAACAGGTCCATGTCCTTCTGTTGTTGGGGGCTCCAGAGCTGAATGCAGTACTCCAGGTGGGGTCTCACGAGAGTGGAGCAGAGGGGCAGAATCCCCTCCCTTGCCCTGCTGACCACACTTTCGATGCAGCCCAGGATGCGGTTGGTTTTCTGGGCTGCAAGCACACATTGCTGGCCCATGTTGAGGCTATTGTGGCTTTTCAGTACTTAAAGAGAGTTTATAAGAAAGATGAGGACAAACTTTTTAGCAGGGCCTGTAGAGATAGGACAAGAAGTGAAGGCTTTAAACTGAAAGAGGGTAGATTTAGATTAAATATGAGGAAGAAATTTTTTACACACAGGTTGCCCAGAGAGGTAGTGGATGCCCCATCCCTGGAAATATTCCAGATCAGACCTCAGAGCTTCCTCAGGCTCTGAGAAACCTGATCTAGTAGAAGATGTCCCTGCTCATTGCAGGGGAGTTGGACCTTTAAAGGTCCCTTCCAACCCAAACTATTCTACATTTCTCCATTAATGGCACCACTTACACTAGCAGCATTTTAAAAAAAGAAGTATTTCATGGATCAAATTAAAAACTGAACACAACATTGCATATTAGATAAGGCTGATGAAATACTCTATAAGCAGATGGGAGAGGTTTCACGATTGCTACTCCTTGTTCTCGTGGGGGACTTCAACTTCGCAGATGCGTGCTGGGAATACAATACAGCAAAGAGGGAACAGTCCCAGAGGTTCTTGGAGTGTGTGGAAGATAACTTCCTGACACAGCTGGTGAAGGAGCCAATGAGACAGGGTGCCCTTCTGGATCTGCTGCTCGTTAACAGAGAAGGACTTGGAGATGTAATGGTTGGAGGCCGTCTTGGGCATAGCGATCATGAAATAATAGAGTTTTCGATTCTTGGTGAAGTAAGGAGAGGGGTTAGCAGAACTGCCACCTTGGACTTCCATAGGGCAGACTTTGGCTTGTTCAGGAGACTGACTGGCAGACTCCCTTGGTAGGCTCTCCTGAAGGGCAAAGGAGTCCAGGAAGGTTGGGCACTCCTCAAGAAGGAAGTCTTGAAGGCACAGGAACAGGCCATCCCCACATCCCAAAAGACGGGCTGGCGGGTTAGAAGACCGGCCTGCCTGAACAGAGAGCTTTGGCTGGAACTCAGGAACAAAAGGAGAGTTTATAGCCTTTGGAAAAGGGGGTGGACCACTCAGGAGGACTGCAAAGATGCAGTGAATCTATGCAGGGAAAAAATTAGAAGGGCCAAAGCCCAACTAGAACTCACTCTGGCTATTGCTCTAAAAGACAATGAAAAATGCTTCTACAGAAATACATTAACAACAAAAGGAGGACTAGGGAGAATCTTCCTCCTTTATTGGGTGCAGGGGGGAACACAGTGACTAAGGAAGAGGAAAAGGCTGAGGTACTTAATACCTTCTTTGCCTCAGTCTTTAATAGCACGACTAGTTGTTTGTTTGGTACCCAGCCCCTTGAGCTGGAAGACAGGGATGGGGACTGGAATGAGACCTCCATAATCCAAGAGGAAATGGTCAGCAACCTGTTGACCACCTAGACATACATAAGCCTATGGGGCCAGATGGGTTACACTCAAAAGTGCTGAAGCAGTTGGTGGATGTGCTCACTAGACCATTCTTCATAATTTATCAGCAGTCCTGGCTAACTGGGGAGGTCTAAGTGGACTGGAGATTAGCAGATGTGACGCCCACCTACAAGAGGGGCTGGAAACAGGATCCGTGGAACTACAGACCTGTCAGTCTGACCTCGGTGCCAGGGAAGCTTATGGAGTAGATCATCTCAAGTGCCATCACATACTATTTACAGGACAACCAGATGATCAGGCCCAGTCAACATGGGTTCGTAAGGGCAGGTCCTGCTTAATGAACCTGATCTCCTTCTATGACAAGATGACCTGCTTGCTGGATGAGAGAAAGGCTTCAGTAAAGCCTTCGATACTGTTCCCCACAGCATTCTCATGAAAAAACTGGCTACCCAAGGCCTGGACAGGCGTACACTCTGCTGGATCAAACACTGGCTGGATGGCCGAGCCCAGAGAGTGGTGATGAATGAAGTTAAATCCAGTTGGCAGTTGGTCACTAGTGGTGTTCCCCAGGGCTCAGTGTTGGGGCCATTCCTGTTTAATATCTTTATTAATGATCTTGACACGGGGATTGAGAGCACCCTCAGTAAGTTTGCAGATGACACCAAGTTAGGTGGGAGTGTTGATCTGCTTGAGGGTAGGAGGGTTCTTCAGAGGGATCTGGACAGGCTGGATCAATGGGCTGAGGCCAACAGTATGAGCTTCAACAAGGCCAAGTGCTAAGTCCTGCACTTGGGTCACAACAACCCCATGCAGTGCTACAGACTTGGGGAAGAATGGCTGAAAAGCTGCCCAGCAGAAAAGGACCTGGGGGTGCTGACTGACAGCCGGCTGAACAAGAGCCAGCCGTGTGCCCAGGTGGCCAAGAATGCCAACGGCATCCTGGTCTGCATCAGGAATGGTGTGGCCAGCAGGGCTAGAGAAGTGATTGTTTCACAGTACTCAGCACTGTTGAGGCTGCACCTTGAGTAGTGTGTTCAATTTTGGGTGCTGCAGTATAAGAAGGACATTGAGGTGCTGGGGAGAGTCCAGAAAAGGGCAACGAAGCTGGTGAAGGGTCTTGAGAATAAGTCTTATGAGGAGTGGCTGAAGGTCTTGGAGTTGTTTAGTCTGAAGAAGAGGAGGTTGAGGGGAGACCTTATTGCTCTCTACAACTACCTGAAAGGAGGTTGTAGAGACGTGAGCATTGGTCTCTTCTCACAAGTTACAATCAACAGGACGAGAGGAAATGGCATCAAGTTGCACCAGGGGAGATTTAGGTTAGACATTAGGAAAAAATTCTACACTGAAAGGGTTATCAAAGACTGGAACAGGCTGCCCAAGGAAGTGGCTGAATCACCACCCTTGGATGTATTTAAAAGCTGTCTAGATATAGTGCTCAGGGACATGGTTTAGAAGTGGGCCTGGTAGAGTTAGATAATGGTTGGACTTGATGATCTTAAAGGTCTTTTCCAGCCATAATGATTCTATGATATTTCACGAGGTAAATAATCTCATCGATAAAGCTTCCATTCAAAGAAACAATACCACAATCTCCCAGATGGGGGTTTGCTTAGTAAGACTGTAATTCTAATCCCAGTCCGTGTTTTGTTACATAGCCTGTGAAACATTAGAGTTATAAGGAATTCATAGTACAAAACCCAAATGCCATGGTGTCAGATAAGTAGTAATATAGAATTAGGAGAAAGACTACAGACAATATTTTCTTGACATATACTTCGAGTAGAATTTTTTCCAAATGTTTTAAAAGATTTTCATGAGCTGCTCTTTAAAGGTCACATTATATTGCTGCTGTTTATTTCCTCATCAGTTAATCAGGTGCTGTTCCTTTTTTTAAGGTCGCCAAATCCTAGTAATTGAGATTTAGAATATTTTAAAAAATGTTACTAGCCAAACCAGAGTATGAGTGTTTCTTTTTCAGATCACAGATTACTAAGAGGTATAAGTAGTAGCTACTGTGCTAGCAGAACTCTTTATGCTCTCATCTTGAAAATTCATAAGCATGTATGTAATTCACATATTTGAGTAAAATTGTACCTGATGCAAGACATTCAAACCTTATTAATACAAACAAATGTGACAAGAACTTGCATGGAAGGTGTCTGGGAGACAATTCATCTCCTAAATGGTCCTGTGGCTCTCAAAAAAAAGGATTGGTCTTAGAATGAAAAGAAATAGATATTGATAAAACTGAAAATGACTGTATATTGGTGCTTTTCAGGCATGTTTTTGCAAAAGATCAATATCCTCAAATCCACCAGTTCTGATATCCTTTCCGTCCTTGTAAAATTATGTCCTCTCTAGGTCACTGATCATTCTGTGCTTACTGCTTCTTTCTGAACCAAAACTCACTACCCCTAAGGTTAGACACTAAAGAAAAAACAAACAAACAAACAAACACCAAAAACTTAAGAGGTAAAGCGTCCCCATACACAGTCATGCCTCAGGCACAACCTCTGAGGGATCAGAGACTATCCCCTGGGCTTTGCCAAACACACAGCAGGTTGAATGCAATGGACAATGAAGGTATTGAAAGTTCTGCACATGTTTTTTTTCATCTCTCTGCCTATTACATCCAATCAAGCCAGTGATTTTCCAAGCAGGGTGCATCTGCAAGCAACATGAATGCTTTCCTTGTGAGCACTAAAAGTGAAGCACACATAATTACAAAGGCTGCTCTTCTGTTGCTTCCTACATAGAGCAAGAATTCTGATTCTATTTCTTTTTTTTTTTCTACAAGATCTCTTGAAATCGAGGGGAATACCACTTAAGACAGGATTTCAGAATCTGACAGTTGAAAATAGTATTTGGAGAACTAAAAAAAAAAAAAGGGCTAGTAAAGGTAAGTTTGTCCATCATTTACCATAAATCTATTTAGGTTTGCAAAATCCAAGAACTCCTCACATTGCACCGATATTTCTTGCACAACACTCCCTTTATTTTGACTTGTTCTGTCTTTCAGACTAATGTCTACTGGCATCAAACTCCTCTAGTTTTCCAGGATTCGTTTCAGAATTTACTACTCTTCTTTTACATTTTATTTCTGACTTTTTCTCACTTTTATATTCCTCCTTGATTTTTATTAAATTCTTGCTAGAGATTTTTGTGAAAGTTTTTCCACACCGTGTTTCAAAATAGTCTCCAGAGGTGGGAAAAGATATTGTACACTACTCTTGCATTCCCTCACTGGCTGGTTCCATTCTTTTGTCTTTTAGATTTTTATGAATTATGCTGATTCAGGGCCCAGTCTTGTTCTCAGTTACAAACGCATTTGACCACTGGATTCCAAGAACAAAATGCCATTGTGACCCAGTGATGCTGACACTAGCTTATTTTATTAGTGGCTACCATGATGTTACTCCCAATTTACTCCTAGTTTACATCACAAGAAGAGAATCAGATCCCACGAGCTTGAAACTTGGTAAAGAAAACACTGGTTTAGGTGTTCATTAAATAGCTAGGACCTGATTATCAGGCCAGAGTAGAACTCATAAATTCTGGGACTTCCTTAGCTCTGCTGCTACTCTCCCCCATTGCCTTCTACCATGTCTCCACACGTTTACCAAATTGCTGTCTCCACTCACCGTCAGGTAAAACTACAGCACTTAATACAAAATGTAACAATGAAATACTTCCTTCATGCATTTTTTTTTTTTGCCTAGGCTCATTTGCAGAAGCACTGAAATGGTCCCAGAATGCTACAAGATTTCAAACCCCAAACTGACAACAGTCATACTTCCAATGAATACTCAGCTGCAAACATACCCAAGAGGAACTTAAAGATGCTGTTGCATCCATGACAGCTATAATAACTATTTTAATTAAAGAAATACATCTTTGAAGAAAATTGATGACTTTGGAGAATAAATTAAATGCATGAACTCTTGCAAGCATTAAAAAGTAGGGATTAATGAGGGTATTTTTGAACTTTTAGAATATCTGTTCAATGCTAAATTTATGCATCTTTGGAAAACCTTTTAAAAATTCTCAATTCCTCAGTGATGTCTTTACCAACTTTTGGTTCATACTGTCACCGGTCTTAGCAGCAAAGGAACCACAGCGATCATCTGCTTTGATCATCTGAATCAGTTTGAGTAAATGCTTCTGTTCTTACAAAGCGAGTGCAAGTGCTCAGACATTTACAGACTGTGGGAATTCAGGAAATCTGATGCCTGTGTACACAACAGTTGAGAGAGGGTTTGGTATTCATTCAATGAAAATACCCATTTTCTGAGTAGGGTTTTCCTGCTACCATTTAAGAATTATTTGGAAGACTCAATACAGTGGTTTGAAAAGAATGGTGATGCAATGAGCCTCTGAGAAGTAAAATATAATTATTTATTCAGAATCATTAATTAAAGGATCGCTTCCCATAGAGCTCCTTCATCCCACAATTTGTGAAGTTGGATATTGAAATACACTAGCTTAGTTTTTCCATTTTCTAGACTTGTTTTTAGGGGAAACGCATATAATCTGTACTTCATGTACAAGAGTTTGAATTCAGGAAATATTGATTGGCACAGAGTTTACAGAGAGAGATCTTTTCCTTATTTGTGCTGATTTCCTGATTTTGCAAGGTTCTTTATTTTTGTAACCCCACCTTTAGCTACTCAAATTTCCCCATACATCTTCAGCCAAAATGAGTGAAGTGTATTTTATGAGGGAAGAGGCAATGATGTTTTTAATGACTGAATATTTTTCTTTGAGACATTTTCCTAATTACAGTGATTGCCCACTATTTTTATGTGATACATGTATCATAACAGACGTTTCATTTTAAACACCCCAATAAGCAAATAATAAACATACAGTGGAGATATTGCCTTCCTCAAATATTCTTTATGTTTACAATTAAGATGCAAAATGAGCTAACAGAATAGCACAAATCTGAAGTTATCGGTAGGGCTGAGGCCTGATTTTCCTGTGTTTTCAGAACACATGACCATGAGCAAATGCAAGATGCATCACACATTATAGCTGGAAGTCCTAATGAAAGCTCCTGTAACTTGTGTATTTAAAGTATGTCTTTTGGCATATATAAATAACCTATCATCAAACAACATTCATTTCATTTGGACTCAGTGAAAATTTATCTTACCAAAAAAGCCCTAGGGAATTAAAATTATATTGAAACTATCCATTCATGAATTCAATCTATGCCAGAAGTTCTAACTTTTGTTGGTAATTATTTGATAAATCATGGCAAGTAACCTGTTGGCCATGAAATGTTTACTCAGTTTGCACACTACATGAAACAATGCCTAGACATCATACTGACTGCCCTGAATTTCCTTGGGGTCATTAGCTGGGAAAAAAGTCTGTCTATTGATTCTTGATGATAATTCTTTCCTGAAGGTAATTAGTTATTTTTCTTCAATTAAAACTGAGGAAATACAGAATAGAATATTTACTTCAGTTAAACTTTAGTGAAATTCATTCCCTGATAATAATTACTCCCCAAAGGGAGAGTAGCTCATTTATAGGGTATATACACAACTATTCTGTTGGTTTGGCTGCTTCACCTAAATTTAATTTAGCAATATTATTGCCTCCCTCATCAAGCTAACTGACACAGGGCTACTGGAGTGGTCACTGACTTCTAAAGAAGTTTATCTCTTTGCACATTTGTGAACAGCACAAATTCTTATTAAGCCTTGGATACTGCTTCTGTAGGACTTTGCCTTATCTTCAGTAACCAGAATTGCCCAGCTTTTGGCTCCTGTTTGATATCACACTTCAAACAATAGATGTCTAATGGACTCTTGAGCAGATGCTGATTATTTTCATCTCAATGAGACCTGCCATGTGTTTTCTCAATCATGAATGAATAGAAGTTTGTTGCGAATCTCATCTCAAACAGCAACAGCAGAAAAATGAAAGTAGTGACACAGGTAGGCTACAGACATCACATGGAAAGGCTTGGGTTAACTGGAAGTGCTTTCAAAATGTAAGGCCTCCACTAAGCCCCTTCTACACAATTTTGGAAGTGCAGAAGGCTTGTAAAATACTTCAAAATGTGAATCACACCCCATGAGCACAAGATGAGCTCTTTTGTTTAGTGTCTTCTCACTTTCTAAAATTTTCTGATTTTTCTTTTTTTCTTTTTTTTTTTTTTTTTTAATATTATAATCAGTATGCTTTGCCCTGTTTTGGACATTCAAACTTCTTGGAAGACTGAAGTTCAACAGTGCTCCCAGTGCAGCACCAACAAGAATTTATCCACTAGCTTGGCGTGTCTCACTGGTTTGTCCTGCCACTACTCACTTGACTCTAATCTGTACAATTCACAACAGCTAAATTGGATTCAAAAGTGCCTGGGCCACATTTGTTTGAGCCTGATCTTGCAGTTAAATAGTTTCTTTCTTACCTCAATCTATAAAATCTTCAATCTCAAAAAAAAAAAAAAAATCATTCATGAAGATAAACAAAAGTCACAATTTCACCATCTTCTGCAGTAAGTAAAAAACTCTGATTTTTCTGATAGCAAGAAATGCCAAAACATACTGGCAAGACCCTAGTTACACCACTCAAAAGTGCTCACATATTACTCTGAAACCCAATACAGACTAGTCCAGAATAAGTCTGAAATATATCTTTAATAGATCAGTTGCCAGCACTACTACAGCTAGGGGGTTTGTTACATTAATGACTTGAGGCATCTTTCCTTCTGTGGCTCCAATCTAAAGGTTTTACAATGTTTTTTTTTCAACTCTTTAAATCCAGCAAAGTATTGAACAGTTTGAGAGTCCTAAGCTCCAATCCCTGGCCCTTTACAAACTCCCTACTACCATTCACATAGTTTTACATTTCATTGTTTCCCTCAACATAATTTGTACGCACATGTGTTCACTTAGGCACATAAAACAGTGTTTAAAAGTAGCATTTACAGAATTTTATGGCAATTCATAGCAGCTGAATGAATTCAGCCATTTTTGGGCAGCACTGCCAGCCACAAAGTTTTTATGTGAATATCTTTGCTGCTTCAAGATAACTAGAAGGCATTTTTTAGCTAAATGATTCTGTGGTGCTCTCATTGATGATGTATAACTCCATTTACAGTTGTAATCTGGGTAACAAAATGAATAATCCATCATTGTACTATGAATAGTAAATTAACCCAGATAAAAGCGTTGAACATCCAATCAGAATCATTAAGTAACCAAAAGACTAAGATTGGTGAGGACACATTGGAAGCAATTATAACTAATGAATACATTAACTTCAGGCACGAGAACAGCATGGCTGATATTCTAGTCCATCAAAATAAAATTAGATTGGGGGTGAGCAGCCACAATATGGAACAGTCTCTGAAAATAAACAATTATCCATGAGTATAACTATTTTGAAAGGAAAGCTTCCTAGCAATGATATATATTACATCACAGGAGACCTGGTAGAGTCACTGAAGGTGGTGCTGTGTGAGGAACAGAATAAAGAGAAGTGCTAAAGAATATGCTGCAAGAAGCAAACACATCAGCATCACGGGGC
>VZSZ01007121.1:376276-400131 GCA_013398815.1 Ibidorhyncha struthersii
GAAAACAAGTTACAAATACTTTTCCATGTGATCCCAACATTGTTTATTAGCTGCTGTGAAGATCATGGACTATGCATCATACTGATTACATTAGTTAACATGCAATGTCATATTATAGTAGCATACTGATTGAAAAGTCTTAGCAGTCAAACTGGTTGCTGAAACCCAAAATACTTTAACGCTTCTGTCTGTACACCTTATATATTGTGAAAGAGGATCACTCAGTTTATGTTAAAAAAAAAGAAGTTAATCCCCTTAAGCATAAAGCTTTTCCATGTGCATTGTTGCTTTGCTGTCCTACAAAAAGTGCTTCTGGTTATACGAACCCCTACCGATTCACCTAGTCTCCTACTACAGTGGAACTACTTTCTTTTCACGAGAAACAAGTAAATTAATCTTTGAGTTTGCATATGTACCTCTTCTACTTACTCCAACAAGTTGTGAAATCTCTGCGTAGCAGAGTGGTTAATGCTTTTTTGCATCCGTGATACTGCAATATTCATTGACAACCTTAAGTAAGCTCCAAATTTGATTCAACTGTCGTGCCGCAATTCTCTGGCAGACCTCTCTTCTTCTGACTGCGCTCTGCAGGCTGTGTGGGGTTGAAACAGTTACCCAAGCATCGCCTTAAATAATTCATCCCTCTGTCCAATTAAATGGCCCTTCCACACAAGTGAAGGCAACAGCTTATTTACATAAAACCCACCAGATTAGGTTTTTAAGTCATTTTATAATAATAATATTCAGTTTTCCAGCATTTAAGAAATGAGATATTGTTTACTTATTTATTACTCTAGACACTATAAAACAAATCTCAAAGATGGAATAAACTCAGGGCAAGAATTAAAGCATAAGCTTCTACTGCAAGAGACAGACTGTACCTTCACAGTTACAACAACTTACCTATGAATGAATTTAGCTCAATTTTTAAGTAGTTTACAATTGTGGTAAGTGCTGAATATTAGACAGTAAGATGTGCACTAGGTATTCACAATAAATTCTGCAGTTACGTTATTTTCATCAGAAAAGTAGATGTCCAGCAGTTTGAAAGCTGGAAGTGGAATGAGCGACTACTGCTGCAAATTTGGACTGAAGTCACTGACGTTGTATTACACGTTAACGGTAGCTTGTTTCCAGTCTCTAGTTTTTTCAGAATCAAAGAAACCCACCCACACTCAAACACCAGATTTTTGAAAGTTTTAGAATTTGGCAGAGCTCAGTCACTCATGCAGCCAGATCTTCTAAAAATCCAGGTCATCCATAGTGCCTAAATAAAATGGGAAATTTTCAGAAATGTTTGTCATCTGATGCCTTACATTTTATTATGAATGGCCATAAACAATTAACTAATAACTATTCAGTTGCAAAATGCTGTACACTATAGCACTACTGTTTCTTTTCCAAGGCTTATTTTTTCTGAATTCCAAATGAGTTCTACGTAAGTGCCAAGCTGGAATTACCTTAATTAAGAATAACAGTAAAAGATTGATTTTACTTAGCTGAAATAACTTGACAACGTCTTCCTTGTAACTGGTTACCTGTCAGTTTTTAATGGGTTGGTAATTACTCATTTTATCTTAAGGCAAACAGTACTAATAATGTTTCAAAAACATTGTTACTGCAGAGCTATTATTTTTGTTGTGGGTCTAATACAGAAGTAATTAAGTCATAAAACTGGAAAAAACTCTCAACTTGATACATTAGCTTATTCTGGTTTTGACAATATGATTAAAATTGCTATGAATCTTTCTCCCCCAACAATTTACTCCAAGGCAAAAGTGCTGAGTATTGCCACTTAGAATCTAAGGTTTCTATAAACAAAACTGAACAGTTTATAATATGCAAGGAGGTAAAAGGTCTGGAACAAGATGGGGCGGAGGGGGCGGAGAACACTACTGATTTGAAGAGGATTACAATGTAGCTGGAGACTTTCAGGCTTCAGATCTCCTGAAGAAGCAGGCATCAAAATCCTTAGGAGTTGAGTCTCCAAATATCCTAACACTTGAATCTTCCCTCTTTTTTTTTTTTTTTTAAAGATTTTGTAGATGATCTCCCAAAACAATAGAGAGCGCCTTATCAGATTTAATCAGACACAGGACACAGATGTAAATAAAACTGGTTTTATCAACTAGAGATTTGGTTATTGTTTTGCTCCTCTGAGGCAATTAAAATACACGTTCTGGTCTCTTCTACCTCGTTGTTAGACTCTATATTCTGACTTCAAGTTTTAGTGATTACAAAAAACTTCTAGATTTTACAGTCTTTTATAACTTCCTGGTTACCAAAAAAAAAAAAAAAAAAAAAAGAAANAAGCAGGAAAAACAAACCTTAATTTTTAGATGAATATTCCAGTTTGTACGACTGTCACAAAAACCTTGACTTGTAAATACTATAGATCTGATATGGAGGTCACTGACAGGGAATGAATACAAGATGCTAAGACATCATTTTAATAGTTACTTTTCTGTTCATTATCATGCTCTAAAATTGACAACCCATTGGTTTTTTTTTATTTTCTAGTGATCACAAATCCTTTTTTTATGCATAGCCCACACACATTTCCACTGTTTTTGGATAATAAGCCTTTTCTTCCTCTCATTTTTGATTGATAACTTGAAATTCCCTGCTTTTAGTGGCTATTCTTAGTATTTTTAGCTTTCCTAAAGTATGATGAACTCAGTATGACAGACCCACTACTAAAGCCCAGGTATCTGGGCCTCTTCCTTTCAAATGTCTTTCCCATCCAAAGTGAGAAAATCAAGTATATTTTATAGCAGAAATCACATCAAATTAAGAAACCCTCATTATCCCAGAAAAGGGTAAGAAAGCTCAACAGCTGAGCCTATGTATCACTCATGAACAACCATCCCATAGCTACTAAACAACACATTTTCTTTGACAATCAGAATTAGTTCTGATGATGTGTAAGAAGGAAACATTACATTATAAAGAGAGCAGAACAGCAGAATCTCCTAACATTTCCACTTTCTTTAGCCATCTTTCTTATGCTAACATCTGATTTAACCAGGGCACTCTCCTTCCATTGTCTGCCTTCACAGCAGCTAATATTCCAGCCTTTAAATACCATTATTTCCAGTATACCATACATTCACTGCTCACTGTACAAAAGAGTCATTCAGGTGAAGGTCTTAGCACACCAAAGTGTGTTTACATTTTTAAAATAGTGATGAGTACAGCAGAAGATTTCTGTAGCGAGAGAAAATATAGCCACTGCAGTTCAACACTTGTATAAGCTTTACTGATGGGTAATAAACGAACTGTTCAAGGCTGAGTTTGACTGATAAAGAGAAGGACATAATAGACTGGAGCTATTCAAAGAGACATTATTGTGGCATCAAATTTGTGAAAAGAAACTCAAAAACCTTTCTCTAGTAAAGGGGAAATGAGGGGGAGCAAGCAATGAATTTCTGTCTTTAAAATATAGGTATCAGTTACCCTTATTTTCAGCAGTGGTTGAGCCACAGATGCCAGACGTATACAGGGAAAGCAAATGCAATGAAGGAAAAGAATGCTCATCCAAATTCTCATTAAGCAGACATTTTTCCTGTTAAAGTCCTGAACTATTTTTTATTTTTCCTCCTGAAAATTACTAAAATCCCATTTGATTAGTGCTACTGAGAATAACTGTTAGTTTTCTTAGCTATTTACTTATTTTGAAAACACAGATGAAACATCTATGTGGTTAAACTATAGCACCTAGCAGAACAGAGCCATATTAAAGATTGGGTGAGTCAAGGGGATACTGCTTACTATTTACTGATGAAACTCCGACATTCAAGCAACAGGACTGGCCCTACTGTGGTTGATATAAAATATATATGTATATATTAAATATCTTTACTACCTGCCACCACTAGCTGAACTAGATGCTTTCTCTGAACAGAGGCCTGACGGCTACACTGGAACACAAGAGAAACCCTTCATATACCCTTGCTTGCCTTCCACAGGTCTCTATGGAAAGAGTTAGTCACTAGTAGGTCCTTTATATCTTCCTAATACTGCTCATTAGCTTCATGTGTACGTGCAACAATTGCCAGTAGTGGGTCTACTAAGCCTATTCTATGTGGAGAAAGGCATCGTTTCACCTTAATTTGAGGACAAACACAGCTTATTTTTCATTCCTTTCAATGCTAGAGTGGCGGTGGTGTTTTCAGACCTGGGATTTTGATATTCCTGCACAAAATCTGTTATCTAGTACACCATGCAATCTGCCCTGGGGAATTATGGGTTGGACCATCATTATCCTTTGCATAAGTAACAGACTAAAGCTTCTCATTATGTAGAAAAGACAGTAGCAGGAGCTAACATTTATCTTCAGACCTTTGCAGGAAAACTTACTGAACATAATTTGAGATTTCTTGTAACCTCAGGATAATGTAAACAGGGTAAGTTTTGCAGCTGGAATTTACTTATCTCTTCCTACTGTAAAGAAAAATATTTGATGGCAATCTTATGTACAGCTTAAGAAAATCTGAGATAATTTGTTTTAAAAATCTCCAATTGTGTAAGTTTTAACTACTTTAAACTCACACCTACCCATTTTAAAATGTAGAATGGTTTAGGTTGAAAGGGACATTGAAGATCATCTATTTCCACCCCCCTGCTATGGGCAGGGACACCTTCCACTACTCCAGGTTACTCCAAGCCCCATCCAACCTGGCCTTGAACACCTCCAGGGATAAAGCATCCACAGCTTCCCTGGGCAACTTGGGCCTGTGCCTTACCATCCTCGCAGTAAAGAATTTTTTCCTAATATCTAGTCTAAATCTCCCCTCTTCCAGTTTAAAACCATTCCCCACTGTCCTATGGCTCCACTCCCTGATCAAGAGTCCCTCTCCAGCTCTCCTGTAGGCCCCCTTTGGGTACTGGAAGGGGCTGCAGTAAAGAATTTTTTCCTAATATCTAGTCTAAATCTCCCCTCTTCCAGTTTAAAACCATTCCCCACTGTCCTCTGGCTCCACTCCCTGATCAAGAGTCCCTCTCCAGCTCTCCTGTAGGCCCCCTTTGGGTACTGGAAGGGGCTATAAGGTGTCCCTGGAGCCTTCTCTTCTCCAGGATGAATAACCCTAACTCTCTCAGCCTGTCTTCATAGGAGAGGCGTTCCAGCCCTCTGATCATCTTCGTGGCCTCCTCTGGACTTGCTCCATCAGGTCCATGTCCTTCTGATGTTGGGGGTTCCAGAGCTGGACGCAATATTCCAGGTGGGGTCTTACAAAAGCGGAATACAGAGGCAGAATCCCCTCCCTCGCCCTGCTGGCCATGATTCTTTTGATGCAGCCCAGGATACGTTTGGCCTTCTGGGCTGCAAGCACACATTGCCGGCTCATGTTGATTTTCTCATCAGCCAACACTCCCAAGTCCTTCTCCTCAGGGCTGNGATGAATAACCCTAACTCTCTCAGCCTGTCTTCATAGGAGAGGCGTTCCAGCCCTCTGATCATCTTCGTGGCCTCCTCTGGACTTGCTCCATCAGGTCCATGTCCTTCTGATGTTGGGGGTTCCAGAGCTGGACGCAATATTCCAGGTGGGGTCTTACAAAAGCGGAATACAGAGGCAGAATCCCCTCCCTCGCCCTGCTGGCCATGATTCTTTTGATGCAGCCCAGGATACGTTTGGCCTTCTGGGCTGCAAGCACACATTGCCGGCTCATGTTGATTTTCTCATCAGCCAACACTCCCAAGTCCTTCTCCTCAGGGCTGTTCTCAGTCCATTCTCTGCCCAGCCTGTATTTGTGCATGGAATTGCCCTGACCCACATTCAGAACCTTGCACTTGGCCTTGTTGAACTTCATGAGGTTCACACGGGCCCACCTCTCAAGCCTGTCCATGTCCCTCTGGATGGCATCCCTTCCCTTCAGCGTGTCGACAGCTCCACACAGCTTGGTGTCACTGGCAAACTTGCTGAGGGTACACTGAATCCCACTGTCCATGTTGCTGACAAAAATGTTAAATAACGCCGGTCCCAATACTGACCACTGTGGAATGCCACTTGTGACTGGTCTCCACTTGGACATGGAGCTGTTGACTGCAATACTTTGAGTGAGGCCATCCAGACAATTCCTTATCCACTGAGTGGTCCATCGGTCAGATCCATTTCACTCCAATTTAGAGACAAGGATATCATGCAGGACAGTGTCAAATACTTTGCACAAGTCCAGGTAGATGATGTTAGTTGCTCTCCCCTTATCCACCAATGCTGTAACCCTGTCGAAGAAGGCCACCAAATTTGTCAGACATGATTTGCCCTTAGTGAAGCCATGTTGGCTGTCACTGATCACCTCCTTATTTTCCATGTGCCTTAGCAGAGTTTCCAGGAGGATCTGCTCCATGATCTTGCCGGGTATACAGGTGAGACTGACCAGCCTGTAGTTCCCCGGGTCTCCTTTTTCCCATTTTTAAAAATGGGAGTTATGTTACCCCTTTTCCAGCCAGTGATAACTTCACTGGACTGCCTCGACTCCTCAAAGATGATATATAGTGGTTTGGCAACTTCATCTGCCAGTTCCCTCAGGACCTGCAGATGCATCTTGTCAGGTCCCATGGACTTGTGCACCTTCAGGTTACTTAGATGGTCTCAGACATTATCTTCTCCTACAGTGGGCAAGGTTCTTCATTCTTCCAGTCCCTGCCTTTGCCTTCCGAGACTTGGGAGGTGTGGCTAGGGCACTTGCCTATGAAGACTGAGGCAAAAATGTTATTGAGTACTTCCAAATTCTCCATATCCGTATGTAATTGTGATAAGGTTTTGCCACAGATTTTTTCAGTAGAACACATATTTTAACTCGAGTTTATTTCTTCTCTCAAAAGCAAATGCAACTTTACGGTTTTAGTTCCCATGTAGTTCTACAAAACAAATAATGATAGGGCTTCTCAAACACTCCTCTCATATGAATTAGGCACTGAAAACCTTCACAGAAGATGCACCTCACTGCAGGCTGCTTACACAAAGATCTGTGTAAAATCTTATCTTTACTGCAGCATGTTTGAGACATTTGATTTTGTGCTTCACTACAAGACAACCATTCCAAATCCTAGCGAAGTCAGTTGCAACGCTTTCACAGGTTTTAGTGAAATCCATTTCATCTAGCCCTAAATATCATGTCCACACTGTTTTGGGCTGTACTGAATCAGGAACACTTAGGTTGACGCTGCACTGATGTCAATAAAAAATCTTATTTTTTCACAATTTAGATTGACCCATTTTCATTTGGGAGGAATTCACTTAGACAAATCATGGCACGAACTGCATAACGTTATTCATGTATCACTTTGAAAGATTTCCATGACCTACCACAATTAAAATGTTGCCACTTGCCGAACATCATGTAGATGTTCTACTTGGAAGGGTGATTTGAAGTACACTTGACCCTTGCTTTAGAAAATAAAATGAAAATGTCTAAATAGAAATAGCTCTGTGTCTACATTTTATAGCAATCAGCCAGAAACAAACAAGAGAAAAACATATTTGTCTTTTCTATACTCCTAATCATAAAACAGCCTTCATTTGAAGCCTATACTTAACCTTTTTGTATTATTGTAGTTTGCTGAAAATCAGAAACATTGAAACATGAATTTGAGCTTAAAAATGTTCTTGCTTATCTAAAAGGAAATGCATCGTGCAGCATCAGACATTTCATTATAGCAATATTTTTCTTCTCTCTTTTTCTCTTTGGATCTTTGCCCTTCTGTAATTATACAACATTAACTTCTCTTCAGACAAAAAGCCAGATGTTTGCAGGCTCTGATTTCAGACTGATTTTACGCTAAAAGCATCAAGTCCAGCATTAGTTACTAATGGGTGTCTTCCTTCCATTAACCCGCATACAGGTAGCACTCCCCGAAGAAGGAGCTGTCAGCATCCAGTTTTGAGTTATATTTTCTAGGAAGACATGAACAATTAGACCATGGTCAGGGTCCAGACACATGCTCAAATAAATGCCAAATACACATTCAGATAAGATTTGGGATTTTTTTTGGTTACAAACCAATTCCAGAACAGCTAAAAGGCTGCTCTATGAATCAGTTAGTTTAATTATCTTATTGCTATGAAAGCTAATTTGCAAAAATTGTTTTTTCATTACTGCATTGGTGTGGAGGGTTCAGTCAGAAGCATTCACATTTGTAATAATTCTCTTCTGCAATGTTTTGTGGCCTACACTTGTGTATGAGTTACACCACTAGGATTTAAAGTGGAATTCTTTCCTTCTCTCCTGCTGAAGTTTTTCTTACTGTGTAACACAGGCTGAGTACTTAGTCTGGGACAGAAAAACTTATCAGATGATTATATGAGTTAAAGGTTCAAATCCCTGTCTGAATCTGTGCCTTGAACCCAGATTTCTTTTATGCATCTCATAAAAGTTACTTCTTAATCCATGTAGCCACAAATTTTCAAAGACCATTTTCTGTGCCCTAAAAATGGGAAAATTTCACACACTGAGGGAAAAGATGTTTTCTGCTGAAACATACCAATGCTATTCTGAGCACTTCTGCTTCCCATAACAGTGGTCCAAGTATTACTATTTTGGCTGCTACCAAGTCCAGGCATGTTAAGGGATCTTGTATGAATATAGTCTCAAGATGCCGCCATAGAATTCTGCAAGTAAATGATACAGTTGCCATAATTTCAATGGACTTTTACATAAGCTCCTTTTTTTCAGAAAGGATTCCCCTGGTTGTCTGAGTTAGTGGAGAGTACTCAAAAATCTATAAAATGGAAGTAAATCCAAGAGTGATTTACATATGTACAGAAAGTGTGCTGTACTAAACTGGCAGGTGGCAAAACAGTACAGCCAACTCTAGTTTTAGTGATCTTGAAATTCCTGACTGAATTATTATCAAGACCTGGAAATCTGAAAACAGAAAGGATTTCTATACACTGATTTAGGGGAAAACGTCAGCAATCTGCCTTAATAACTACATGAATCTGAAATTACTGTAAAAATTTGAATATAAAATAATGATCAAGACTTACTGCCTAGAAACGCTGATCTTGTTCAAGCCAACCACACGCTGATACAACAATGATTATTATGTTAATTAGGATTGTACTGTTCCTGTATCCTGTTCTATTGTCTTGTTTTACACTTAGGCTTTTGGTTTACATTTTGCACTTGGCAAGTAGACCACCTCTTCCACTGTTCCCTGAAAGAAGTTATCCATACTTTCTGGAAACCTTACCCAGAAAGTTTAGTTAATTTAATAACTCCAAATGCATGAAATCTGTGTCCTGATGAAGACACTGGAGTGAGATTACATCTAGCCATGGTACACTATGAAGTGACGTCTCCCAAGGCTGTCTCAAAGACAGAATACCACTTGTCTACATTACCTGAGTGTAGGAGCACCGGAAGGTGGTGCTGAGGCTATGCTGTTGATATCCTGCAGAGGAAAGCTGAGGTACATCTGACAGTTGGTCCATTTTTTCAGACATGCTTATCTATTCTGCAAAGAGCCTGAGCTGCCAGCTACTCCATCTTCCCTTTGCAGGAAGTGTCAGTGGGAACAACCCTTGCAGGTCCTCAAAAGGAGTGTGACATAAGCTGACTTGTGGGCAAGAGGGCAGCTGTAGACTGTCAAAGGATAAAATGGATGCCTGGGTCCAAGCCTAAATAAAATACTCAAATATTAACTGACCAAGTAGGGTTGGCATGAATGCAGCCAGTAAGTCTCAAGTAGATGATAGACTTCTCTACCAAACTTGAACAAAAGAACTTCATTTTACTTCTGTATTTTTTCCATATATATTAAAAACAGACTTTCATTTAAAATGGGAGAAATTACATGTCCTCTATCCATTTTCTAGAGCTTTCTGATCGAACTAGCCTTTCCAGGAATACAAAAAAAAAACAACCCCAAACCAACCAACCAACCAACCAACCAACCAGAAAAAAAAAACCCAAACCGAAAAATCCAACCCCAAATGCGTTTAACACACATTTATTCTTACCTATTGATCTATTCCTGGAAGCTGTGATGTACAAAATACCACACTAATAAGACAGACTTTGTTAATGGTAGCTTTTTAATGATATTCCAAAAGACTGTTTCTGCTGTACTAGCATGTATAAATACAAAGGAACGCATCAGCAATAATAGAAACATAAGGAAACACTTAAAATTAAATTGTGGTGGATCAGGAGTAGACTAGTGCTTCTATTCCCTTTGGATACATTTGTAACATTTAATCTAATCATCATTCTGCAGTAGATACAATTCCAGTCTGCATCAAAGCAGCTAAAATACTGCTTTGATGGTTTAATAGTAGCTGGCAGTGTAATGACAGGTGGCCACAACCACAACCTAATTTGAAACAGGCTGTAATGTTGGTTGAAGACACACAACTCTGAATTCTGTGAAGCATATTTCTTTGAATGAAGTGAGAAATTCAATTGAAACCAGACTACAGTAAATTTTGAGTACTGTGTTTGATATACCTTCCCATTGACACTGCCTTTAGCAGCTGCTCCAGTCAGTGTATTATTCAACAGCAGCAATAATATTGCTGCTTGTTTAGCACTCATTTTGTGTTAATTCAAGACGATGAATGAAAACTGTCATTGTAAGACTTCTGCAAGACATCACACAATTGCATTAGCAACGAGGCACAAGCTCTTGAGAAACTGATTTAGGACAAACACAATGCCATCAGCTGCAATGGCGTGGCTTTCATTGCCGTGCCCTTTATCACTGGCCACACTGGATTTTCCTTACTGCGTAGGAAGAATCACAACCATTCACTTCAATGAGAAATAATGAAAATACAAAAAGTAACTGCAGAAAAAGTAAGTAGCCTACTTTGGAAATTCTCCTTTGACAAAGTCTGTTACCATAACTGTAAGATTGCTAAAACAGGAAAAGATTAATTACATGAGCTAGAAGCTAAAATTACAAGGTGCAACAAAAATTGCACATCTACTCCAAAGTTTCACAGTAGATGAAGCTTTCAAAATATTACGGGTCTGTTATGTTACGTTATGGAAATACCTGGGTTTTTTGCATGCAGTTATAAACTTTAGAAATAGTATACGCTGTTTCTAAGCTTAATCACAATGAATACAAAAAGAATCATTCCATAGTAAAGGCATTACTCATAGATTCAGAGGCCCAGAATTTAATACTCTGCTATGCAACAGATGCTCTGAAGTCACTAGAGGTCTTTCACGTTTCTCTGCCTCAGCTTCGTAATATGCAGACAATCCTTCTCTGCATCTCCGTTTCCACAGCAGCAGCAGCCACAGAAGCATTAATGCATTCAGGAGGTTAGAGGCAATGAAGAAAGGTGTAATTTTACAGGGCTATTTAAGCTAAATGCCTTTACTGTGTAATCCAACAGGCTATGCAAAATATGACACTTGAATGTGGCTGGCATGGAGAGGTGGGTGAAGGCATGTTCCCCTGCAATCCAGCCCTTCTGATTACACTTGCACAAGATCAGAGATTCACATAACTTTCCACAACCTGTCTGTAAAACCTTAGTGTAATAGTAGGAGCAGCATTTTTATTAAGAAGGGATATTTCCCCATCACTAATAGCAGCAAAATATATTTACCCTTCAAAATATTCTGTGTGGCATTAAAACATAACTGCTTTGAAATTCAGCAGGTTTCTTCAGGGAAACAGTGTAAAACATAACAGATTAAAAGGCTCTGTCACGAAGCAATGAATTAGAGATCCTTGCCATCAAAATTCTGAGAGCATTCATGTAGCAGAGAAAAAAAATTGCAAAGATTAATTGGTAGAGACAAAATTTGCTCTTAATAAAAATCCTGTAAACTGAAGTGAATCAAAGAATCAATTTCCTACATATGTTTTACTCAAACAACAGGAGCATATTTGTAGAAATAAACTGTAAAGAATATATTGTCTTGGAGGGTTATGCTACTTAGTTGGACAATTTTCATGGGTGTAATAATCAACTTTGAAAGATATTTTTAAAGAAATAAAACTGCCCAGCAACACATTGATAATTACTACAGACAATTTAGAATGTTTTGACAGTGGAATAAAGATTTAACTTCAGTTAAATGAGTTGTCTCTAAAGTTCTTATAAAAATTAATGGGTGGACATTCTCTGCCCTTCTGCAGTTCCTATCTTCCTACAGTTTTGTGCAAATCATGACAAAATAGACAATTTATGAGATCAAGGATCTTCAGATTTTTGTTGTATACCATGCTTCATAAAGCCCTCTTAATCAGACGTTTTTGCATTGTAATGGTTAAGAGTTTTGCCATGGAGGCCGAAAAAAATGCACTATGCTTTTTTCCTTTAGTTTGATTTTGAAATTGTGTGGTTTGACACTTCAGGGAAAAAAGTATGGACTGGTCAATAAATTTACACACACTGGAAACAGTTCAATGTGCTTTACTTTAAAACACATTGTGTTTTGAAACCTATAATGTGCTTTGCATTGCTACAAAGCACAGACCACCTTGTAAGTTACATATTTTAAATGTTTATTGTGCTGTGCTATACAATACTAAAAAAGGGTAATAATGGATTTATTTAAAACTCTTTAAAATGACAAAGTGCACACAACAGTGAAGGCATTATTATGCTTTAAATTACATTGCTTTCATGCTCAGGAGTTTGTGACTAATTAAGAAAGCTTTAGAAATGTAGAAAAGCAAATAACATTGCACAGGATATTGAGAGATCAATTTTGCTTTTTTGTGCATAGTTTCAAGTTGTGGGATATTAATCTATAATCTGGTGCCAGTAATACATGAGTAGTACCATCCTCCCATAGCTGGTAACATAACGGTCATCCCAACATACAAACAGTGTCCATACAATTAAAATGAAAAGTCTGCAGACAAACCAACAGTTTCACAATCCCAGCCATCAAAAGAAGTTCATCCCATGCAACAGAGATCTTTAAACATACGATAATCTTTCATTCTGTTTTATGTTGCTTTATGCTAAACTTAAGACTGCCATGACAGACCTTTGGAAACCTCTGGTTTCAGTTCTGGAGTACAGGATGAACGTTCGAGCTGCATTTTTGTACCTTTTAAACTGCTTTACTGAAGAACACTCACAACTGAAGGTGAACCACAGGGGTTCTAAAAAGAACTGGAAAATCGTTACTTAAAATGACCAATTAAAATAAAGCACTTTCCTAAAGCCTTTTTCTTCTACTATACAGACATAATTAACTGTAATGCTGTCATGTGCCCCCATTTTCAACTTGGGAAGCATAACCCAGATCCCAACTCATTATCTTCTTAGAGATCTTATAATAGAGAATTTGGTCTTAAGAGAAGCTATATACTCAATTCTTTACATACCTGTCAGGAAATTATGATGTAAAATTTACATCTTCATGTTACTGGCAGGTACTTAATACAAATCTTACACTCCACAGAAAAGCACCCCAAAACAAAAGCCAAGAACCTTGAACATTAGTTATATATTCTTCACTTAATTTTTATGAACACTTAGCAGGTTACCCTTTGTTTTGATTTCTTTCTTGAAGTCTAATTATTCCATATGTCCTTTCATATTTTGTCTGATTTGCAATTGCATTTCTCATTATCATTTTGTGAGGATGTGCTGCTATTTCCTCTGGTTTCATTCTCTCTTTTATGTTGCACTTGTACAAAATTAATTACATTGTACCTTCAAGCATAATTTTAACAGTGTCTCCATTGCACTGTGTCTGCCTTTAATTAATGCTCTTCTAATGTAGGTTTTAGAGCCAAATGGTGCAATATTCTGAGCATCAAAGAAACAAAAGATCTAACAAAGCTGAAATGAAAGAACCAGACAAAGCAGCAGACAATGTATTCTCATTCGAAAAATGTCACTTCAATTTTATTTGAGATAGTAGAACCAAAGAAGATTGTTTCTACTTTTTCCTCATTCATCACCAAACTTTGTGGTAAGGCTTACTCCAATCTGGGAGTAATCTGTAATTTATGAAATAAGATTAGTTTCTCAATTGTCTGCCCATCTATTACAACTCCCTAATCCACATCCTTCTGGTAGGATTTTTTTTTTTTTCTGAAAGACCTGGCAAGTCATGGAGCTCCCCCATCAAAGACAATATTCATGCACTCTCACAAAAAACATCGAAGTAAAAAACACTCGAGTTCTCTCTTGGTTGTCTATTCAAGAGGGCAATGAGAAAGAAATATTCCATGGACTGGCCCATTTGCACATTTTTTGAAATGCGTAGTTTCACTAACCATTGATCTAATACATATTCCGGCAGGAACTTAAGCCTACCACAAACATGAAGGTATATAATTGTAGCTATATAGGACTGTGGATATTTTCAACTCATTCAGATCTTTGGGTTTCAGGGACTTCAAAGTGAAGCCTTGGGTGTTTCCTGTTTCTATTAGGCAGAAAATGGGTTTTACTGAGGTTGGGAGTTTTCTTATCACATTAAGTTTCCAAAACTCATTCCCAATATATAGGAAGCATGAACAAAAGTGAGCCTTTACAACTTTCTGTGCAGTAAAGACTAATTCATCAGCTGTATACAGCTATTTACTTAAGTCAACTCAGGTAAGTACTGAGATCTAAACTACGCTTTTAGTTAGATATTCAGATAAAGGTGACAATGAGATTGGTTAAAAATGATTATCTTTCACAGTTGCAGAACCTGTTGAGCAACAGTGTTTGTATATATCATACAGACTTTATTATGTACAAAGGTAGTGAGTGGTTTTCAATAAGACCATTTTCTGGGCCATAATAAACAGAGTATTTGTAAAGGACATCATTATAGGTAATTAGAACATTAGGGAGTTAGTTTTGTTGGTGCTCAGTTTTAAAACAAAAGTATGTGCTCCAATGTTGTCTTTTTTGATTTGCATTTGTGATTTAAGGGGCTCAAATTAAAATTATTTTCACTTAAAAAGGAGCGTGGTTGTCTGACAATTATTGTAATGGAATATAGTTTTAATGGGGACAAAGCCTGTCCTGGGATTCGCATGAACGGCTATCACTGACTTTGATCAGTACTATATCCACACATCAAAAGACATAACTCCTTCTAAATCACTTTCGCTCATTGTTTGATAAGCACTAACCAGTTGAAATGAAGTTTGCACACTGCAATTACCTGCCTACATTCACCTGAATTATGCAGAAGTCACTTGAAATGCAAGTTTCTGGATTTTATTTGTTTAATTTTGTGAAGAAAACCAAGCTTTGAGGCACTTTATGTAGAAAAGAATCAAATAAGTTTTGTAATAGAATAAGACGTAAAGGAAACAAAACTAGGTGGGTCATATTTAGAGGCCAGAAAACTTGACAATGTCTCTTTAAGGCGAAGGAATAATACAGTTAGTCAAAGTCCTACCTTTCATGGTCTTATAATGTCAAGAGAACAGTATTTCAAAGCATGACATTACACAGGCTCAGTCTTTTCAAGAACACAAAAACTTTGATTTCAGAAACAAATGAAAGGAAAAATGTGACTCTGTGAAACAAAGCACTCCACACATGTATATTTTTAGTGCCATATGTTCAGACTAAAGGGCTATATGCCCTCACATTAGTTAATGCAGGAAAAAAGGCATTTCCAAATCACCTTTGAAATTTCAGTTCTTAGACAGTAAATTTGAAATTGGCCAGTAGGCAGGGGCCAGAACCACATTTTGAAACATTAAATACCTTAAAACACCTTTTGTAATCTCAATTTTACTTTCATCCCTGAATCTTTTTCTTTGAAGATTTAACAATGGACCATCTTTTTTTTTCTCCTGCAGCTTCCTTCTAAACCCTAAAGGGGAACTTTCCATACAGTCAAAAACATGGTAGTTACTTTTCACATGCCAAAAGATCAAAATGTTCAGAGAAAAGAAAGATTCAATTTAAATACATTGCATACATTGTAGATGTCGTTGTGGTTGAATTACACTCTTTTCCCTTTAACCTCTGCTAATATTTGTTCTTCTAACAAAGGCAAAAGTCATAACAGCATTGTATCACTGCGATTCCAGAATATATTCCTCTTGCCTCAATATCATAGCAATGAGCACTTTCACACAAATGTATTTCGCGCCTCAGTAACTTTTATTGTTTATGGGGCAAACATTAATAAATGCAACATTCCACAGAAAGAATAATGTTCTTTGGGTAGTATTACACTCCAGCTTCAGAGTGTTCACAGAACTTGTCAAAATGAAGATAAAGGCCAAAGCCTCACATGATACATTACCAATACTCTCTGCTAGTCTGACAAAATGGGCAAGTCCTCTTGACACTATAGGCATAGTGTCATAAACACTATAATGCTGCAGAATAGATCAAAGATAGCAGAACATCTGTTTCCAGTACCTTTTCGGTGATTTGAGATCATTGATTCATGTGTCATTATTGGAAGAAAAGGGTATCATTTCAGAGACATTCACAAGGCGGAAGATCTTGACGAGGAAGGAACAGATAAGTAGATATTTAAATACCTCTCATCAAGATTACACAGCTTTTAGAAGGAATATTAAACTCATATGAGTTTTTAGATTGGAAAGCAAAGGTGTAGAATTTCTATGACATGAAACACGAATACAGAGCATGGGAGAGATTGTAAGCAACAAAGAAAGCAAGAAAAATAGGAGACATCTTGTTTCTTGTTTGGGAATTACTAGAACATTGCTGAATGGGGTGTTGGTCAGCTATACTATTTAGTTTCAGTTTAAAATAAACTTCTTATAAAAATCTTTTTTGAGTTGTAGCATTACTTTTGGCAAGTGCTCAGAACTAAGTGCACATGTATCATTTGCATTGATGCCTTAGGTGCAACTTCTGCACAGACAGGCTTGGACTACTTCAAGAAGGACGGGGACTTGCTGGAGAGGGTCCAGCAAAGGGCTACCAAGATGATGCGGGGATTGGAGCATCTTTTTTATGAGGAAAGGCTGAGGGACTTGGGGCTTTTCAGTCTAGAGAAAAGACGACTGAAGGGTGATCTTATCAATACTTATGAATACTTAAAGGGAGGGTGCCAGGGGAACAGTCTTTTTCAGTGGTGCCCAGTGAGAGAACAAGAGGTAATGGGCACAAACTTGAACACAGGAAGTTCCATCTTAACATGAGGAGGAACTTCTTTCCTGTGAGGGTGGCAGAGCACTGGCACAGGCTGCCCAGAGAGGTGGGGGAGTCTCTGGAGACATTCCAAACCCGCCTGGACGCCGTCTTGTGCAAACTGCTGTAGATGACCCTGCTCTGGCAGGGGGGTGGGACTTGATGATCTCCAGAGGTCCCTTCCAACCCTGACCATTTTGCGATTCTGTGATACTAAGAAACATCCTGTATCTGACTGTTCTCTCATATCTACACATTTAAATTTAGCAGCCGTGTACCTAGCTGGCAATATTTAGGCCTTAATATTTAATGTATTTTATATGATCAAACTTGGACCCACATCCGCCAAGTTTTTTGTTTTGTTTTTTTTTTTTTTCTGTTGTTGGTGTGGCTTTTTGGTTTGTTTTTTTTTTTGTTTGTTTGTTTTTTTCCAAGAACTTCAGTTAAATATAATCTGAGGTACATCTGCTCTAACTCAAACTATTAAATCATCTAGATTAACTGGCCTCCTGGCTCTTGGATGTTTTCATTAGACAGAAGTTGAGTGGGTGGCTGCTTTTTCTGATTAGGTCAACAGATACAGCTTCCACTTCAAACAGTATTTCATCTTCCATAACAAAACACATCTTACAGCTTTTTCATCTCCATGGTGCCAACCTTTATGACTCCTTAAGTAGTACCTGCTTCCCTATGTCTAAAAGATTATTTTGTTTGCTCTCTCAGGCTCATTGCACAAGCCAGCTCAACTTTCTAGGTCTTGCATTACATCAAGTGGTGCAATACTATTAACTGTTTTTCAAGACTATTTTTCAAGTATTGCTGGTATTTAACTTTCAACCATTTTTCAAGTATTGTTGATGTTCAAGCTTCAAAGTTCTTCCTGTGCTACAAAAAATTCCCAGCTCACACGAACTTCGCTGTGGCCATAAGAGACCAATTGTTTTCAAATTAAGCTTGATGGAATGTGTAGCCTATCATTGGATTGAATGTCCCATGCATACCACTTCTTCTACCACTACTTTCTTTTCAAGTGTACCAGCATTAGATGTCGAAGACAAAGCAGCGATTCCATGAGAAGAATCCCACGCTGTTGCTGTAGATTTACAAATAGCTAGGAAACAAAATTCAGAAAACGAACACAGTACAGTGGGTAAACATAGAAAGGGTTTTTGAAAAGGTTACTTGCAAGTTAACCCAAATTAATACAGTTTTTGAAAGAAATCAGACCTTCAAACAGAAATCTAAAATTTCAGCATTTGATTCCCAACCACCAAAATTTAGGGGATGCTTCTTACTGACGTGAAGTCAAGGTGAAGCCATGCATCTAGCGATAAAAAAAAAGGAGTTGGCTTAGTAAGGAAATGTAGAGACTATCTTTAGTGAAAAAGGCCTATTTGCTTTCCTCAGAGGAGACAGCAGCCTGCTTTAGACAGCTTCTTATGCAGAATGTGGTTTCATAGGACTGGATTGCAAAACAACCCAACAGAAGACTGTGGAACGATCACTATTTAGTGAGGAACTGTGAAAGAATTCTCACTGAAGTAAAACGTCATGATACATTTGAAAGAATACGCAAAAAAAAAAAAAAAATCAATAGAAGCACCAACATAATAAAGCATATAGACTTCCTGTCCTTCAAGTTCTGTGAATGCTAGTTCTAGGAACTGCAAACCCTACTTTGACAAGAACAGGTAGAGGTTCCAAAGGCCGAGTTTTGGTTTTTTTTTCTGTGAATGCAATTCAAGTCAAGACAGATATTTCAGCTTTCAAAAGACAACTGTCTGCTCATATTTGACTCCAATTGAATGGTGACCAGTTTACAAAGCAAAAAAGCAGAATGGTTTTACCTGAGCTCAACCATCTGGCTTCAGGACCACTATTATGAAACTACTTCACATATATTCCTATATTTCTCCCACAGTGAGAAAGTGCTCATATTTCTACTCCTACAGCCCTTCAGAATGCACGCTAATATTAGGACCTTCCATCCCCCAGCCATAAGAGACAAAAAAAGGGTCATATGATTCTATAGCAATTTTTACTGCTTGGTGATCACTTAGGCAGAAACTAGTAATGAAGCTTGGATTAGGCCTAAGGTAACTATTTACTCCAAAACCCAGCTAGTTTAACTCCATAATCACACAGTATTCCATTAGAATGCACTTCAATACTCATTATTTTACTACTGTGAATTGTTTTCCTATTTCATGATACCTCTAAGAAATTGTCAGGATATTTTAAAGATACAGAGGTATCTGAGAGCAGCAGCAGCTCTGTAAACTTATTCACTTTTGTAAATGATCTGGTGTGCACTCTTTGACCAATTACTGTGATGAGCTCATTCTGAGCACCAGCAGACAGGTAGATGATATTCTTAAGTGCTTGCTGAAATTTTTGAGAATAAAGAGAACATCCTATTAGCTCCCCCCTCCCTATTATTTCTTGAGTCACTGCGTCTCATCAAAATGCAACAAGACAATCGCCATGCAGTGTGAAAGAAGATCCTGGCAAAAATCCTGATTCACAGTCTTCATGATAAAGAATGTCACAGTTTCCCAAAACACTAATGATTCATTGATGTAAGACATTAATCACGTGTTTATCTATAGAAGAGGTTGATTTGACACTGCACTGGGTCTAAGTTTTTCAAACAGAAGCATGAATTTTGTTCCACCACTAATAATGTAGTACTATAAGCAAGCTATACTCTCTTCACTGAATCACTGTTTCTTCATATAGGTGCTTAATACTAAATTCTTATTTTCAGCATTGAAGAACTTTCTAAGGTACTGAAAACCACATAGATTTGAATTAAAATTGTCTATATAGAACATCTCCTAGTAGAGAAACTACTTCAACATTGAAATCTGTATTTAACCAATTACAGGCTTCTGTATGCATTCAATCGGCAGCTATCTATACCCCAGGTACATGCAAGGACAGGTTCTACCTAAGAAAAGTCAGGTACAGGTCTTAACATCATAGCTTGATTTATTTTTTTCAATAAGCATTTTATCTGTATTATAGCCCTATGGATATGCCTTTCAGCTACTAGTCTGTTAAAGGAAAATGTTTTAATTAGGGTCTTGTTCTGAAGTCAGTTCTATCTATTGCAGAAACGTTTCAATTTTACTGCTCATTTCCTTTAATCAGGTGTACCATGAAAAGATCTTTTTAGCTATACCAGTAGTGATGTAAACTCTCTGCTGCACAACCCAACTCTTTGAACAACTCCAGGCTGCTCCGGATTGTCTCAGACCTAGCTGGACAGTGTAGCTATGCTAAAACACAATCAGAGAAAGAGGCTGTTAATTTTTTCATGTTGCAGCCACAATGCAGTACAACTGACTTGAATGTTATTGACTAAGTAGTGACATTAGGTCACCTAAGTGAAAGCCAGAGGATATAGATAGCTCAGGTCATGTTCGAACATGGAAAGCAAGAAAAGCCAGAAAAGTCCTTGCTTACTTGTGCATACTCACATGCATACCTGTCTACACTATCTCCTCTTGTTGATCTCCTCTTACAAGATGCACATTTCAGTCTCTGTGGAACAGGCTACCAGACAAATGGTAGCAGAACTTCATAAATATACCACTGCAAAGTGCCAAAGCTTCAAAATTAGTGAACTAGCAAACTGAATATAACTACTGAACAATTTCAGCACAACCAAAAAATGCTGTGGAAGGTATATCCAGTCTTTCTTGCTGCAGTTAATTGAACAATTGTGATTGTGCTCAGCATTCAACTACAAGAGGGCATCTCAAAACAGCATGAATTACTTTCAGATAGTTCAGAAAACTTGCAGCACTTGGAACTTAATTTCTACCTTGCTCACATTTAGCACATGCACATAAGTTCTGGTATGCTTTGATCTTTCCCTTCACAAGATAGGGTCTGATATTATACTGCACAATTTCTAAAAGAAAAATTAAAGGAAATTAAAGGCACCATTAAAACATGATTTTTNAATAGGGATGACACATCTCTTTGGCTCAAAATGGAACTGAACAATTGTTCAACAGTTGGAATTCATGCAGTCTTATTTAATGTTGTGCTTTAATGGCTGCCTTTATGCTTCATTTCCCAATGGCAGTATACGATGACACAGAGGAAAAGCCATGTAATGTACTGTAACAATATCATGGACTAATGCTAAGATTTAAGGGAAAGAAAGTAGTGCCAAACTGTTAACATTTCTAAGGAAGCAGACTGATGGATAGGTGGCCTGTGCAAACTAACCCCTAGTGGATACAAGATGCACTCTTCTGCAGCTGCACAAACACATGACACTTGCACTTGAAAGCAAATTAATTTCAGCCATTGGGGGCTTGCTTTTCAAGAGTGATACTGAGAAGTTTTACAGGCATGGCTATTCACACATGATCATCTGCAATATGTTCACAACTGCACACATCAGTAAAATTCTGTTTCCACATTTGGATGTTCATCTAAAATTATCTGACTTGCTAACTACTACGAACATTTCAATGCAAGTATAATATCAAAGACCAGTTTGCTATAAAAAGACACACCTCTGATACTTGTAGGGCATTTCCAGAAGAAGGTTGAATTAACCAATGTTATATACAATAAAAATATTTTTCTGTTAGGCTCAAGACATGTAACTCTTATTTTAAGAGGCATATATAGAAAGATTTCATCACTTCCAAATAAACATGGGTGTTTACTTTCCAAAGTGATATATAAAATAAAAAAAAAAACAAACTCTTGATGTTAAGATCTTACCAAGCTACAAAACCTTGACCAACAAAAGGAAAAATTTCAGGTATAATTATTTTAAATGGTGAAATGTACACTCAGGAATACTAGTTAACTTAGTACACAGACACAATAAAAGACTTGCTCATACTGCAGTGGGTTCATATAGTGAGAACTACTGAGGAACCTGAAGTTGTATTACAATGAAAATATCATATGGATGATCTTAATTTATTTCTTCTTAAATTTGATGCTGTTCTTCAAATGCCTTTCCCCTTTGAAATCGCACACATTGACCACTCCTGCATATTGCATGATGTTTTGATCTCTTGAGAGAAGCCAAGCATTTACTGCTCTTTGCTCATAAGGGCATACTTATTTTGACTATGCAAAAAATTAGCTTTCCACCATTAGTCAAGTACACTCATTTTCCTCTGCAGAAGTACATAAGGTCTTACAGTCCTTTTAGTGTCTGCTTTTACCTCAGTCCCTCCTCCCCCATTTTGTCCTTGTCAGCTGAAGAAAATAGTATGCATTTTCAAATCCTTGAATAAAGTAAAAATTCAACTTCTTAACTACGTGTGTTTCTTTATAGTAATGAAAGGTGGACACTTTCCTGAGCCCTTGTGACATACATGCATACATTACATGTACTGACTTTAAAGCACATCAGTCTGTTCATGTAAATGAATAGTGCACACAAGCAATGAGTTTTCACTATGAAACTGCAAAATTAACCTTTCGATAAATCAATCATACCACATAAGAGAAGTCTCATGTTTTGTCTAGAACAGGGCTTTTTACTTTTTTATTTATTTGAGTCCTAATTGGCCATTAAAAGAAAGATGCATTCTCCTTTGTCAGTATTAGATTTATATAACATGCTCCTGTTTTAAATTTCTCTAAAGGTATCTTCACTCAAAGTCACAGTACATTTAACTAACAGTTTCATTTCAGCCTAAGATCTAAAGGAACTAACATATTTATTAAAGCATTTTGATCCTTTGGAGACAGATTAATAAGAAGCTCGTGACAGTTCAGCATGATAAAATGAGTCAATAAACAGAAATGTGTGCTGACATTAGATATACTGATCCACAAATAATACAATACATATTTGGTTTGTCACAAAGAAAAATCACTTGAAAAAGCCATTGCCATGATTAAATACTTTCTATCTCACAATTTCTATATTCTATAGAAGTTTTCCTTACAAGTTCACTTGACAAATAAACCCAGCAAGTCTTTTTTAAACATAAGAAAATCACAGCTTTGTATGATATCAATGTGGAATAATGAGTCATCAAAATGCAGCATGAAAAGGGTTTAAATATTGTATGGATTTTGGGGGTAAAAACAGAGCACTAGGTGCCAGAAGTGTTCAGTGTTCATCCACTGTAAAACAGATGTTCAGGCTGGCCTGATGAGCTGTCATTTACCTATGAGTTATTTGTATTATGCATTTGTTTTACAGTAATGAAGCCCCTGTAATCCAAGGGGAAACGGTGAGTGACCTGCTTCAGCACCTGGAGGCACACAAATCTATGTGGCTGGATGGGATCCACCCAAGGGTACTGAGGGAGCTGGCGGAAGTGCTCACCAGGCCACTTCACATCATTTATGAGCAGTCCTGGCTGACCGGGGAGGTCCCAGTTGACTGGATGTTGGCAAATGCGACACCCATCCGCAAGAAGGGATGAAAGGAGGACCCGGGGAATTACAGGCCAGTCAGTCTGACCTCAGCGTCTGGGAAGGTCATGGAGTAGATCATCCTCAGTGCCATCACACGGCACATGCAGGAGAACAGGGTGATCAGGCCCAGTCAGCATGGATTTGTGAAAGGCAGGACATGCCTGACAAACCTGATCACCTTCTATGATAAGCTGACCCGCTTGGTGGATGAGGGAAAAGCTGTGGATGTCATCTACATCTGGATTTTAGCAAAGCTTTTGACACAGTTTCCCTCAGCGTTCTCCTGGAGAAACTGGCTGCTCATGGCTTGGACAGGTGTACTCTTCATTGGGTAAAAAACTGTCTGGATGGCCGTCCCCAGAGAGTGGGGGGGGATGGGGGTAAATC
>VZSZ01007121.1:400618-608917 GCA_013398815.1 Ibidorhyncha struthersii
GGCTGTTTAGCCTGGAGAAGAGGAGGCTGAGGGGAGACCTTATCACTCTCTACAACTGCCTGAAAGGAGGGTGTAGAGAGATGGAGACTGACCTCTTCTCCCTAGTGACAAGTGATAGGACAAGAGGAAATGGGTTCAAGTTAAGCCAGGCAAGGTATAGGTTGGATGTTAGGAAAAATTTTTTCACTGAAAGGGTTATCCAGCATTGGAATAGGCTGCCCAGGGAGGTGGTGGATTCGCCACCCCTGGAGGTGTTTAAACCATATCCCCAAGTACCACGTCTACCTTTTTTTTTTTTTTTTAGAAATGGTTTTGTCAGGTTAGGTTAATGGTTGGACTCGATGATCTTAAAGGTCCCTTCCAACCTTAACAATTCTATGATTCTAACACCTCAGAAATTCAAATTATTTAACATGGTTGTCAGTGACAATAGGGGCTCTGGATTTAAACTTGGGATAACCTTTCCTGTCCAACAGGTTTCTCTATTAAAATTAGAGCCTAAAAATCTAAATGTCATTTTATTTCTCAAATAATCCACATGAGTAATAGTTATCATACTCTACTGAGCAGATATCATGACCTAGCAGCCAGAAGTGACCTTGTAACACAGTTCACCAATTCCTTTATCAATAGAGACATTACCTGAGCTATCAGTACACTTTATAGAAAAAAACAAAATATATACATGCATAGGTGATTAGTGTCAGTATGCCTAATTTTTTTCACATAGGACAAATGCAAGAACTAGAAAGAACACAAAGACTTTAGACTGAATGGTCAGACAGTCGTGGATGCTGTTCTCTTCTTGGGATGAAAATCACTCTTCCTTCATCCCTGATTCTCATCCATTTCTTGCTTCATATCATGTGAAGGTGACACTTGAGAAATGCGTATGCACATACAAACTTCACACAAATTTCTGGTACTGAACATTGAATAACAGAGTAAATTGTTTTCTCATTTTCACTGTTTTTACATCAGTACTGCCAAATGGCTTTCCTGATGTCCATTACAATTTGTGATGTGAGAGAATACTATAACTAATTTATACTAATAAATATGAAAGGCTCCATTAACATCAGTACATATTCTAGTTTACACTATGAAAGAATCCATACTGGTATACTTAGAGCAATTTCAGACTATTGCCTAATGAAGATAAAAGGTCATTGTGAAAAACAGCAGTGATGGAAAGTTTACAGTAGTCATTCTGAGGTTCCAACTGCTGTACATAAAACTTAATGTAGTGTACTGCATTATACACTAATGCTTAAAATAATGGCTCCTGAGATTCTAGTTATAGTGATCCTGATCTAAATGTGAAAATAACTAATACATTTTTTTCCCCAGTCATTACCTTCCTAATCTACTTTATCTCTCTTCAGCCAACCCAAGAGACTGATAGGACTTTATACATAGGAGGAACTGGAATGCACCCTACATGTTGCTTATCACTTCACACTATGAGACTCATGCTTGCTTTCTCTAGCATGGATGTAACAGTACTAGTCAATCATACTACACTGAAATACCATGTAACAAAACAATGCACAGTAACCAGTAAGAAGCAAAAGCAAATTAAGTAGTAAGAGAATAAATACTCAGGATAGTTAAAATCCCATAAAATAATTTTTGTTCATTAACCAGTGTTTTTGAACTCAGCCTGAAAAAATGCAAAATTCATCATGCAGAACTTTACCTTACTTTTTTTTTTCCCCTCCAATCAAAGCATTCAGGCAAGAACAGATAGCCTAGAAGGTGCTGACCTGACATTGACCTTCTTAAGTGACTACAGGTGTGTCACTAGGGACAATCTTTAGCCCAAAACAGAGTCCTTTAATTCAGAAGACTCGTGCTGCGCTCTTTTTCTCAAGGCGATGGTAAGAAAAGGCAGGGCTATTCAGACCTTACAAAGCATGCTTGTTCCATGCAATCACCATAAGCACCTTTGCTACCTAACTTTCTTCTCAGATGCATCTCACCATGTCCTATCTATTCAAACGTGCAGCTTGAAGAAAGAAATAAAATTCCAACACTTTCAACAAAAATGTTGTAGCATCAAAATAATTTGTTTTTCTTCAGGCATGGTATGACAACAGTAGCTTAAAAAGTTTAAACACAAGATTATTTTTCATCCCGTCCCTTCATTCCAGGAACCAGAGCTATTACATGCAGTTAGCAGTATCAAAAGCTTGTCAGTAACAATTAAGTGAATTTTACCTTTAAGAAGGTAGTAAAAATTTAACTTCTGGAACGTCTTGAAACCTTCATCACCTGGGAATGGGTATAATTTGCTGTCTGCTGCCTCTACTCTTGCAGTAGTCATGCAATGAGTTTCTTCATGTATAGATATCCTAAGTTTGGAAAGAAAAAGCCGTATAACATGGAAACTCTAAAGTGTCTTTTTGTATGGCAGAAACAAGATCCTGTCCTAACCAATAGGAAGATACATTCTAGAATTATTTTCTTATATTTTTTAAATTAGATTTTTTGGTTCCAAAATTCTTAAGCTCTCTTCAAATCCAAGTATTTCCAGTCATTGGAGGGAAGGATATATTTTATTGTCTTCTCATAATGGCACAGAAAGTTAGAGATTTTAAAACTAAGAGATGGTGTCCCATACTTTAGAAAGTTGTAAAATTGTTACCCTAACAAATTGAATTCAAACCCCAGGACAGTAGTATTACTATTATGCTAATTTGTTGTAATAAACTTATTTCTCTACTTATACAATTCCCTTCTCTAGAATATCTCAATAGTGCACAATATTAATTAATACACATTTCCAATATCCCAGTTAAGTAGAGAGCCTGGTTCGCCATACATACACGTTTAGGAAATGGACAGATAAAAGGGTCTGATCCAAAGTCAGTTGCAATTTCTCAACTGCACTGTACTCATAATTAAAAGCATATGGGTGCTGAAAAGCTAGCCCTGGTAACTAACACGTAACCCAGGGTCACATAATGAGTCTGGCTCAGATCTGAGAATGGAACTCAAATCTACTGAGTTTCTACCCAGGGATTTAATCACAAAACTACTATAGTTAATTTAAAATCAAGAGGTTTTGAAAGAAATATTAGTAAGGTGCTAATTTTTCACTTCAGGGAAATATATAATTACTCAGCTAACCAGCTTTTTTTTATTTCAGACCAAATAAGAAACCAAAGTTCTTTGCTATTGTGTTTTAATTAAGGATTTTTATTCATACCTTTAAGCAATATACTAACCTCTAAGTGATATTCCAACTGTAGCCTGAGAAAGAATAAAACTAAAGTACAATTAAGGTTTGCAGATATGCCTATACTGTAGCTTTCTAACTGTAACCTTCCACCCTGTTCTGTAATTAGTGAACCAGCTCATAAATTCTCCAGACAAAGGCATTTGTGTAGAGCTCAAAGCTTCTTTGCAAACTCTGGAACAACAGCCCCAATAAAGAAGTAATACAATTCTGAACCAGAGAAACGGCAATACTACATACAGCAACTACCTGTCTCATTTGTGGCAACTGAGATNTAGATAAAATACAGGCCTTTTTTACCTTTCTAATTTCTCACACAGTCCAATTCTTAAAATAAAGTCATACATTTCTTCTTATTTCATGTTCCACACTCAGCAGAATAAGCCAGATACACATCCCTTTCCAACACAGCTACGGACAAAAGCAGCTTCCCTCACACCTCAGTGCTTTTAGAAGCAAACTGAAACAAGGACCACTATCCTCCACAAGGAGGATGCAAGTCAGACTTACCTGAAAGCATTACGAACCACGCACCACCACCTATGTTATTTCTCTGGTACTCTCTGCAGCCAGGGCTTTTAAGTCAAAATCCAAACTCCTTTGTTTCTCCCGACTCTAGAGCCGATAGCCAGCAATTCACAAACCAACCCAGAGGCTTACCAAAAGCCAGACAAATACCTGATATAACATTTGCAGGCTCTGGCCACCTGCCTCTCCTCCACAGCAGCACGCACCCCCAGCCGCCAACACGCCCGGGGCGGCACACCCTCCCCGGGCAGGCTGTAGCCATATGCCAGCCAGGAACAGAGCACTTCCCCAGGGCAGAGTCACCCGGGCCCAGGGCACTGCCGCTCAGGTACAGCTGAAGGCTGAACTACTGAGCCATAGGCGGCCATGGCTCAGCAAGACCTGGCCTAGTTGAGATAGCCTGGAACCAGGAGAAACCCCTGAAAGCCTGATTTCAGATAGCCTGAAAGCCCCAGAAGCACCCACAGACACCATTTTAGCTTTGTTACCTTCTCATAGCCTCTGAGATAATGGGGTAAACAGCAACAAGTGTTCTGAACCCCCTTCCCCCTCAAATTGGAGCCAGCTGGTGCTCAGCAGAGAGACAGCTGCAAGCTGAGGGAATGCAATCAGTGCTTCCCCACAGGCCCCAGCAGAACAAAGGGCACAAGCAACCCCTGCTCTGTTCTTAGAGGTCTTTGGGGTTTGACTTCCCACCCTTTTTTGTCCTGTTTCCCCTGTCTCTGCACTATAAATCCTAGAGGGAGAGATGAGGTTAATTTCTGCCCAGAAAGTGAGAGCAGCTGGCTGAGCTAAGCCTGAGAGGGTTTCCTCTCAGGGGAGGGGGAGGCAGAGGCAGAGGCTACCGGCCAGCTGTAATTTCAGTCAGCATTCTGCTTAGAGTGCATTAGTTAAGCAAAAAATCAGGTGATTTTTTTAGCTATTATTGTAAAAAGACATGTAGGAGTTTCAGCAGGGCTACGCTATGGCAAAGTACTGTGGAGTAGGTTTGCTCTAGCCAGGGCAGAGCAGGCGCTGCCCTGGCAGTTATGTTCCTGTGATGGGCAATGCGTGATAGGGCTTTGTCCGGAATATTCTTTGTTGTGGGGCGTTTGCTGGTCTCCTGAGGGACAGGGGCGTGTTAACCCACCCCAAGGACTAAGTGAACTTTTTTGGTGGGGGCACTATATGCGAATAGCATTGCCACACTGCAAAATTTGTGTGAGAAGTGGGCTATGTTGCTGGAACAAAGCCTACCCTATAGGTGATCACCCTTTGTACACTGCTGTTATGAGAAAGTGATGCAAGTGAGATGATTTCACTGACCGTTTAATGCCAACCCTCTGCTCATCGTGACAGCACTCCTCAGAAATACTTAGCCTGTTATGCACTGCACCATGTTTGTGACATTTGTATAAAATATATGTTTACAATCAGAATGCAGCACTTACACGTAATTGCTTCACGAAATCTAGCGCTGAAAAAAAAATCTCCAAGAAGTGATTCTGAGAATACATTAAGGATGCATTCTCCGGTTTTTGTTTTGTTCAGAATAAACCTTTTCTTTGCCTTTCACATCGAGCTTTTAGAGTATGCTTGAGTCATATTTTCCTGCTGTTCTCCAGAACCTGAGAGCTAGCAATATCAGGATTTTTAAGTTGAAGCTGGGATTCTCAAATAATCTGAAGAGCCTGAGAACTGGGACTGTAGGAGAAATAAACATCACCAATCTAAATATCATGAGCGTGATAACACTGAACAGGGACAAACTAGAGATTTATAGGGGAATGCGATAAAAGAAGAAAGATGAAAATAAAAATGTAACATTCTAGTCTATTTAAT
The DNA here is from genome assembly GCA_013398815.1 of Ibidorhyncha struthersii. Classification (NCBI taxonomy): domain Eukaryota; kingdom Metazoa; phylum Chordata; class Aves; order Charadriiformes; family Charadriidae; genus Ibidorhyncha; species Ibidorhyncha struthersii. Next base: position 406,209 of record VZSZ01007121.1, read on the forward strand.
CTTTCTTTTTAACTTATTGATTAACTAAAATGTCAAAGTGGGATGCTACTGATGAGCGTGTAAAGGGAGAACTGAGGCATTTTATTTGGGGAGGTTTATGGTTATCTACTGGAAGTGAAACAGCTTATTATCAGAGTGGGTGAGAAGTGGGTCATTCTTATAATCACAGGACAGCTGCTCTGCCAGACTATTTGGCTGCATACTTGCTACTGTAGTTTGACCACTTACAGTGTTTTTGTCACTGTGTTGCACATCTGCTTGTGTCTCTGAGAAAACAAGTTCCTTAAATAGCTCTTTCTTTGCTGTCTGTAATTGCAAATGAAGCATAATAGAAATCAGATCAAAGCATATCATGTTGATGATGTGCCTGCAATGTTAACAAAAGAATAAAAATTCTACACAGACCTAGAAGAAAGGTGTTAAAAACACATATGCTGTTAGTTTTTTTTGGCTTTATTTTGTTGGGTTTTTTGGTTAACAGAGATATATCTACTGAAGAGGTAGCTTTATGCATGCTGTTCTTTCAAACCTGTCAATATGCCATTTGGATTTATGGTAACAACTAGAGAAGCAGGAGTACCCATTTCCCAAGTACAAGCAAAGCAGATCTCTAGCAGGCTCCTATATTCTGTGTGGCATCTACAACCAAGATTTTATCATCAATCAGAGCTAGTGAAATAAGTTCTGGATAAATGAGAAAACTTTTAAAATATTAATACAGCTATCATTGCATGAGGCTTTGATTTTACAAAACTGGCTCTTGATAATACTTCTTTCTGAGGAAACCACTGCGTATCCAGGGCAGTCATCTTACATAATCATTTTTATATGACTGAAAGTACTGCTCAAGCAGCACTTAGACAAAACAATTTTATTGATCTTTAAATAGAAATTATTCACTTTTGTCCATCCATTAATTAGCAGCAGTGGTGTAAAATATAAGGAGTTTTCCAAATAATGAAGGTTCTATATTCTTATCATGGATTTTTTTTTAATCATAAAAACTAGATGTTTACTTCTATGCACTTTTAGATCAGCTATCGAATGTAACTTCAGTCTTGATAGGATGTCCTGAGGCAAAGACTTGTGTCAAAGTTGAGGGCAGTAGTTGAGAACTGTCTCAGCAGCCTAGAGACAGGCCTTCCGTGCTGCATTTACAGCTTTTTGGTTGGCTTGCCATAATTGCCTAGAGAAATGATCTGGTTGTCGGTTCTCCTGAATATAAAATTAGAATAGTAAGGGTCTTCAGAGATTTTTTTGTGTGAATTTTAATTATTTAATGCTTTTAAAGTAGTCTGAGAGCCTTTGGTGTTTTTATTGCAGTATTTCAAAAGGATAATTATTTTATTTGTACTAGTTATATAAATGTTTATAGGAGTGATACGTTGTCTCTGTGGCAAACACTGAGGCATAATATGACTTAACTTTTACTTACACAGTAGATCTCTTTTTTCATACTCAGCACTTTTGCTATTCATTTGATAATTTTCCATGCTTGAACAATGTGATTCACTATATGTCAAAATAAGACTAAATTTGCCTCATAGGGGAATCAAAAGGAAATGATACTTCAGGCAGTGGCCCTGGTGTTATGCTAATTGCACTAGTTTATTTTATACTATTTCACCGTTAAAGCCAATTGAAGAAGTACGGTTTTGATCATTTGTCCAGGCAACTTCATTTTCCATTGGTTTTGCACCTATTCAGAATGATATTAAAGAAAAGACGACTACAGCAGGCAAGATGCTTCACATTTAGGAATCAGCATACATATTGCTCATAATAATATGGTTGTCCTGTGTAAACTTGTAGCTGATAAATAAGAACAACCCCCCTTTCAAATACTAACACGAGCCAAAAGTCAACTTAGTGGTCTGATGAGGCACTGACAAATTCACATCCTAACCTAAATGACATTTGTCACACTGAAGTAGAAACAATTATTAATAATTTTCATTTCATTAGGAGCACTACAATGAAATGTCAACAACTTTAAAAGTGTAGCAGAAGTGTACAAATTAATTTTGATTTTCTGAAGTGTAATTATTTTTGTAAGTACCACACTGTGTAATCACTTTTGGCGCTATTACTTGTGCAATCAATAATACTTAAATGTACTTAGCTGTTTTCAAACATAGTTTCCTAAGGTCACCCCTTACTGGTGGGGATGTTTTGGTGGAAGAATGAAAGGAATCATTTTCCAACTGGCCAAAGATGTAGGGACATTTTAAAAAATCTACTTACTTATATTTCTATTTTTCATATTGACTGCCATAAAGGGGTGTTTGGGTTGCACACCCTTTTGATACACAAAGACTGTCATGCAAGTCCATTTTTGTACGCCGGGTGGCAGCATTAGCTCTCTCTCATATGCCTGCACCTCCTGGGGCTCATCCTACTTTGCAGATGCAACCTGACTGCAGAGTTAATTATATTCCCTTGAGCCAGGCAGTCAGGCCAGATTTGGCCTCACATTAGCCAGATGAATGGTTGGTAATCATCTAGAGAAGTACATCGTTCCCACAAGCTCAGTCAGTCCTCAAGTGCCAGCATTTGTAATAATTCACAAGCTCATAATGCTTAAATACAGAAAAACCACAAGAAGACATATCTTGATGGAAAGTTACTTTTCTACCTCGTGGCTTAAGACCTTGCATTGGGTTTGTGTGGCAAGGTTTTGGTAGCGCACAGTGTGTGTGAATGTACCTATGTAGTAATTGTACCTACTTAGTAATTGTGCCTGAATAATTCACTTCGGCTAACCTTGTGTACAATATATATCCCTGTCTCAGATTTCAGTGTTCTGAAATTTCGTTTGATTCCTGGGACAATTAGAACATGAAATTCTTTGCAAATACTCTAGAGTCCACAATTTCTAGGCAATTGTACTGGAACTGTGTGACTGGGCTAACTGCCAGGAACCCAGGTGGGTTTTGTTCTGCTTGAAACTGAGCTACTGTGTAAAAATGTTTGAATTTTGATGACACAGCAAATGCTGTTGGAAAATGTTTTGTTGGAATTTTCAATTAAATACAAAGTCTCTATATTAGTCTGTTTGCACCTGAATTTGATATTACCAAAAGAAAGTTCCTGATACTAATGGACAAGTATGCTTTAAGCTCTCAGTGCCAGTGTATTACTTTATTGCTATTCAGTCTCTCAATACCTGTATATTATTTTGATGTTCAAGTGATCGTCAGCACTATACACTAATAACTCCAGTGCAAAAGAGATAGCAATTGAAAAATCGCTATCAGACTTAAACAACTGTACTCCATTGTCTTAGTTCCTCATCAGTCTCATTGGAGCCTCTTTGGTGTACACAGCAGTGCTCTCCATGCCTGTTCTCCTGGCTTCCTGGGAAGAAAATCTCCTGCAAGACAGGCAATCACGTGTTCACCTGTTCTGAAATATACATGCAGCTATAAAGTCTTTGGTTTCTCTTCCAGTGTGAGGTAAACACAGAATTTGCTTTAGGTAGACAATTTTTGTTAAAAAAAAAACAAAATCAAACCCCCAAACTAAACACCTTGCTGGTTTGAAATTTCTGGGTAATAATTGCATTCAGTTGTGTGCATCTTTAGTTGAATTACTGTAAATATGTTCAAAATACTGTAGCAGATAACAATCTTGTGTTATTTCCATTTTGCTAGAAATACAGTTCTAATGAATTACAGCTTAATTTTTGTAGCTCATCAGGTTTGGTTAGATACTACAAGTATCCAGGATTGTGGCTAATTGTCTCAGCTTTACTAGGTGGCATTTGGAAGTTACACTATAATTTACATGGGATTTTTAATTTTATTTGGATTTTGGTTTTTATTACGTGAGCTGAAGCACTCAAGATTAAAGAAAAAGGACATGGCAGATGAAATGCTCGTTCTTCTAGGAAACAGCAAAGATAATTCTGTCTACTCTTACGTGGATTGCACCTGTTCATATGCTCACTTTGCACACCAGCAGGTGACTGTGCTAACCAAAGAATGTTTCACGCACTGAAGTGTAGTTTCAGGATAATAGGTCTTATTAGTGAGTAAGATACTGGCCCAGGTTGCCCAGAGAGGTGGTCAACGCCCTGTCCCTGGAAACGTTCCAGGTCAGGTTGGATGGGGCTTTGAGGGACCTGATCTGGTTGAAGACGTCCCTGCTCTTTTCAGGGAGTTGGACTAGATGGCCTTTAAAGGGCCTTTCCAACCCAAACCATTCTATGATTCTAAAACCAGGAACAGTTAACAGTTTTGTTTGTAGTCCACCAGATCACTCTGGAGAAAATATCTGAACCTATTCAGTAGATGAAACAGAAGCCTTGTTTGCGTGAGCTGCTTGGATGCATCTGAAATCCTACAAAATAATTATGGGATTTTTTTGCTACAGAGTATTGAATTTAAAAGGCAGGATCAGTAAGTCAAAATTGCAATAGAAGAAAAAAAACCAAAGCAGACCTTGTCAGCTGCAATTACATCTTCTAGTCACTGAAATATAATATAATTCAATGTCTGTGTTAGCATTCAGCATTGTTAATTCATGGGCGAGTAATTTAGTTGAATTCTCAATGAGAAATTGAATTTGAGGTGATTCAGCAGGAAAATCAGTATGTTCTATAATTGAATAGAAAATAGTTGAGTTATTGCTGGCAGTGAGCTTGATGTAACAAGCCTTTGTATTACATGTGCCATGAAGAGACTTAACGGTTTGACAAGTATTACATTTATTTCAGATAATGAAGTGCAATAAAATGTGGAGTAATTAAGTGCTAAAGAAAACTTCATGACCCAAATCCAATGCGGAATGTCCCAATTTAGGCAGAAGCTAGGAAGTATTGATACAAACAATGTTTCAGGTATAGAGTTTCAATTTGGACATAGTTGATTCTGCTGTGGGATATGAGGTGGTTAGTCGATGTTTCTAGGTCCTTATCAATTTCTTTTTTACACTTCTGTGGTCGTTAAATTACAACATTCACCTCAACATCCAGCATGAATTTGAGTGGAAGAAGCAGAGTGAGAAATGTCCTCTGAAAGATAACTCGCCTGATAAAATGACTGGTAAATGTACTTCTCTCCTTTAGGAGCTGCATCACAGCCCCCTGCTTGTCTTACTGTGGCCTAGCATGCAGTTTGACTGCAAAGAGCAGAAAATTACCTTCAGTGTGACATGACTGCAACACTTTACAATAGGCAGTTTATTTCTGGTTCAAGCATTCTGCTGAGGAAAAGGTGAGGTTCAGCTTTGTCTCATCCAAGTACAAGACAAAGGAACTACCCTTCCGAGGGAACAGACTTTTGCAGCACTTAATGAATAAATAAGGTTCTATAGTCAGTCTCAAAGCTTAAAAATGAAGACTTTTTGGAAGGATTTCATTCTAGATCTGTTTTTTGGGTTCAGGCCAAAGATAACTCCCCTAAAATAAATGCTGCTAGGCAATACCTAATTTCCTTGATATAACTTTAGCTGAGATCCCTTTTTTTGAAAAAATCCATAGATGCTTTCTGAGCCTCCAGTGAGGCTAGTGGAAGTCGTATAGGGTTTGGAGGCTATGTGGCTGCCAGAGCATTTTACATATGTGTGTCTTGTCATGAACAGGTGCTAAATCATAACTAGTGCCTTTACTCCAAAACGCTTTCCCGCTCAGGGCAGCATAGATCAGAAGATAGCTTGCTGGCCTTTGCAGAAGCAGGTCTAAGGCTGGAACAGCCATTGGTTTGGATTACAGGGATTAGAAATGTGTGTAACCAGAACAAATTGGGGAAGGGAATGACTAAGAGAAATCAACAGGATGGTTTGCATGAGTTGAAAGTCTGGATGTATGTGTGTTTTTAGGCTAAGAGTTATTTCTTCTTGAACTAGGTTTCTAGGATAGTGGATGTAAGTATTTTTTGGAAGGTCTTGACTGTTCATCTAAGTAAACTTGTCTGTGTAAGTAGAATTTGTCTTGTCAAGGGTTTTTTTTTTACTCCAAAGGCAACTTTCACAGGCTGGCTGCTTAGGGGATTCTCTAAACATCATGGTTAAACTTAGAGTATGTTCCCATAGATTTAGTTTTTCCCTGATATCTAAGTTTTTAGCCTGATATCCAAGATCAATGTTAGCGCTTGGAATGCCAGTCTCTCCCCTGTGAAATGTGTGACTGTAAACCTTAGTGGAAAATATACTTAACTCTAAGGCAAATATCACAGCAAACAGGTAATGTGTGACAGCTCATCGCAGCTTTCGCAAAGGCATGCTAAGTAGCGGATGACTTATCAATAGCATTACAAGAATTCTTTTGAATGTACAGGTATCTGCATTTTTAATTTGTCAAATGCTTTAAAAAGGATGCTAAAACCCGATTTAAACATAAAAGCAGATGCATTCTTTTGAACAGGGATTAGAAAGCAAATAATTAATCATACATACCTGAGGATTTATGTAAGCAGCTACTTAAACAAGAATCATAAACCTACAAATGCAGTCTCTCCACCTATTTTGCATTCTTTTGAATTAAAAAAGTGGGGATTTGTTTGGTAGATATCACTTGACATCAAAAAAAGTGCTAAAATATTCTCCTGGTACCTTATAGAAATAAAAGTATTCTTAACAAACATACGATACTGTTTTTAACTAGCTGGTAAATGCTTTACAAATGCTGGAGCTTGTAAGCAGTAGTGCTGATTAGGTAAATTAGACTTGGAGTAACTGGAGGCTCTGTAGGCCTCCTACATCAATGAGGTTTGCTTTCCACTCAGCAGCAAGTTGGAAATTTGCATGAGGGTCACGAAGAAAAGACTGGCTGGCCTGAACAGGATTCTAAGTGTTGTGGGAAGTGCATAAAACTGACTGGTTTTGACTTCAAGCCAGGTGAAACCAAGTTGATTTCACAGTTATGTTTTTGAATCCGCACTTCAAACCAAAATCAAAAGGCCTGGATCTGAGGGAAGTGAAAGAGAAAAACAATTTTTTGCATGAACAACTACAGGATGAGATCGCCAACAGTCACTTATCTTTAGTGTTTAGTGCCAGTCTCTACCATGTACTGTAAGAAAGGTCTATACTCTTTGTTCAGCTGAGTGAGTTTCTCAAAGTTCAGGACTTGAAGTGAATTTCATGGGATAACAGAGTTTTTATGAATAAGGATATGTAATTTTGGCAAGACTTCAGGGATCTGAAGGACCAGTGCTTTACATATCAGTTTATTGAATTCAGACTGAGGTCCCAGAGCTGTAATGATAAGCTTAAGCTTACGGCAATAAAGCTACCTGCAGTAATATATTTGAGCATGAGGGCCCAAACTCCTGCAATGAAAAACTGAGTGACTCACTTTTGTTCAAAATTTAATTCTCTTTGCGTTTGTGTCCCTGTTACTTCTCCTGTCATACACATGTTTCGTAAAGCTTTTACTTTCTTTGCACTTCTCTGCCGTTTAAACACTCAAGATGTAGAATTAAACTTTGATATAAAGATGGAGGAATAATCAGAAGCAGGAGGAAGATGGGGTGCCTTGCCAGCTACTCTGAGGGTTACTACACCTCCATGCTGTCTTGTGCTCCCACTCTGTTCTGTCAGGGAACTTAAAATTATTATTTTCCTTTTCTGAGCAATATTTTAATCTTGTTGCCACTTTGTCAGTGTGTTCATGTATTGCAACCTTGGCTTTATTGTGCTGGGCTTGTTTTCATGAGTTCCGTTTTCAACATCTCTACTGACGAAATTGAAGACTTGAGGCTTTAAATTCAACAGCTAGAAGAGCAGAGAGGGTGTCTCTGATCCCAGCCTCCACAGAATTCCCACAGTGCCCCCTACATTGAAAGGCTTTAAATGTAGCTCTCCTTTGAACATCTCATGCTGCTGACAGTAATGCTTTTGTAGTGTCTCCAACTCACTTTATCTAGTTCTAAGAACTGACAATATCCCTAGAATACTTTTAAAAGGAGAACTCCTTGGATAAATTCTTCCACTGATTTGTTGTTTGGGGTGTTTTTCCCCAAACTGCATCTTATGAAGATTTTCCTTGAACAGCTTATTTCAACAAATGTACCTTATAAACTTTTAACCCTCTACCTTGATAAAATAGCCTTTCAGGTACAAAGGACTGTATAGGATACACACTCTGCACTAATGAAAGATAGAAATGATAGAATAGAGTATGACAGGTCTGTGTCTTAAGGTATGGCTGTGACTCTGTTTACAAAATCAGTGGGGTTAAAGTACCACAGGATCCATGTCCTGTGGATGCACAGATTTGTAGCTGACTTGTAATCTTCTGTTTCTCTTCCAGTTGTGAATTTTCATGTCTTCTCATCAGATGCTAAACAAGTCAAGGGTTCATCCTACCGTCAGAGATGAAAGATGCAGTGGAAAAAGATTTGCATTGAAACCTTTATAGTGATTGCTTGTGACTCACTGCAGTCTATTGAGCCACTCTTTAAACTTCACAGTTGTAAAACCAGTTTTAAACTTGTCACTTGGAAACAACTCTACATGAGAAGGCAAAAGGAACACTTTCCACAGCAGTCTGGTATATAACAGCTATTGAGAAGAGCAGAATGCTACAACTCGGGTGAAAGGCTTTGCTAAGTAGCTGTTTTCCAGCAGTCATTAAACCTTGCATCTCAAGGGTTGCCATATAAAGTAGTAACAACCACTACTGCTCTGAACTTCATTGATGAACAGCAGTTTGCCTTGCAGCCATTTAAGCCTTTACACACACTGATACACGTGTCCAGGCTACTCTGATCTATATTGCTTTCCCTACCTGGAAAACACATTTGGAATTGTAGTACTTCCCTATCAGGCATGCGAAGAGCAAATAAATGGGGCACATGTTGACTCTGTCATACTGGAGGGTATTCATAAACCAACTGCATATGGAAAGGATGAAACCAAATATGTAAGGATTAAATACTTCACTGAAACAGAAATTATGTCACTTTTTATAGGCGCGAACAGGTGGTGCTTTTAATCCAACCAAAATTAACCCATGTTCAATAATTTATGCACTCAAATTGAGTCTAACAAATGCTGCTTAATTATGCATTCTTGGAAAGATGCTTTACATTGGGTCTCAAATTGGAATTTGGATCTAACTATAGTTATCTTCCCACAGCCGTTTTAGTATATAATGAAGGAAGGAATTCAGAATATAAAGAATATTCAAAGTAACTTTGCTCTGAATCCAGCTGTAGTTGTCTACATAGTGTAGTTGTCACATTTTCCAACAGTGGAAATTAAAAAAACTATCTTTTTAAAAAAGCTGTTCATGCCAAAGAACATTCTCACAAAAAGGAAATAAAAATAGAGCAGTTCATTAGATCTGTATCTTCTCTCAGGAAAACATGAATATAGGAGTCAGTCTGCATTTGAAGTAGAAAAAAGGAGGACAAATACACAGGTTGTCAGTAATCTTTCATGCCTTTCCACTATCTCACTCTGAAATAAAAACAACAGAAGCTGTTGAAAGATAGGTTTACCCAATTCATGCTAACGGGCTATCTCTTTCCTTCCCCTGATTAGTACTTGGAATAGCTTTTCATTACTGATATGTTACACACTTTTTTTTGTGTGCGTATCTTGCTATTCTGTTCTGAAGAAAAAGTGTTCCTTCAAGATGATCAAATATAACTTTGCTATGCAATTTGGAGAAAACTTAGGAAACTGATTTTCTTCTGCTCTTAAAGTTTTTTCATAAAGAACAGTTTCTGTACTTCACAATTGGGAAGATGCAAGATAATGTATTTGTCTTATAACAAGAATTGAAATAATACTGTAGGACTGAATTAGCATTAGTTCTACTCTTGCTTGGAAAAAAAAAAAAAAGTCATGTTTTTAGCTTTCTGCATGTGAGACATCAATGAGATTGTTGAAATGAATAAAGCCAGGTTTTTAATTTTTACAAGACTGAGCAGTAGCACACAGTGAGGGCCCCAGTCCCTCACTGGATCTATCTAGGTGGTTCTGTGTAAGAAAATGACATAGCAGTTAATATAAAACTTTATAAAAATTGGATTCTCAGTGATTTCATTGGGGCCATGTCCTCCAGAAAGTCTCAAATTTTTCTACAGTAATAATAAAAAACTTTTTTTATTTTTTTAACCATCATACTTTAGTGACAATTTATGAATAATACACTCTAAAGATCTTATTAGAAAGGACAGTAGTACTCAGTCTGGATAAGGTAGTAGTGCTTGCGTAATTTTTAGTGTTCAGATGATCAATTTTCAGAATTTTAAAATGTAGAGAAACGTAAGTTTTCTCTTTAAACAAGCCTGTCTTTTAACTTGTGCCTTGCTGCCACATGGGATGCCACTAACTCTGCATTTGCATTGCTAAAAGTAGATGTATTTATTTTTACTTCTAGAGTTGAGGAAAAAAGGCAGTGGAGAAAAACTAAAGCCTTTGCTGAAAACACTAGGCTACTCAGTCAAGAGTGGACAGCTGGAATAGAGTTTTTGAGCAGTCTGAGTACCACTCTTGTGAAAATGCCATCTCAGAGGTTGCAACGGGCTTACTGGTGAAAGCAGAAATTTCAGTTTAGGAAGCAAGCAAGGTTCCTTCTGAAGCTGGCTTGAGGGAGCTAAATCAACTGAGTCATCCTTGGAACCAGCTGCATTCTCATCCCACTCCCACAACAGTGTTGGGACTTATGGAAAGGCGTTGCTTTCTCTTATACAGCGATTATCATCTCCTGAAATATGTAACCTGAGGCTCTTGAGTATACAGAATTTTTGGGGTTCACTTCTTAAAATTAGGAAGGCTGCCTGCCATTTAAAACATTGTCAGACATATCTTGCTTTAACAGAAAAACCTTGAGTGATGCGGAAACCTGAAGGACATTTGGGAAACTGAGGAAAAGACTGAAAGGAAACCTTAAAGTTACAACTTTCTTATGATCCTCAGCATATTTAGAAATTTTATTCCAGTTCAAACATTGAAACACAGCGAAACATTACTGTTTTAAAGAAGCACTTACTGAAGACCTTTCATGAAAGTTCATGAGTTGTTAGCATGAAGAACAGCATCTAACCAGAAGCCTGGATTTGCTTGTCATACCTTGTTACCTTTTTCTTAGAATGTTTCTATACAGAAAGGTAGGCAGAAACTCCCCTCTGTCAAGGCACGTTGGTAGGCAATGAAAAAACAAGACCCTGGGTGACATCTAGGGAATGTGGTAGGTAGGTACCTAAGGCTGTTGTGGAAAAGTAGGGAACGCAGACCACAAATCTGTAGGAATCCATGCTTCCTTGTATTTGCAGCTCTTGGTACGGCTGGTATGTTTGTATATGCTTATTTATATATATAAAATAATGATACATGTGAAGAATATATATATATGAAGAAAACTCAAGTGACAGTTGAGTTTACTGTCACAGGAAATCTTAGGCAGAGGAGAGTATAGGAAGCAGTCACACTGTGTGTGTACATCAGTGTGCAATGGGAACAGAAAAACTAGCTAAGCACTACTTTTTATGTTAGCAAATAGTTTACGAAAATTCTGGGTCTCTATTTGGCTAAAGTATTTGAAATAACATTGCTGTAAACAACTTTAATTGTTATATAATAATTACTAAATAAAAGTAGTAGGTACCCTGAACTGTTAAAGTTTGATACTGAGCTGCTGCTTGTCATTTAATATGCGTTCTTGCAGTAACTGGGTAAAAAGCAGCACTTGGGGAAAACAAATCTTTCTGGGAAATGAGACTGACCACAGCTTTTTCCTGTTGCTCTTGTGAACAGCTAATAGTAAATACTACTCAAACCGTCTTGTCTCTGTAGTATACTACAGTTTACAGTGCAGAAGTTCAATTTCTAGAGCTCATAAATTGTTCAGTATATGCTGTTAATTTTCAGCCAGTATGAATCACTGAAGTCATAACCTGACTCCTAAATGAGTTTTCCATAAATCTGTTCTATTCATTAGAGGTCAAATTGATAACCACTAAGAAGGAATATCAATGCTGCATATCATTCTATAAGGATATAATTATAACCAAAAAAATCCCCAACCCTCCTCTCTCCTTCTGCTCTAGATATTTTAAGTGTGGAACTCAAAACTCCCAAGTAACTGCTATTTCTTAACAAGATGTTGTGAAAGCAGGAGAACAAATGAAAAAAACCTTGCAAAATAATTATGGGTGAAAGGATGTTTCTCACTCTCTTGTGCATCTGTGGAATAAAGATCTAATGGTCTAAGCATTTGTTTTGAAAACTTAATGATTTATGACCAACCCTTTTTCTAAGTACATTATCCATTATAGGAGATAGCGTTACGGGCAAACTTCATCCTTGGAAGGGAGCGATAGGAGGAATCAATATCAGTATTCGGATATTCTATGAAGATCTACTATTGCATCTGCATAATTTAAAGAAAACCAACTTTTCTGCTAATTTTTAATGGTTAAATGATTAGAAAAAGCAGTTATTCCCATGTGCCTTTTGCTGCTGAGTAGCTGGCAAAAATGTCACATTCTTTGAGGCTAATAGTTCAGAAAAAGATTATACTGAAATGGTCTCATATCTTTTTTTTACAGATAACAGACTATCAGGAGTTAAGGAATGCTCATATCCAATATGTCCATGAGTGTAAAGTTGAAGCTTATTTAGAACATTTTAAATTAGAACATTTCTTCTGTGTACACTGTAAGGTCACATAAATTTGAGGAAAGCTGCTGGAAAAATCAAATTATGAGCTAGAAATGTAATATAAACATAGTCTGAAACTAAATCATATACCTCATATACACTATATTTTGGGGAATTTATATTTATGAGCTTTCAATAAGAAATAGAATACAGCGGAACATTTAGGAGCAATTTTAATTTATTATTACTTGCAATATCTATTTAACATAAACATGCAAGTTGTCTTTGGAAAAGCATTGATTCAGACAGCTTTAATTTTTTTATTTCTGAGTCTTTCTTCCAAGGTTGTTTCCTTTAGTATCTGTATATACTTATTGCTTCTCAGACACAATATCCACGTTGCATCCATTTCTCAAGCTCCGAAATAACATGGTCCTTTGTAAAAGAATGGAGGTATATCATGTCACACCAGGCAAAAAAAATGCAAGCAGAAATTGTACTTCTGTCATTTAGACCTCCACTGAACAGTCTCATTGAGGTCAGAGCTTTAAAGAAATTATCTTAATGGTGGGGGCATCAAAAATAACTTGCAAATAATCAATACTGACTTTTTTGATATAAGGCATGTCGTTTTCAGGAACCTAATTCTCATGTGATATAAGGTCACATACTTCTGCTGAAGTCCTGACAAAAATTAAGTTTGTCAGAAGAAATTTTCCCTTTTAATGGACCACAATGCTTTAATTCCTAATTGACTTAGAGATAGGGACGATTTTGTACCAAAGGGAGTGTTTTGAAACATTCATGGACAACTGCTGGTTGGATTCTATATACCTGAGCACCACTGCATGGTGGTTTTGCTGCTGCTATGAAATGAAAGCCAAAACATAAATATATAGAAATTTCATAACAATTGACGTTGGTCCTACATAACAGGACAACTAGAAAGGAAGTTATGTACAACATCAAAACTCATTTCTTGCTATCATTCACTGCTCTTTAGTAATGTCAAATGTTGATGCATCTTGAGTCCCAATAGCTTGGTTACATTTTTTTAGAATTGCAATTTGATCTGAGACTAAAAGAGGTCTGAGACTTTCTCTGTCTCCTTCTTAAGTTCTCACTCACTTTAAAATGTTTACACACTACTCAGGAGTTCAGGACTGTAAGCTTTCTCCTTTCGAAAATTAAGAGAAAATATTGGCCTAAAGAAAAGTTCTACTATTTTTAGGCTAACTGGAGATAAGATGTACTTTCATTTGATGTTTTTAATCTTCATTTAAAGTGTGAACAGGTGTAACAGTTAAAATCATGAGAACTGTGTTTATGTGTAGCTGCTGATAGCCTGTTTCTATGATTCAGGTGCTGCTGGAAATTTTGGAGTTTTTACAAAAGGAAAAGATGTGCATGGTACAAGTGTTTCTTTAGCATCCATGATTCTTTTGATGTTTTCATTCAAGAGTCTTAAAAGACCTTCTATGATAAATTTCATGTAAGATAATGAGAATATTCAAGTTCTCATGGAAGTAAACAAGAATAGTTGAAAGGCAAGAGGAAAGATTGTTCTAAAGTGATTTTACTGGCTGTAGAAGGAGACTAAGTTAAGGTAGACAATTATGGTTGTCAGTCATAGTGACTGCATATGATTATATTAAATATCAAGACTTAGAATGCTGGTATATTATCAAGATTGAGGTAGGATGTTCAGACTGAGTAATAAAAGAAACATGCAATTTTAGTTAAGCTAACTGCAGTCCTCCTTCACTCAGCTGCATTCATATGCTTCATGTCAAGGGATCCCCCGATCATATTGTTTCCACTTCACTGGAGAAGCAATGCATACTGGATGTAGCTTTGAAAGAGGTATTGACAGAAGAGTTTCTATCTTTGACAAGGATTGCACGATAGGAGGTGAGGCAATGGAACAAAACTAAGGAACTCTGAGATGAAGAAAGATCTGATAACTGAAGTCTACAAATTATTAACATGTTTATAGTTGGTTTAATGGACCCAATTAAATATCATTAACCTAATCGTATCAGCAAAAATTTTCTGTTCAGTTAGCATAAAAATCAGGATAACACCTACATCAGAAGCTTAATATCAACATTTTTCTAATAGATAGCATCTTACAGAGGCTACAACAGTCTTCCTTTGTACAAGATTGTCTGTATTGAGATTGTTTTAAGATTTCTTCCTAGGACTGATCTGGTTTGAGCCACATGAATGAATTGTTAGAAAATCTCACTTTACCGACAGGTGTAACTAACTGTACAAAATGTTTATTGTATCATATGTTTATGTGTCCTACTCCAAAATTAATCAAATTAACTGCAAAATCATCAGTTGACTCCAAACAGGCTTTTAAATAATGCCCATGTTAAATGTGCACACTTTGTATCCTAGCTCTTCTCAAATTTGAATTTTAATCTTTTAGCGCTGTCATGGACTAAATGTGCAGTTCTGAGATTTCAGAGCTTCTTAAAGCTTTTAGATGAGTTTAATCCTCCAACACCAAAGGAATCAGAAGCTTTCTCTCAAATTTGAACTATGCTCCTTGGGAGAGGAGGAGTAGCTCATAATTTTTGGTTCTTGAATACAGTGGGAGAAGAATTAGGTGTTTTGAGATTCTGCCTCTTTCTCATTAAAGAAGGAAAAAAAGGAAGTTGTGAGAGGAGTATAAAACTTGATTGTTAAACTAAATGAGGTAACTGTGAGTACTGTGAAGGAGGCAATCAAATGATATCTTTTCTTAACCAGTGTACAATCTGATTTTATTTACCTAATACCTGACTTGTGTTATTTCTCAGTCTTATTTGCAAGTTCTTACTCTTGCTGTTGCCTTTAGTAATTGTTTGTCCATATAGACAGTCATGGCAAGTTGAACAAAATACTAGTTCTAGGAAATTTATTTACATGACGAGATCTTGCTCACCTAAAGTTCATGGTCGTCTGTGCTTAGATTTGACTAAGGCACTTGCTTAACCTGTCTCCTACCTTCACAATGTTTAAACATGTCTTCAATAACTTCATATGCTTCTCTTTACAAAGCTGAGTTCCTTTAAAAAAACATTGCAAAATTGCATTTTAAATGGTCATCTTATAGCCACAGTGCTGCTGATCATCCAAACTTCATTTGTTGAGAATAAGCTGAAGAAATCCCGAGTGCTTTTTTGGATGTGTGGTTAGTGGCACTGGTACTGAACTGCTGCAGTAGATTTGTCAGAACTGTGGAGTCCTGCAAATAAACTGAATAGAGCGCTCAGCTCTGTTACCAAACTTCTCTAGTCAGTAATGGCTGCCTTTAACAGCCATATGTTTCAAGAGTCAAAAATTGTCTCTGTGAAACTGCAATATTATAATACCTAGGTCTCATAGAAATATATGTTTTTGTCAATTTGCTTTTAAACATTGTATTGCTCTGAAAGGGCTGCAGGAAAAAAATCAGTCAGTACAAAGGATGGCGTTAGACCTGCTGTTAACTTCCTTTCTTCCAAGTTTTCAAACAGAAAATGCAAACGTAAGCAATACACCAACATACACAAGCCTACAAATATTTGTGTGCTTTGTACTGTCTGTTTTACCACTGATGAGATTTGCCTGTATCTGAAATGTTTTTTCCCTAGGTTGGTTGTATGACAACATTTTCTTCTACCACAATTCACTTCAAATTTATCCTGAGTTTCTGCTGAAGATTATAAAGGAGCAGCTCCAATCTCAGGAAACCCTTTTCAGCTGAATTTTTACACCCTGAGGAAAATATCTCTGTATCTTGCTTTAGGCGTTCTTAGCCATCAAAAAAAAAAAAAAAAAAAAAAGATGCTCCTCCAAGGCCGTCTTTAACCTCTTTCTCCTTTCACTCTCCAGCTGCTGCACAGCAGGTATGGGATTTTTAAATACATGCCAGTATCTGTGGAAAACTAATTCCTGACAAGTAATTGTCTTTATGCATTCCATTTCCATTCACAAAAATGGCTTGCAGTATTTTTCATACATTTCAGTATCAACAATTATTGGTTTATAGTGCATTTTTGAAAGTGAGTTGGAAATATTTAATTAGATTGATCATTTATGTCGCATGTTGTATTTTTGTGCCAATTAGAAATAGGATAACTACGTGAAATTTTCACAGGAAAAGCGTCTCCATATTTACAGTTGAACATTTTCTAATGCATCCAAAAATATTCTTCCCGTATCTGTTCACTAGAGTTTTTCTAGGAAACTAACACAGGAAAGCAAATGAAGTGAATCTTTAAAATTTTACAAGTATTTTACATTATCTGTTCTGATCTACCTGTGTAGCAATGGCTGTACCAGAAAGCGAACAGCATTTCTCAAACAGAGGAAAAGAAAACTAAGTATTTTAGTGTAAGAGATCTGTTGCGTGAGCTAGTAAGTGTAGAAATACATGTTTACTACTATAGGCACCTAGCTCTTGTCTTGCAGTAATTGGTGATATTCCTAAAGGTTTACCTTCAGGAGTCTTTAAATGACTATGAATCATAGCTTCCTTTCCGGCTAAATATCTGGCTGTCATGGCTGCAGAGAAAAGCATGAAGCACAAACCCAAGTATACCCTGAAGTTAAAAACAAACAAATAAACAAACCCTTAAAAACACACGAAGAAGAAAGATAAAAGAACAACAACAAAAAAAATTGAACTTCCACAGTTTTTAAAATGTATCATGGGTTTTCAGGCTCTGCTTGTTTTCTAACCATGGGGTTTATTAATACTGCTTGTATTTGGATGCTGCCGACCATGGCAGTTTTACACTCTTTGAAAATGAGTCATCTGACTTTCTATGGGATGTTGGTGGGTCCCAGTACTAGCAAGGGATCTTGTGTTGGATGTATTATAGATTGGGCATTGAAAAGGATTAAAGGGCTTGGAACTCTTAAGTGAGGTGTTCCATAATCTAAACTTAACTAAATGCGGTTGCTGTGTATCTGTCGCACATCTTGCTTTCTTAAAATTAATTTTAGAACGTGTATTTCTTCCAGCAGTAAATACCTCTTGCTGTCTTTCAGAAGCGTTATTCTCTCCTTTGTCTGAATCTTGTTCCTTATGCACTTGAAAAATATCTTTATGCCTCAATCCTTTTAATTCTGTATTTTTACCTTATTGTGTTTAAAACTCCTGTGAACCTCAGCCTGTGACCTACCTGTTCTTCAAGGACTGTGTTATTTTCATACCTTCAAGTCTTCCTGGGTTTCCTTTTCAACATCACTTCCCTAAAGTGCTTGCTATGGGCAAACATGTAGCCTGGGAACACACATAATCCTTGAGAGTGTTGCATAGAGTTACTTCCCTGGGACTAACACAATACACAACAGCAGGACAAACATTGAAAGAGAAGTTTTCACATAGCAGCTAAGAAGGTTAAAGTGAAGGCTAAAATGAACAGTACACCCCAGCCCCCCTCTTTTCACCTAAATAGAGAAATTGGAGATTGAGTACTGGCGTACTCTGATGAACTGAATCATTGCCGTGGTATTTTGCTTTAGATGTTACGGTCTAAAGGTCATTGACAGGACAAGAGGAAATATCTTCTATTGGAACATCTGATATAGTTAGAAAAATCAGATGTACTTTTGGGAGCAGAGACCCTTGTTCAGGTCATCTTTAAGGATTTTTATATTTTTAAAGGCCTCCTTTGTCTGCTTTGTAAATAATCAGTGTCTAATTTGGGGATCCGGGAAGGACATGAAGAGTGGCGCTGCTCTTTGCACACTTTTCTTCAGTATCAGGATCCCAAACTGCTACTGTTTTCTTTGATTATCTGCTCCTTGGGTTTTTCAAAACTCTGCTAAATAAATGTATCTGGGCTGTAAATTTGACTCTCATTTTGCTCCTGGGCCCTAGTCTACAGCTACTTTATTTCTAGACTTCCCAATCAACTAATTCACTCTCAGTTGAACCCAGGCGCGGCACAGTTGATAAGAAGCCTCTCAAACTGGTAATCTGCAAGCGTTCTGACCTGAACCCCCCACAAAAGCATTGGGACTCAGGGTCCCAGGGGCAGCACCTGCGATTGCGAGAGAACATGGCCAAATCCTGTGTGACGCGGCTGCGGCCGGACTGTCCAGAATGTGCTAGCACTGGCAAGTGTGGACATTAGCCAGGTTATATATGGAGATTCATGGGTCAGGTTGTCCCCCTGGAGAAACCAAAGGACTGAAGTTATTGCTGAGACTATAAAACATACTGCTTAGCTGCACTCTAATAAAAAAGAAGTCAGGGCACAAGGAATTCTCAGAAGTGCCATTTGCTGGATAAATATCCACAATCTGTATTTTATTTTGTGTTTAAATTGAAAGATTAATTTAGATTTACATTAAGTTGTTTTGTCTTATTCAGAATATAAAAAGTCTTTATTGCTGTTTTACATGCAACTTAATACTATTTTAAGAATTCTGTGTGGCTGGATCAGTACAGTATATAGAGGGAAAAAAACCCTGGTCTTTAGATCTATACATACCGAAATAAGGGCTGGACACCCAGTGATTCACTGCATAACAGCCAGCTATTTTCAGACCTCAGTTCAGAGCAACAGGATGTGGGGAAACATTAAGCAAAGGAGAAGGAAGCTGATTAATGGCAGAACAGTTGTGAAGCTAATGTGGCCCTAAATAATAACCATTTAGCTACTACTGTTCATACAGTAGAGTGACCAATGCATTGCAAAAAGCTGAATTTGAATTGCTCGTTGTGTTATGAAGAGGATAAGCTATAACCCGTGTACATCAATGCAGGTGAAGTTAAGGTTCTTTTTTCCAGAAGTAAAGAAAAGCCAAACCCCAAATCAAAACAGACAAAACCCCCAGTGGATGGCAGATAAACTTGGGGAGGGGGGAAGAAATTAATATTGCATGTACTTTCGGATTTCTTGGTAGAATGATTTTAATTTGTGGAGGGACATGTGTACATGTAAAAATCATACCTGTTTGTTTTCTGGGGAAAAAAATTGCATTAGTTTCCAGTAACACCAGCAGCATCTTAAGCTGCGGAAGTAATTGTCTAACAATTAAGAAGTTCCCAAAATGTAGATAAAAAATGTAGTTTTAGTAATATGTGAATTGAGTTGCATGTTAGTGTATTTGTTTGCATTTTTTAAACCAGCAATTTAAATAAGTAAATACATTTGGTAGACAACATAGACTGAAATGTATTTACGTTCATCAACTGTACAATTAAACAATACTAACTGCAGAATTATAGCTAAATGGAATATTGCACTAGGGTAATTAGTTTTCGTAGAATCATAGGATGGTTTGGGTTGGAAGGAACCTTAAAGGTCATCCAGTCCCACCCCTCTGCCCTGGGCAGGGACACCTCCCCCCAGCCCAGGGTGCTCCCAGCCCCGTCCAACCTGGCCTTGAACACCTCCAGGGATGGGGCAGCCACAGCTTCTTGGGGCAACCTGGGACACTGCCTCACCACCCTCACAGGGAAAAACTTCTTCCCGATATCTAATGTAAATCTTTCTAAATCTCTTTCAGTTTAAAAGTGTTACCATATGTCCTATCACTACACTCCCTGATAGAGTCCCTCCCCAGCTGTCCTCTAAGCCCCAAAAAGGTCTCCTTGGAACAACTCTGTCAACCTGTCCTCATAGGAGAGGTGCTCCAGCCCTCGGATCATCTTTGTGGCCCTCCTCTGGACCCACTTCAACAGGTCCATGTCCTTCCTATTTTGGGGGCCCCAAAACTGGAGGCAGCACTACAGGGGGGTCTCATCAGAGGGGAGCAGAGGGGCAGAATCACCTCCCTCACCCTGCTGGCCATGCTGCTGGGGATGCAGCTCAGGATGTGGGTGGCTTTCTGGGCTGTAAGCGTACATTGCCGGCTCACATTGAGCTTCTCATCGGTCAACACCCCCAAGTCCCTCTCCTCAGGACTGCTTTCAATATTTTGTGGGTTTTTTTTTTGTTTAATATAAATCTTTTGTCTACATTTGTGGTTTTTTTTTCATTGAGAACATAATTTTTAGTAGTATTTAGTTTTTGTTAGATTTTATTGATTTATGAGTCATTCCAGAGTGGAGATTTAATCCCGCAAAATATGCCTGTATTGTATTGCTCTTGCTGCAAATAACACATGTTAAAAGAGGACTTCTGATTGCTGTAGTTGAATATTTTGATGCTTTGCAATTCTGCGGATTTCAATAAACAGGCCGGATTTGTACCCATCTTTGGTTGAAGGACGCCACCAGCCATCCAAGTGTCAGCAGGATTCTGTATCTTTGTTCCTCATGTTGGATATGCCATATTGACATAAAAGGTGATTGCCTGGAGCACAGGAACATGTGATATCTGTCTCCTTGTCTAGGAGAGTACCACATAAAGAAGATATTCCTTGTTTTGCTTATGCTAGCTCTGCCCTTTCTTATGGATCTCTAGCAAACTGTTAGTGGTGTATTCCTGCCATTTAAAAAAGTTTTGAAGCTCCAAAATAGAAGTTACATTATCTTGTTCTGAAAATATGTTGCATTGACATGAATGAATTTGAATTCAGTGTAAGTAAGTGTTAACAATGGCCAAAAATAGAACCTGCTATTTTAAGATTTTTCAAATAAATCCTTTAGCAGATTTGGAAAGAGAAGTCTGAACAGCGCCTATGGTATATTTTGATGCAATTCAGAAGTGCTAACGAACATTTGCATTATGATTTTAAAAATTAATTTTAACAGATGTCTGAATACTCATGTCAGATTTTTCTAACAATCTATATTGCAAATGTGTGTGAAATAATCTTTTGAAAACTAATCATATTAAAATAGCCAAACTAATGTAGTGTAGGGTAGAAAAGTGGTATATATCTGAAGATCTGGTTTGCCATGATACACTGGACCACAAGTCAATCAGAGCTTTCAGAACCTTCCAATAACCAAATATTTTCTCAGACAACTTTTTATGCAGTGATGCAGCAAGGAAGTACATCTGATAGTACTCTCTATACACTTTGACATCCTAGACCTCATTCTTCCCATATAAGCATTCAGGCATATATACAAATGTTACATGTAATACTCAGGTTAGCCAGACTTTTAGCAATATGTTCAGGCTTTGAGTCATCTGGCAGGTTGATGTGGGAAGAGATGGTTTACACTACAAACATTTGAAGTGCCTGAAGAACAGCTCTCAAGCTGATGAGATTGTAGCTAGCACAGCGGTATTCATACAACGAAGACTGTTTAAAAAACAACTCAATAAAATAGCTCCTTTCTGTAGCTTATAAAAGAAATGATGAATGTGATTCTGTGATGCTGGTTTGAAGAATGTCACCTTCTACTGTTAACTGCATTTTATTAGGTCTGAGTAAGTGGTCAGAATTAAAAGAACATAAAAATGAGTGCACCCTCAGCAAGTTTGCCAATGACACCACATTGCATGGAGCAGCCGTCATGCTGGAGGGAAGGGATGCCATCCAGAGGGACCAGGACAGGCTGGAGAGGTAGGCCTGTGCAAATCTCATGAAGGTCGATGAGGGCAAGTGCAAGGTCCTGCACGTGGGCCGGGGCAATCCCAAGCACAAATCCAGGATGGGCAGAGAACGGATTGAGAGCAACCCTGAGGGGACTTGGGGGGTGTTGGCTGATGAGAAAATCAACATGAGCCACCAATGTGTGCTCGCTGCCCAGAAGCCCAACTGCATCCTGGGCTGCATCCAAAGAAGCGTGGCCAGCGGGGCGAGGGAGGGGATTCTGCCCCTCTGCTCTGCTCTGGGGAGACCCCACCTGGAGTACTGCGTCTAGCTCTGGAGCCCCCAACATTAAAAGGACTTGGACCTGTTGGAGCAAGTCCAGAGGAGGCCATGAAGGTGATCAACGGGCTGGAGCACCTCGCCTTTGAGGACAGGCTGAGAGAGTTGGGGGTGTTCAGGCTGGAGAAGAGAAGGCTCCGGGGAGACCTTATAGCAGCCTTTCAGTATCTGAAGGGCACCTACAGGAAAGCTGGAGAGGGAATTTTACAAGGGCATGGAGTGATAGGATGAGGGGGAATGGCTTCAAAGTGGAAGAGGGGAGATTTAGATGGGATATTAGGAAGAAATTTTTCACTCTGAGGGTGGTGAGCCCCTGGCGCAGGGTGCCCCGAGAAGCTGTGGCTGCCCCATCCCTGGAGGTGTTCAAGGCCAGGTTGGACGGGGCTGGGAGCAACCTGGGCTGGGGGGAGGTGTTCCTGCCCAAGGCAGGGGGGGTGGAACCCCCCGTGGCAGGACTCTTTAAGGTCCCTTCCAACCCAACCCATTCTCTGATTCATGAGAAATAGTTTTTCATCTATGGTTTACATACATCATTTTTAATTTGTGTAATAGTTTGAATATTGAGGTTTGAAATACTTTAGCTTAGAAATGTTACTATACTACTTCATGGGGTTTGAAAATTATAGTAAAAATTCCACTGAATTCTATGAAAGGGCAGTAAAACTGATAAAACCATGAAAAACCCACCCCTTTTCAGTGTTTCTTCTGTCAGACTTAAGAAAACTTTGGGTTAAAGAACCAAATTCAAAAGCAGGTTTGAAAGAATGCAGCTCTGCTAATACTCCCTAACCATGTGGAAAGAAGCCCAAGTTTGTACGTCTTATTGTTACCAAGGAGCCAGAAGTTTTAGTCTTCAGTCTACGTTATATATTTATATCTGTAGTTTCATTAGACGTATCAGTGAGTAGCCTTTTCCACCTTTCTGTTAATTATCTTTCAATAGCTTCCCAACAGCTATTTGTTCCTCTTACTTCTGTGTTACTAAAAACATAGAATTCCAATAGCATTGTGGAGGAGGAACAGTGTTTACAGTATTGCAAAAGTACTTCATATACATTTCAAAATACTTCATATACATTTCAAAATACTAATTTGAAGTGTGACTCGTAAAAAATGTGGGAATGCCTTCAGATGCTAAAAGATGAATATTTTATATGAAAACTGTCTCTGGACAATAATCTCTGTTTAATAAGATGGTACAGTGCTAATGAAAGGGTGCTAGTCCCTCATGCGTTGTGATCTTTGGTGAGGATGACAAGTGTATAGTGGCTTTTAGTATATTTGTGCATTCTTCCCTGCTCCCTTAGAAGATTGTTGCGTCATGCAGGATATTAATTTTTCACTGAAACAATAGTGGATGACTTTCAGCACTGAAATGAAAAGAGATGCTTCAAAGGTACAGAGATCATAGAATCGTTTAGGTTGGAAAAGACCTTTTAAGATCATCGAGTCTAACCATAAACCTAACACTGCCAAGTCCACCACTAAACCATGTCCCTAAGCACCACGTCTACCCATCTTTTAAATACCTCTAGGGATGGTGACCCAGCCACTTCCCTGGGCAGCCTCTTCTAACACTTGATAACCCTTGCAGTAAGGAAAGTTTTCCTAATATCCAGTCTGAACCTCCCCTGGCACAACTTGAGGCCATTTCCCCTTGTCCTATCAGTTGTAACGTGGGAGAAGAGATGGACACCCACCCTGCTACAACCTCCTTTCAGGTAGTTGCAGAACGATAAGGTCTCCCCTCAGCCTCCTTTTCTCCAGGCTAAACAACCTCAGTTCTCTCAGCTGCTCCTCATAAGACTTGTCCTCCAGACATCAGCTTCGTTGTCCTCTGGACACACTCCCAGCGCCTCAGTGTCTTTCTTGCAGTGAAGGGCCCAAAACTGAACACAGTATTCGAGGTGGGGCCTCACCAGTGCTGAGTACAGAGGTACAATCACTTCCCTAATCCTGCTGGGCACACTATTTCTGATACAAGCCAGGATGCCACTGGCCTTCTTGGCCACCTGGGCACACTGCTGGCTCATATTCAGCTGGCTGTCAACCAACACCTCCAGGTCCTTTTCTGCTGGGCAGCTTTTCAGCCGCTCTGCCCCAAGCCTGTAGTGCTGCATGGGGTTGTTGTGACCCAAGTGCAGCACCCAGCACTTGGTCTTATTGAACCTTGTATGATTGGCCTCGGCCCATCAATCCATACTGTCCAGATCCCTCTGTAGAGCCTTCTTACTCTTCAGCATATCAACACTCTCGCCCGACTTGGTGTCATCTGCAAACTTACTGAGGGTGCACTCCATCCCCTTGTTGAGATCATTGGTAGAAATATTAAACAGAACTGGCCCTAATACTGACCCCTGGGGAACACCACTTGTGGCCGGCCGCCAGCTGGATTTAACTCCGTTCACCACCACTCTGGGCCTGGCCATCCAGACAGGTTTTTTACCCAGTGAAGAGTACACCTCTCCAAGCCATGAGCAGCTCAAAGGCAAAAAAAAACCCAGAGCAATTTCCCTGCTGATAAAGAGTTCTGTTAGTGTTTTGCATTATTTAGAACATACAAAAGCTAAATTGCGATCAAAGATAATTAATGTCATAACAGGAGTGTTGAAGGCCAAAAAACAGTTGAAAGATTTGACAGGCTTTTTGTTAGTACCTTTAGGTTACAGTGTCTGAAAAGAAAGCAGACATTGTGTCATCCTGCACTACAAACATGTTCTTCATTTGACTGTGATAACAGTGAAGTCACATTTGTAACCACCAGTATATATATGTGTGTGTGCATATTTATATCTGAAAGGCTCAATAATTGGGTATGTTGACCATGAATTTTGCTATTCTGAAATGCATTACATTTCAAAGAGACTGGAAAAAAATTAAATACAGACAGAGTGATTTCTCCAACTGATATAGTAAGAAAAAACTGCATACTTAGTGCAGCCGTTCAAAACAGAAACCTAAACCCCTACCTTTCTTTTTGCCTGTTTGTAGCATTGTTGCATGCCCGAGCCACATATACTGAGAAATATTAGTTTACTGCCTTCACACATGAACAGCTGTTTTGGATCAATAAGACCCAAACTTCAGGGACATAGTCATCCATACAATAAAAATAGGATAAGACACTCTTAAGTCTTTCACTAGATAATTTCATTGTATGTTTTAAATACTGTATAGGAGAAAGGTTCAAGGTACAGAGGCTTTGGACAGCTGAAGGCTTGTCTGAAGCATTTCTAAAGAATTGTAAGAGCACAAAACGGGAGTATGAAAATCTGCAAATTATGCCAAGGAGCACACTTTGCAATGGAGTGTAACAGAATACTGTCTAATTATGGACTTTATATTTGTGTGTCATGCGATTTCTATGCATCAGGTTTGGTCTATTCAGAAATATAGTGAAATGGCTATTTCTATTATGGTTCTGAAACACTGCTTGGAAAATTATTAGTTCAGCCAATTTTAGCTCAGGAACAGTCTATTGCTTTCATAAAACTGGTAGATTTGTACTTAGCGGGGGGAGCATGCCACTAAGCATTGTTATGTCAAAATGAACCAAATTCTCAATTTGCAGAAGTGAGTGTTTCTTCTCAGATTTTACAGTGACTAAAGTGAATTCCAAATTCTATGCAGAGTTGTTACTTATTCAATGGGATCTCTTGAGTATTGAATATTATACTTTTGCTTATTCAGCAAACATTTTGGCTCCTAAGCTATACTGTTGTGCATAATATCTGAAGTATTTCAGTATAGCATATGAAGGATTTCAGAATAGCCGTATTTTAAATGTTCTCATGCTACAGTGCATCCTGCTGAGTGCTGTTTTCAGAAGAAGGTTGGAGACCTACCATTTTTATGCACAGCTATTCAGCAGAAACTTTGCAGGGCATGAAAAAGGTTTTGCTAACTTCTTTTCTTTGCTCCTGTGGAGATGCAGAGAGCTGAGACACCCTTGAAATACAGAATTTTCTATTCCTTTTCTTGAATGGTAGCTCTGTTTACAAGCATTGGAACACCTTGAACTGGTTTTAGTTTGTTGAAATGGACGTACCTTTACTCTAAAGTCCCATCAGCGAGAAAAAAGATGTCTGATTCATTTAGTTGACTTTACAGAAAATTTGTTTGCTTTTCTCTTGATGCTTAGGATCCCCAGTAATTTTATCTGGAGAACAGTGTATGCCAAACTGATCACAAAGTTATGAAAATTCAGGGCTCTATGTGAGTATTCTGGACTGTTTGAAAAATGTTTACTATTAAAATGCAGTTTGCAGAAAGGCATCATTCCAAAGCCTGACTGACATACATAAGTGATTATTACAGTCACTCAGCCCAATGTCTTGCATGACAGGTCAAAAGAGAAAACCCTACAAAATCCTCACTGGACTACTGAGTTACAGTTGGTACTGCAATCTTGTTTTACACTTACTTGTTTAGTAAAATACCGAAACCAGTGGATTACATACTAGCAGATATTAGAGTCCAGTCAAGCAGGTCCTTTCCTATTTTAAAAGTCTGGTTATTATGTTCATTTTGTTCTCTAAATATAGGGAGATGCTGTACAGTTAAGTATGTGTTTTATCTGTATCACGTGCCTCAGTGAGTTGGGTGGTTCTGTCTGTTAGAAAACAAAGGGAGTGAAGATGAGGGGTGTAAATTGTATTTCAGATGACTCCCGGTAAAGACTTCCATCTGTCTGTTAAAGCTGTCAACATGCTTTTTTCTGACAGTTGACTACATGGGTTTCTTTTGTTTCAGGCAGATCCAGAATCTCTTCGCAGCCCACAAAGTATCAAGAAACTATAAAAATAGCTGGGAGATTTGTGTGGTTTCCTTGCGTTAGAGTGTTGTCCAGAGGTGAACAGAGATGGCTTGTCGTGCAGGAGAAGTGATAGTCTGCTCAAGAATGAACAAGTAGTGTTGCAGACTGTTCTGCAGGTGAGCATATCATATCAAAGAAGGAATATCATCTTAAAATTAAAGACTTCTTTTTTAAATTCCTCTATATCCCAAGGTGGGATTTTACTTTGGAAACAGAACAGAGCTCGGCCTCCTCGACTTTATCTGAGTATTGTTTGAAGTCAGCCAGCTACGTATCAGAAGTTGGGCACATGCAAGTAGCTGGTTGCTGAACCTCATAATACACTCTGAGATATGAATACAGGTTGAGCTGAGTACTGAGCTAAAATGAATTCCATAGCTTCGGGTCAGAGGTGGCTCCTATCCAGGCAGCTTGAGGCATGTACAGAGGCTTGTACATATACTTGGTCTGCAGAATACACCCTGAAGACATATCCTGAAAGATATTGGATATAGGTATCTCACAAAACTGGGGGGAGAGGGAAGAAGAAACATGAAGTGGTGTGAATTGTGCCTTTGTATGCGATGGTTGTTGCAAGGTTTGGCAGCAAAGTACTTGCGTTTACCTGTGTTCATTTTCTGGGCCCAGTAAACCATTTGCATGGGTTTGCCTGTTTATACTGATTAACAAAAATTTACTTAACCAACCAAGAATATCTAGATTGGCGTACCAGAAAGTGAAGACCTTATAACTTCCATCACATGGTAGAGATTACCGTGAGCAGATAAATAGAATGAACACTGGCTTTCCTATTCAAAGATGAAATTTCATCGTTTATTTTCAAAATAGTATATCTGCAAAAAATTAATAGCTGCAAGGATCCAATTAACTCAATGAAACATTAATTTATGTGTCATGAAGTAGTCACAGAAAGGAAGGTAAAGGTATGTTTATAAAGGCTGAATTGGTGAAGTCTTGCTGAGTCACAGCTTGAAAGCTATCTGAATGATGTAGATCTCATTAAACATCATCAACTTAAAACCGTTCATGATGATGAATAAAACTGATATGAACTTCACGCCGTCAGCAGATCCTAGCCCTTCTCCTAAATGGAGGAAAGAAGGGAGGTTGGTTATACTCCATAAGGTGGATTTTCTATGTATTGAGCACTGCTGTAAACAAGTATTATATAGCAGCAAACTTTTATCCAGTACTTGTGAAGGTTTCCCTGATGGAATGGCTGACAAAGTGAAAGTCATTGCCTTTCCTCACTATTTCCAGTGTGCTGAGAGTCTTAACTGCACATTTGCATTGATTTTTTTTTTAAGGAAAAAGAGAGATAAATCAATAATTGTCTGCTGCTGAAAACTGCAGATATTTGTTGAAGAACTGGACAGTCATGTTTGTGTTGCTGGAGACATTGCTCAGAGCTCATAATTACCTGGCTAAATAACACCTAGTATAGTAGTTATCGATAGCTGACAGGTCAGTGTGAAAAGTTGTTTCCTATGATTTATCTAAACAAGAGTAACCCATGATGGCTTGCTCTTTTGTCACACACTTAAATGACAAATTATTTTCACTTACAATTTGAGGAATATTTCCTTATCCCTGTTGAGGTCTACAGACTTCTTCAGCATCAGGAATGTTTTGCAGTTCTCCCCTTTCCTTCCATTCCACAAGCCCAAATATCATCTACCATATATTATCAACATTGCTGAGAAAATACAGCAATTATCTCAGCTATGCTTTGCATATTTCTGAAAGGAAAGGCAAATAATATAGTGCAGGAAAATACTAAAACCTACTTGCTCTAACAGAATATCTGAAATACCAAAGGGTATTTATTTACAATTTTAAAACAAATTGGTCATGATGATACAGGCAAAATGCTACAGAGTAAAAAGATCTATAAACTGATAGTTCGGCCATAACGGTTGTCATTTGGATTTTGGATGGATTGAAGGAATCTTTAAAACTAAAAACTGACCAAACAAAATGAAAACCATAACCCACCAACTATTGCTGCTTGAGGAACTGCCTCTTCCCCTACAAAACAGTGGGAACTGCATTCAGGAGGCGGGCTCAAAACACCGAATTTTAAGAAGAAGGTCTGGGTAATGTTTCCTGTATTAATGGCTGCTGGCAACATTCTACGTAGCCTGAAAATACACTCATTCTTATAAGCTGAAAGATGCCTTATCAGTGACTGTTTTGGAGAGAGGAATTTTTTGGTTTTGACTTTATTCCTGTGGCTTAGAGTTGAGCTTGTGCAATATTATAAGCCTCTTGTTCAGAACTAAAACACTGGATTTTCAAAATTTAATATTTTTTAGAAAATGTTTCCATTTTCCTTCTGGTTTCTGAAACTTTAGATACATCACTTAACACTTCCATGATTTTCTTAGCAACGAAAATTCATCAATTACAGTTAAAAAAAAAAAACAGCAAGATGTTTTTACATAGTAGCCTAATTCCTTTATCTGTTTCTTTAGGAAGGGTAATTAATACCTCGATTTTGGGGGGGGAAGCTAATTAAAAATGTTGGCAAAAGTAGGTGGGCAAGGTTGCAGACTTCTGGATGTATTTTTTTTGTACGTTTTACACTTTACAGCTTGTTAATACCGGTAAAACTTGCAGTATATGCTGTAGAAGACAACAAATATTGTGGCAGTAGTACATTTAAGGTACTGAATTTACAGATACCCTATTTGTGTGCATGCGTCATCATGCTAACTGTGCAAACAACGTGGAGTGAGCAGCTACGTGAAAATTTTGCTCATGCAATTACATGTCAAACAATAGCGAAAAATGAAGCATTGTTTTCAGAATGTTCGATACATGTTAATCGCTTTTACTGTATGAGAAAAGAGGTTTCAAGTCAAAGGAAACAAATGACCAGAGAGGCAGAGGGAAAGGCTTCTAAAGAGATGAGGCAGCAGAAGCCAGACATCTGTCCCGACTCTGAAAAGCTGTGTGCGGTTATCTGTGCTGAAGTAAGAACATAAGTTAGTAGGAGCTCATTCCATCTGAATGGTCATACAGAGTCATTGCGGCTGGAAGAGATGCATGAAAATGGTCTCACATGACCTACCATTGACTCTGACATCTAGCTAACAGAAATTTGGGAAGAACAGAAAAAGAGGCAATTATGTTTTTTGAGGCGAGAAGTGATTAAGAGAGGAAAACAAAAAAGAACTCTACAAACCAAAACAATAATAAAAGATAAATTAAAACAATTTTCCAGAAGAAGTGATGGGGAGATTAATAATTAAATTAAATAATTAATAATTAAAATAATTAATTATAATTATAAATAATAATAAAATATATAATATATAATATATATAATATAATATAAAAATAATAATTAATAATTAATTAATTGATAATTAAAAGGTGTCTTATTTTGAATATCTTTTTATTAAGAATGACCAAGGAAAACTATATATTTGAAAGAATTAAAGTTATCCTTGGATTTCAAATAATTCTGTTCATTAACCAGGTATTCTGGAGGAAAAAATATGTTCAGGTTTTTTTTCCAAATCGATATTTAATACTTTTTCTCCTTTGCCACTCTTCATTGGAATTAAAATCCCCCTGTTAATTATGCAACTCTTATACTCCTATCCTGTTGTGTGATTTAAAAAAATGGCTAGTTCATATGTTATCTGTATACGTTATGCTGTAGCCAAAATAGAACATACCTGATTTGAAATGACAAGATTTGCCTTCTACTGCTATAGAATGAGCCATGCGCTTGAAGAACCTCCAGGGACAGTGATATTTGCAGATTCTTCACAGTTTTAAAATATTTAATAGCATTCATGCAGTTTATTAATTTGAAAAACATTACAGTGCAATTTATAATGATTTTAATCACAAAATGTTAGTTTTGATGATTTACACTTTGAAATTGTCACATTATTTGCTGTTTCTCATGTCACTGATAAAAGACAGGGATCAATAATTTAGACTCTGCCTTTGTTTGAGATAAAAGTCTTTTCACCCATCTTTTGTGCCGCTAAAAACACCAGATGGTCACACTGGATCACAGTGAAACATTACCGTCCTCAGATGTGAAGAAACAGAAAAATACAATTTTTTTAAAAAAAGGAAAGAAAAGAAAAAAAAAAAAAGACAAATAAGGCCAGAATTTGTATTCTTTACAATTTTTTAAGAAGGGTAATATGACTTATTTTAAGATGCCCATGTAGAATTAAGTTGTAAAACATCCTAATTTGCTCTTGGCCAGGATATTTTGCAAACCTTTTTGAGTAGAGCTCCCTGGTGAGATCAGTAAAGAGTTCAACCTAGAACATGAAGGCACAATCTGATCCATAGCAACATTTTGATCATTACAAGGCAGTTACATCATTGTTAAAAGTTTTTTATCTTTCTGGTCCTCAACTGTTTCCGAGGTGCATATGTTCCCTAAGTTGCCACATGACTAAAAACAATAAACCAAGCTGTTTCAGTTTATACCGTTTAAAACTCCACCCAGAATGAAGGAGAATGAATGAAGGAGTCTGCTCTGTGTGTCCTTGCTCTAATGCCATGAAGCAATAGCGAGGATACGTTCATCCTAGCAGAAGACTTTAAAAAAAAGTCTAGAAAACTACTGATTTTTCTCAGCCCTAGTTTTGAAATCAGCCTCTCTGCGAATCCAGGTACTATCCAATAGAAGGTGGCAGAAATTTCCCTTCAAAAGGATTTTTAATAAATTTGTGTTATTGTTGCCAATTTAAAATTGTCAATGTATCACTGCTTTAGTATGTCTCTTAATGTGGTATTCTACTTTTTTGAAGAGTCCCTCACCAAGTTGCAAAGCTGTTTAAGGGGCTGTGCAGATGTTTCTACAAATGATCAGAGTTCTGCATGTTTTTCTTCCTGATAAAATTCAGGAACAGCTCACTAGGTAGTGAACAGTGCACCAGAAATTACAAATTATCTCATATATTCTCTGTGAATTTGTACACATTCTGATGTTGATTAATAAGTAAGGAAAAGGTTTGGGAAAATAAAAAAACTTTCAAAATCTATATTTTTATTTTAAGAAAGAAATGAAGGGAAACATCAGCAATCAGGACAAATGTACTGCTCTGCTTACTGGACAAAACCCAGGAGCCCCATTTACTGCAGGAATGCAGGTGAAGGGAATATTCTCCCTTCTCTATTTTCTCATCATGAGATTTAGGGACACCGCACTGGTAGAAATGGAAGATGTGTTTATTCACCACTTCTGCTTTTCAGTATAAAATATGCTTAGTTTATAGGCTTCTTGGGAAATTTGTAAATGTTCCTCATTTGCCTCACAGTCCTAATTTTATATCTCTTACTGATCTCAAAAATGATCCCCACTCCTTATCTGGAGGCACCTTTTAGAGACAGCATTACTGAAATGCAAGACTGCATTGTATTTCTTTAACACCATCGGGTAAAAAAGAATCACAGTGCTTTTGCTCAAGTGGCCAAAAGTGCATGTTGCATTGCACTCCAAAGTTACAACCATTAGTTGTCTATGTTTATTGTTACCTTAGGTCTGTCTCAAAGCTGCAACATATTGCAACCTGTTTATAAACCTGGTAGGCCAAAAAAAAATGGTGTAAATCCCACAAAGTCTTTTTTTTTTTTTTTCAACCCAAATGATTAATTAAAGGAATGTTGCAATAGAGATGCAGAAACTTCATCCCAAACAGCACAAACACTACAGGCTATTTGATAGTTTTCCAGCAGGAAATAGACGTGATTCTCCCTTTCTACTCTGCTCTCATGAGACTCCACCTGGAATATTCTGTCCAGCTCTGGAGCCCTCAACATAAGAAGGACATGGACCTGTTGGAGTGGGTCCAGAGGAGGCCACGAAGGTGATCAAAGGGCTGGAGCCCTTCTGCTGTGAGCACAGGCTGACAGAGTTGGGGTTGTTCAGGCTGGAGAAGAGAAGGCTCTGGGGAGACCTTATAGCAGCTTTCCAGTATCTGAAGGGCGCACACAGGAAAGCTGGAGAGGGAATTTTTTACAAGGGCACGTAGTGATAGGACGAGGGGGAATGGCTTCAAAGTGGAAGAGGGGAGATTTAGATGGGATATTAGGAAGAAATTTTTCACTCTGAGGGTGGTGAGCCCCTGGCGCAGGTTGCCCCGAGAAGCTGTGGCTGCCCCATCCCTGGAGGTGTTCAAGGCCAGGTTGGACGGGGCTTGGAGCAACCTGGGCTGGGGGGAGGTGTCCCTGTCTAGGGCAGGGGGGTTGGAATGAGATAGTCTTCAAGGTCCCTTCCAACCTAAACCATTCTGTGATTCTGTGAATTAAGTCTTGAACTCCAGCTCAAAGGTAGTAGTTGATAACAATTAAGACCACTGCTGCTGTTTATTAGAATTGAACAGTATTCCATACTGCCGTATGATTACACCCCGTGGATGCAATGAGCTGCTTGTAACTTGGTTATCTTGGGCTTTTTAGTCAGGTATCTGTTAGAGACTGGTGGTGTTTTGCTGTTCTTGAAATTGTCAGTATATGTCTTCTCAAGCTTGGTGTGCGTTGCAGGGTAATGGGCTAATGTTTATAGTAGCTCAGAGTTGGGGTCAGGAAAATAACTGGAAAATGTAACCTGTTATAGGTGACCCTGCTCTGGCGGGGTGGGTTGGACTAGAAGATCTCCAGAGGTCCCTTCCAACCCTGACTATTCTGTGATTCTGTGATTCTGTGAAATGAAGAACAACTTTCGCCCAAAAGTAATCCTATCCCCCAGGGCACTATGAGGGAACCATTGGTTGGTCCGTTAAACTCTCCTGTCCCCATTTTGCGTGGAACAGACTGCCACCTTCACAAAGGTGCTCTCCCAAGCAGCCACTCTCTACTACCCGTTTTACGTTCATCCTAATAAGCAGCAGATGAAAAGTTACATATATCATTGGCTGTCTCAAGCCATCCAATTCTCACCCCAACTCTGCACATGTTAACATGTTGATAATGACATTTTCTCTGGGTTCAAGTCCTTCATTATCAAGATTAACCTTCATTTTATTCTTCATTTTAATATTATATCTTCAATGTTAAGTCTTCTTCAGGGATCTCTTATAATTTCCTTAACCCTCAATTTAGTAAATGCTGCTTATTCATGCCCTCTTATTCTATTCATTTCTTTTAGAGATATCTGTTCTTACCTTGAATTGTCAAGGAAACCACCACCTTTGGCTTAAACAACATCCCCAGAGCTTGAAAGAGCAGTGTTATTAGATGGAAGAGTGAAAATTATATTTTAATTCCCTTCCTCAATTACATTAAATTATGTATGATCTCTCTTTGGCTTAGTGCATCCTTTGAATTTGAAGGTTTAAAAAGAGAACTCTGTTGTTCATGACTAATTTCCTGATAACTAAGCATATACTGGTTCTAACTAAGCATATATTGGTTCTTTTCCAAAACCATTAAAGATTTGAAGTAGAATCCCTGGATTGCCAGATCTTGTAAGAAAACTCAAGAATACATCCCATTCTGTATCAATTATTATTTTATCATAAAATACCAGTTCAGTGGTGCTTCTCACTTTGTAAGCAGGCCAGTGATAGCTCTTGACAAGAGAATAAGTAATTATCTGGGAGTTCCTTTTCCCTTCGCTCTATAAAGGAATGTTTCCCCTTCTTGCCCCCCAGCTGGAAAAAGCTATTTATCCTTTGAAAAAAAAATAAAAATTAAAGGGAGAAGCATCAGTTAATGCTATTTCAAATCCAGAGACTAGATCAAATATACTAAATAGGATGTATTTAATTTAAAACTGTAGGTGAACAGAAATAGAATGTATAAATATGCTATCAAGTTTCTTTCAGACATATCGCATCTTGCGTATTATCATAATTATTCAAAATGCGACAGCATGGCGAGAGTTCATCCGGGTGTCAGGTCTTCACTTCAGTGAACTCTGTCTTTGCTTTTAAGGAACAGGGTTTGTCATAAAGGGATTATAATGTACGTAAACAGTGCAAGACGACTAACGGACATAAATACTCAGGGGAAAGCACAGGAGATTAAAGAGAGCACGATAATTGTGGTAAATTGATGGCAAGTTGTCCATGGCATACATATTTGTAATATTTGATAAAGGGTAAATCTTCCTTCTCATGGCTTAAGTGTAAATCATAACCATTTAAACTGGACCACAGAGGGTGTGTCAAAATGCAAACCAAAAGCAGAGACTAGTCTATTTAAGGAATTTTATCTTCTAATCAACCCCTCCTTTCTTCTAATCCAGACCCTGGCTGCTTCCTTGGTTTTATTGCTTCATCTGCCGTACTGCCAAACTACTAACAATTCTCATGCTCTTTCTAGAGCGCACTCTGGCAAAGCTTAGGGAACGTGGTTTTAAAGTAGTACCAGACACGACTTTTACACGACTTTCTCTGCATATAGTGTAGAAAGAGATGTTTTAGCATCCCCTTGTACCCATTTTTTTCTGGTTTGTGTTTTTTGGGGTTTGGTGTTTTTTTTTCCTTCTTAATGCAAGTGCAAGAGATTAAGAACATCTCAATAATGAAGATTTTCACTCGTTTTTCTACTCCTAGTTTTATTAAACCAAAATTCACTGGGTCTTTAACAAACATCAATGCTCCAAATGTTTTGTAGAGAGGAATAATGCATTTATAGCTTTGTAGCAACATTAAATGAGGCAACAAAAGTGAGAAACATCCCATCAGGCAGTATAATTAATACCTATCATTCTGTGATATCCTCAGCTGTACATTTTGCTTCTGTACTTCTTTTACCAATCCTCCACTCGAGTGAATACGATTATCTACACCTACACCCGCAGAGGGAACATAATAAAATTATAGACATTCTCTTTCAAATTTAATAAGGAGTAACATGTGTGTTCCAGAGATGGAACCTGGATTTTGTTACCTATAAACACAAGAATTTCTTAAGCTTAAGACAAGAATATTTTTCACACCCCGATCTAAGCTACAGCCCACTTGAATGAATCACAGAGCTGCTTACTAGCATTGAGAAATGGCAGGAGTAACAAGAAATTGTAGCAGTTTTTTTCATTTTCCTTTTCTGATAATGCAATATCTAAGGACTAGATGAAACTACTGTTGCCATCCGGGGAAAAAAATAAAATTAAAGTGTGGGGTTAGTCAGAGAAAGATGTAGGCAGTTATATTTTACCATTTACTTTCTTTCAATTTCTGGTGAGACACCTTGATCCTGTCCTGTTCCATTGGCTTTGTAGTGCTAGACTGTTGTACAAGTGGGAGGGGAAAAAGATGAAATTCGGACTACTGAAGAAAGGGGAATACTCTAATAATCATACATTTTTAGTACTAGCCCTGGCAGGGTTGCAATAGAAACTGCTTCTGTACAGCTATCATGAACTGCCTTAATTTAAAAACAAAACTAACTTTAATCACAAAAGAATTAATAGCTTCACTTTAAAAGGTCCTACAAATAACATTCTAATAGCACAGTATGTACTAAAATCCTGATAGAACATTAGTTCCAAAACACCTTCTAGATTTAGAAGTTGGTGCTCTTGTTCAAAACACATGGAGAAGGAGGAGGAGAAACATGTTCCTCCTCTCCATCCTCTTTAAAAATACGTATGTATGTGGATGGCACCTTAGGGAGTTTACAGTTTAAAGCCCAGAATTTTTCTTTCTGCCAATCAGATTGTCCATGAGCTTTTCCTTGGTTTATTCACCATCAGAAATATTCTAGAAGCTGTCTGGGTTAGCCTGTGAAAATTCTCCAAGAACTCAGCCTTGAAGTTTGTAGCTGCCACTGTTCTGCTGTCCCCCCAGGGTACCAGTAACAAGGGTCGGAACCTTCACTGACGCGCTCGTCCCTTGCGGAGACAGCGAGAGACAGTGCTCTGATTCTTTGTATTAGGTACTCTGTACTCCAGAAGCTGGAAGGGTGAGACACAGTGGGATCTGACAGCAGACAGATCAAAACACATGAGAAAGGCATATACTGTCAATACATATTAGGGATGAAGAAACCAGATTATTTTTTTTTTCCTAATTTTATCTCTATCAAATGATTTTTTAATAAGAAGCCAGGGCCTGAAATGCGTATTTACAGACACAACTCCATTGACTCACTAGAAACAAGCTTAAGCCTTAATCCTGAATAAATGGCATTGACGTACATGGGTCACATTCATCAGTGCAGGACAGCTCCTGACCAAACACTTCCGTTTGGTTTTAGCGCAATAACCACCCGATACTTTAAATTCCTCAAACATGGGAAGAGAAGCCTGTCAGGAATTAAACCCTGATCTGGTAAAGAACTGTGTTAAGTACTTTACTAATTATAACAGCTGAGCTGCTCGTAAAGTGCTCAGGTTCACAGGTGTCCTGCTAAAGTTAAATGGTGAGTGCTCTTCATCCCTGGGATTGGTTCCTCTGGTTGGCTCGGTGGATGGATTGCGGAGGTTGCTGTGGGTACAAAAGATTTAACTGGCAGCATTTTGACTGGGAGAGAGTGTATGTCTCAATGCAAACAAACCATGAATTCTTTAAGGTAATGAAACTTTTTGTATGTTTTTTACTAATTCCTGTGGTACTAATAGGGCTAAGCAGTTACATGTATTTTGTTCTTTGGTATTTTGTTGTCTTAGAAATCTCTTTTTTCCTCTCACCGATCTGTTTTGTCTGCTAGTCAAAGATACTACCAGCGACCATCATGGTGCAGAAATAGGTGTTGTTGTTTCACAGTAGCGTGCTTAAAGCTCCTTTACTTTTTATGTGTGTATTGGGAGAACTTAGTGTCTTATATCTGCCTCTCAGCTTCCAGGTTAACCTATTAAATAGTCTTCTAAATATAACAAATATTTGATATATCAATATTTCTACTTGGTCTTCCTTATATCAGATATTCTCAAAAGCAATATCCCATCCGTTCAGATCACAATTCTCCCTTTATACCTCCATTTCCTTTATTGCTGCTGTCTTTAGGATATTTTTTTGTACCTCCTGCCTCAATTTTTTCTATTTTTTATCAGATTTCCTTGTTCTCTCAAGAAGGGGATTTTTTTTTTCCAATTTTCATTTATTATTTGATGGATTTTATTTCTACTTTTTGTACTGCCTTAATTGTAAAGATAACAATTAATTCAAATAACAGAAGCTTTCCTAGATCCATATCATTCCATGGCATTTGTAATATTGTGGTATTTATGTGTTAATCTTTAGCTCAGAGTACTTTCAGCAAACTAACTCTTTGTTTTGCTTTAGTGTTCCCTTCTAGAATTTGGTGTGCGTGTTTTCAAAATTCTCAGATTTTTCCAAATAGAGGCTATTTCTCTAAAACTCTTAGGACTAAGTAGTTTACTATGACTTTTGTGGTGGGTGTTTGCTTTATTTTTTTGTGAATAAAACAAGGGGAAAGGTAGCAGGAACTTCTGTATAATGAATGTAATACCTATTGTTCAAGGGCAAAATGCGTAGCTGGGATATTTTTCTTTACTGAAAGCAGATGGAAAACTATCTATCGGAGTCAGTGGGTGGAGGTCAGAACAACATCTGCTTTATCCACAGGAGTACAGCCTTTTACAGCTTGCTGTTGCTCAGTGAATCAATTGAGCATGTAATAAGAAGAGCTCCAATATAGACAA
Organism: Ibidorhyncha struthersii; assembly: GCA_013398815.1. Taxonomy (NCBI): domain Eukaryota; kingdom Metazoa; phylum Chordata; class Aves; order Charadriiformes; family Charadriidae; genus Ibidorhyncha; species Ibidorhyncha struthersii. Next base: position 444,932 of record VZSZ01007121.1, read on the forward strand.
GATGCATGGAACATATTGATTAGAGCCTAAGCAAACCTGACCATGGAGCACGTGCAGAGGCTGACTGTTCCTCGGGCTATTTAATGCCTCTGGAACAGGTATGAGCAGCAGCTCTCCTACAATGTCTAGGTATTAAAAAAAAATATAAAAATCCCAGGTTGCAAAGTCTTTATTTAACAAATGACGTTATTTGTCTCAGGTTGCTGTAAACCTGCCAGTGAAGAAGATCTCTATTTCCCCAACTAGATGAACGTATGATTCTTGCAGTTTTATTAGATTCTTCCATTTTATGGCTAGGCAGATATGGGGAAATATTAATTCTCTTGAATGTTAAATGGTGTAAATTGAGGTAGACCTTGGAATTACTATGGAGAAAGTAATTCATAAATGCTGTTTTATGCACCCAAACTGAATGAGTGTTTTGGATATAATTTATTTTTGTGCCTGTACTTGTTTTTTATCTGGGAGTTGTTGGGAGGAATGATTCATTGCAAGTTATGGAAAACATTTTGGGGCGGCTGGCATTAAACTGGTCATGAGCTCAGAGACTGTGATCAGAATTAACTATCTGTCTCATACTTTTACATTACTATTTAATCATCATAAGCCTTTTTTACAGAAAATGTCTTCTTTAAAAAAAAAAATAAACTTGGTAGTCCATGTTAGTTCTTCTGGAAAAATCTGTCAGATTTTTTTCTTTTAATAATTTATTTCAGTAAACCTGATCTTTTACTTTTTGAGGCAACTTGAGGCACCATTTCCTTATATAAAGAAATAATGTGTGTGTATGTGTGTACACATATATATGAAATAACTGACTAGATAATCTTTCTCATCTGGTATTAACACTGATTACATGTGTCAAATTTTGTTATAAGCCAGGTAGGACTAGTAGTTAACAGTAATGAAAACGGTATTAGAGCAAGCTGAAAAAATACTTTATTTCTTAAGTGGAGTTTTGTCTTTGTGTTTCTGCACAACTTTTCTTCCTTTTAAATTTCATTGTTGTTAGAAAAATACTGTCATGTAGAACTTATAGCTGAAGTTCTTACAAAATCTTACAAAAATGTTATAGTCCAAATAAAAAAAAAATAGAGCTGCAGGCCAACTTTTTTCTAAAAGGGGTTTTGGGGTTAGTGGGAAGAAGGCATGTTATTACCTGAGGATACATTAAGAAAAGGGAAGGTGTCATTTTTGAAATTTGTGCTTGATTACATGCACAGTTAAATAATTTTGGAAGGTGAAGAGTTTCTTATCACTTGCAGTTTAAGAAAACTAGTTTTACCAAGGATCCGATTAAACTTAATTACAGAAATGTAAGGAAAGGCACATGCTGACTTACGTTAATTATTAAAATATCAACATATATAAGATTGTGTGGTGCAGAAGCACTGGCAAATAGAAAATTAAAATTTCTGAAGTGTTTTTTAAAAAAGCAATTTTTCAAAAGATTACTTTGGATAAAAAAACCTTGTAAATTGAAGCAATTAGGAAACCGGTACCAAATAACACACACTTCAGAATTGGCCAGTTCCAGTAGAATTGTCTGGATCTTGAAAGAGATTTCCTAGTGTGACTTTTAAGAATATTAAAATATCAGAAACTTCAAGTGAGTACTGATTCTCTATCAATCATGTTGCTTTTGGCGAAAATGCTCTAAAGTATCTTCAAACAGCATGTTGTGCTGCCAGTGTTTTTCTGTTTGGTTGTTGGCTTTTTGGCCTGCCTTGCACCCTTCCTGAGAACTCGTCTGGCTGAAGGGACACCGTTACCGGGACAGCACAGATAAACCTTTGCTCGTTACTGTCGGTGCAGCCAGCCAGAGAGGAGTCAGCTTGAGAGTTTTCCTACTCAGAGGAAGATACAGACTTCCACATTGTGCACAGGATGCTCTCCAGCTTCCAGCTGCCAAAATGCCAAAGCATGTTAGCTTTGACTGTAAAGATTAATTTATAGGAAAATAACTATGAAGCAGTTGTCCTGGGCAAGCAGTGTTTAATTCAAAGCCCATTTAATTAGTAGCAGTTTTTCTTTCATCTTTGAACCTGATGACTACAGATGGAGATGGGAGAAGGTAAACGCCCCGCTGATCCCTGCTTGCATGTTGCTCTAGAGACAAAGGAAAGCAACCGACAGAGCCTGCGTGCAGCACACCCGCTGTGGACAGTGCGAGTTTGCGCTGAACATGGGCAGTCTAGAATTTTTAGTCAATAGCAATGCAGGATCGTCTCTGCTGCACCAGGACTCACAGTAAAGCTGCCTCACCACAACCTCCCAGGTGCCAATTCTAGAGTGATTTTATTTTTCTTTTTTTTTTTTTAATCTTGTCATTTTCTTTGTGACTGTAACAGGTTCCTGTTACTTGGCATTGCCAAATGCTTGTATCTCTTACTGAAGTCAAACACTGTATAACTGAAATAACAGAATTGTTTGCTTTCTATCATATCAAAAGTGTTTTCACGGAAAGGAAACAAGATTAACTGTATTTATGTACCAAACTTAGAATATTGAAACATGATTTAATTAGTCCAGTTTAGAGGTTGTTATTTAATCATGAAATAGTGGTTTGTTGGTTTTTTTTTCCTCTGTAGCAGTACTTAAATTTGAGTGAGGGGTTTTGAATGAAATATGAAAGCAGCAGGTGATATTTTCTTGGAACCTAGAAAGAAAACTTCACCAGTGTCTGGTGTATGTCGTAGCTTTTCCTTTTGGAAGGCTGTACAGTCTCCTTTAGGACAGTAGCTTCCTAATACCTTGAAAAAGGTTCTACACATCCAAAAAGCCAGGAGCCACAGCGTGGGAGGAACCAGTTCCCGTCTCTGGTCCAGTATAGGTGAAACAAGGGCTCAAACTGGGGTCTCTCACGAACTAAATACACTAAATACACCCTTGCATATTTCAGGTCTTGGTGTGCACTCGCAGCGTTCCTCATTATACACTTTTTGATGTATAATTTCTACATAGTCTCAATTTTGATAACAGTAATGGAGAGCAGTCCTTGCTGTCAGAGGTAAATTAATTGCTCTATAAGGGCCACTCCAAGCTGGTATGAAACAGGATTTCTACATTTCGAAACGTCTATAGTTTTGTGTTTCTGGATGTCGCACATCTGGTGTTGTTATCTGAGTATTATGCTGTCGTCTTTTTCCATCTTCTCCCTTTTTTTCACTGTTCCTCAGGTTAAAAAAAAAAAAGCCAAAGTTTTTGGCATTTCTTTTATATGTACCATCTTTTAGTGGTAAGTACTTATTTAAGCAAGTTGCAGTTGGAACATCACATAGCTGCTGGCCATAAGTTTAATAGAGCAGTTACAAACTAAAAATCTAAGGGCACCAGGGCATAACCAGATGTGATGTATACTTCACATCTATACGTAAGCAGAAAAAAACAAATTTAAGCTATAGCACATAATCAAGTTGTCAGGCTGTTCCCTTTTCCTTTGCATTTTTAGGATATGATGCAAATGAGCTTTTAAAATCAATCTGAATTTGTCAACACTGTTAATGAAAATGTTAATGCCTTGTTAGCTGTCGACTAATGATAGTGGAGGTTTTCATTCCTTACTTAATGGTGGTACTGAATGTAAGAAATCATGATTTATAGCCTGAAAATGGAATAACAGTGTAAGCTTTTCTGATCAGAGAACTCCCCGAGCTTACCTCATAACTGTGCTGTACTGCACAAGGTGTGATATTGATGAATAGTTTTATGACTCATTTGGTAAGATCTATGAAGGCAGTTACTTCATAAGGTGGCATTTTATCACAGTTGCTTTCGACCTGCTGTGGTTGACTCATTGATTGGAGTTAGTCAGGGGAAGCAAAAGCTACAGACTTAGTGAATGCTGGTGAAAGTGCTGATATTTGTATCTCCTTTTTTATTTTTTTCTGAAGACTCTATTTCCAACAATGTACCAATGATTGCTTTATGTATGCCTAATTATTCTGTCATTAGATGAGGTTTTGCAATTTCTGTTTGGAGTGGCAAAGTCTGAGTTTAATATTAGCAGATGCTGGTTTTCCTTTTATTTTTTTTCCCTAGGCCTACATTGGCAATGCCTTCTGGATTTTTGAGTGAAGAAATTGAACTTTGAATCTATACGCATTCATGCATCATTTAGTTAGTTTGCAGAAGTCCACTCAATTAAAATTCAGCGCTGAGAGCTAGAGATCTGTGTGAGGACCCCTTTCCTGAAGGAATATTTTGGGTTTTAAATGCTGTTTTGTGGATGTGGTTTAGGACTATTGGTAAGATGAGCAATTTGTATTCAGTGCTCTGTTCATTTTCAGAACTGCACCTTATTTAAAAAAGAACACAATCCAAATTTAACAATGACAAATTCTGAGTTCTTTTGCTTGGTGTTTGGCTTTGTTTTTAACACCGTCAGTGGTAGTTAGTACTGTGTATGTATAGTTAAGATCCACTTCTCAGCTCTGCATAGACCCTGGGTCTAGTTTTGCCTTTGAGTTGGAAGGCTACTCTTTGCTTTTTGAAATAAGGCTTTGGAATAAGAGTGTGATGGTGGTGGTTTGGGTTTTTTGTTTATTTTGGTGATGGTTTGACTTTTTTTCTTTTTAAATGTAGTACTGTATTGTAGTTCTAGGCTGTGTTTCTGGGATATACTAGACGTGATAAAGCATAGTCACAGCAAAATTCATGATTTAGGTTTTGAAAGAGAAGCCTTTTCTTTTCATTCACAGAGTGAATGAAGATTTGTGGGATGTTTATTATTTACTAATACCTGACTTAATGTGCCTCTCATGTCTTGTATGAGTGGTAGATGTCTGAATTAAATCTGAAGCTTGTTTCTCTGTTCTTAAAATTAATTATTTGGCATAAGGAGGATCTGATTTCAGAAGTTACCACTGCATGAACAGGACCCAACAGACCAGCTCTTCAGGAGCAGTGTTTGGCAAGAGAAATAAGTATCTGTATTGAACATGTATGTCCCAAACTTTTCTCTGGACTCTTTATTCAAAATTAGAACCTTTCATATTTATGTTGGGCAGGAATAATAAATTTAAAAATATATTAGTAAAGAGCTGCATTCTGTCCTCCGTCTAAACTCATGATATACCGGAGCACTGAAAAACAAAGCAAAGAACATGCCTTTCATAGTAAATTGATACTGAAAACACTTGATAGAGGAACTGATTTGTCCTTTTCCCTGCTGGGTCTGGATTTCAGTTAACAAAAAGCTGTGCAGAAGTAGCTGGTCATACTATCAGAGAGTTTAGATCTAATAGGTCTTTGAACAGATAGTGTAAGCGTATGGGAACAGAGGGTGAAAGCAGAGTTGTTCTTTTATAACTGGAGCTGCCTCTTTAATCCTGGTCAGCGTAGTACAATAGCTGTTGATAAGCAAAAACCTGCTGTAGCTGGTGACTTTATTGTGGCATATTTGATGCACATTTTACATTGTATTTTTATGTTAAATTCTCTTAAAGTACATTCCTAAATAGACATGGACTCCTAAATGGACACAGTAAAAGCCCTGAATTTGTTGGTTAAAAATTTGTTTTAGTAATAGCCCAAACTGGCTATATAAGAGTTCCTGTGTACAGGGTTTTTGTTAATTTCTTTTCTGCTTCTGTTCCCAGTTGGTGGGGGTGGAAGCAGCAAAACTTCCTCTGAGTTAAGTAGGAGAGTGAAGCTCCTACCGTTTGCGACATTGTGTTAAATTATAAATTTATTTTGCATAAGTATTGGTGGTATTCTGAATATATATATTTTTTTGCAGGTGTTTTCCTAGGTCCTTCTTGTGTATATTTCTATGTGAGAAAACCAATTTCTAAACTAAAAAACTAAAACTAAAGTTTTCTTCTATTCTAGGTAATTGATTAACCTCTGAGTATTTACTTGCCTGTCACTTTTGTCAGTGGCAAGATTTCTTATGTCCACTATACTTTGAAAAGTGCTTTTTTATGTAACATGATTTTTATACACTTCACACTGTCTCTAACTAGTCATCAGGGAGGGGGGCGTAAAAATGACTGAATGGGGGAGTTAAATCAATTGAAAATAGGAAGTAACTATTTTATTACATCATTGGATGTAAACTGAGTTCTATATTTGAACTTATTCAAACAGAATGTACGATTAAGGACAAAGCCTGAAATAAATATTTGCGTGTTCTATAATATCAGCCTCAAATTCTTTTGTAATGGTTTGAGATTTTTAAAAAACTTAAGGCTGCTGAGGGCAGAGGTTTTCTAATTGTGTTTATAGTGAAGATAGAGGTTTTGATTGTGAACTCACAGACAGGATTTAGCCAGCCTGTCCCAGCACAATACCTGAAAACATATATAGCAAATATCTAAAAGTAAGCTTTTTATGGGTTTTTGTTTTGATTTTTTTCTTGATATTCAGATTAGCAGATTCTGTAACTCCAGCAACCCTGTAATTGTCTGGCTGGTTATCTTGATTGTTTTAGAGAAAATTGGGCAACTACCCCCATGCCTGTCTTACTTTGTATTATTTAAATTAGGCTACAGTCTCTTCAGATTGAAAAGACGATGTTTTTATGAGGAAATGCTGTGTCTACTTAAAGTTTAAAGGAGAGTTTTATTGAACTTGAGCTTTTAAAGAGAGAATAATTCAATTCATAAGAAAACTAAAAGCATCAGATTAGCATAATAGCAAATTGTATTTCTTAAAGGGAGAAGCACATGAATTTACTGATTCCTAGCATTACCTCAAATACATTCTCTGTACTTTGGTTTATTATGAAATAATTTTTCTCAGTACTGTGGTCAAATCGCTTTCATTATTCTTTTAAAGAATTCAATTTAACCTGACCACAGCTTTAATATAATATTTTGATCAAGGACATGAACACTTTATTGAACTAGATGCTGTACCATTCATCCAATTCCAGCAGTAAACCGTTCTTGCTTATCTGATGAGACTTGCTTAGAAGAAGAATGCTACAGTTAACTTAAGACTGTGGAGTTATTTGTGAGTGTTTGTCTGCTGCACGTTCTGCTCTGTTCACAAATGTGGTTTGAGTTATACATAGTGTTTGCTTGAAGAATGCTGTTCAGATCATCAGCTGCCTCTAAAAACTGATTTTGGTTAAAGTTTTGTTTTGTTTTAAGTGAAGAAAATATATTTTAAAATAATCCCACATTTAGAAAAGTGTGCCATTGTATGTTCATGCTACATTGACCAGTAGCCAGAACTGATTTTTTCTTTTTTTAATACAACAGCATGGAACATGCTCTGTATTTGTCTTGCAGTGTTATCTGTGACAGCATGATTAGAATAAGAGTAAAGTCCTTCTCTGAACGCTTTTAAGATGACTGCTGGCAGGCATGGGGGGGGGGAGGGGGGCTGCGTGCTGGTGNGGGAAGATGAACCTGTCCTGCAGTTCTGCTGCAGTGACTCTCAACTGTTTTAGGAGCTGCCCTCTTGTCTCTTGTTTTCTGTGATGGTGGCTTTCTCTCTCCTTTGTGTTCCAGTTTCTCACATCTTTACTCCTCTTTGCCTCTGTTTCCCAGGCTCTCTACTCGGCGTGGTTGTGAGCCACGAAAAGAGAAGGGCAGATAAAATTTGCTTTAGATACATCATAGACCACCCCTTGTTCGAGAGCCACTGTTTGAGCATGAAAATAATCTCAAGAGAGGGCAGCTGAGCCATTTGTATAAAGAACCTAATTTCGATGCAATCCAAGTGATAATTGGACTACTCAGGAACAGCAAAGCACCAGGTGTTTGACAGTGTTCCTGCTGAATCAGTGAAAGTATGAGGGGCTAAGGAAGTCAAAGACTTAACAAATGAGTCCTCTTGGTTTAGGAGGGAGATGTGGTGCTGGGGAAAAAATACAACACCACACCCAACTAAGAAATGAAGGCAGGCAAATGCAGGTGGTTTGGACTCAACTTCATTGTTTTGTGTTCTCTGCAACATGTTAACTATTTCAGCGAGAAGAACAAAAAAGGCAGTTCTCGGGTACCGTTTTTCCTGTTTGAAAACCTGACTCTCTTAGCTCTTTAGTAACTTAATAGCATGTTGTCAGCCACTCATAGAAGGACACTGCTAAACAGTAAGAAGTCTAGCAGTTGATATCGCAGTTGTTGATTATCATACAAAATCAATTACTCTGAAGAATTTTGCTTCACCTACCAAGTTATGGTAGTGGCAAACTGTGAGAAGATTTCTTACTTGTCATTTACTGCAAAGCAATAGTGCAGTTATGGCTTCCCAGCATCGTTTGAAATCACAGGATGAGCAAAAGCAGAGTTTGGTGGAATAGCGGAACATGCTGGAGACTGTCTCCCCTTGGTAGAACTTACGGGTGCAATTAGATGTGTGCACAGTCAGACGTGAAGATTGGGCTTCTGTCAGTTTGTGCTAGCTGAGCATCTGGCCCTCCATGTGAGGCCATTGCATTGTCGGGTTTTGCAGCAAAGAAACAAAGTCCACGCCTGTTCCAGCAGAGTGTACAAAATAAACTTTTGCAAGGGCACAACGGGGTGTTTCCCCAGGTTGGAAAATGCAGAAGAATGTCATTCTATCTTCTTTGCCTCTCCTTTGTTTGATTGTTATGTTATGCATTAAAAAAAAAAACCCACACATACGCAGCTAATTTTTTGAAAATGGACTTTTATGAAATCAAAGACTAAGTCAGCCAATGTCTTTTAAATACAGTCTATTCCGAGCTGCCTGTGCTGGTACCATCAGATTTAAATCGTATGGCAAGTAAATAAGAACATGAAACTGATGAACCAGAAAATAAAAGGGGTCACGTGCTGCATTTTGTTAGTCAGCACAGCAGTAAAATACCAATGGATGTTGAGATGTTGTCTCCTGATATAAAGCTAAAAATGCATCACTCGTAGGGATGTCACAGGAAGGCAAAGAGGAGGTTAGTCCTATGCATTGTATTTATATTTCACTGCTAATTTGACAGCATATGGTTATTTCAGGTTTGGTTGAGGAACAATAGTAAGATCTCTTCCTTCCTTCAGAGACTTGGGCACTTAACACAATCTGTTCTCAGTGTACACCAGTTGGTCAAAAATACCCCGTACCTAAAGGAAAGGGGTGTGGCTCACCAGATCTTACATGCTGACTGTGCAGCTTTGAATGCAAAGGTTTGATCGGGTGATAAAGCACAAATATGAGCCAATGTCCGGCGAAGAAAGGCTTCTGGATGTTTTTATTTTCCTGGGTTTATGGTTTTTATTTTCAAATCCTCACCTTAACTATGGTTGCTATTGGGGTGTAAATTGGCAGTATAAAGCTTCAATTGTCCTCCTCTAAGCTCTAATGGGCAATTTGGGTAGGTCATCCATTCCAAATAAATAAACACAATAAATACTTGCATACGTTCAGTTTTCACCCCTGAAATTCTACATGCACAAGCAGGTTATCTTCTCTAAGCACCATAGAAAGGCATCTTTTTATTCTGTTCCTTAGGGGGAAATTTAAGCCTCCAAGATGGTACTTCTAACCACTTAAAACTGCAAAGTCATAGTGCCAATAAATTAACTGGGGAGCTGAATTCACAGAATTCTGCCAACCTGTCCTTGTACCCCGAGCTCAAGGACAGCAAAAGGAGAGTGGGCAGCATCAGGGCAGCAACTTCAGAGTGTCTGTGGATACCTGATGCACTATTAGTGTATATGGATATGCATATGGTCAGTGTGATGGCCAGAGGGCTCAGTGCGATCTACCTGGTGTCACATCTGGACATAATTACTTGAAGCAGGAAAAGTTTTCTGTCAAAGTACAGTTTCTAGGCAAAAAAGATATTTGAGTGTTTCTAAGTGGGTGTTAGGAGTGCTTCTGGCCTTAAACACTGGCAAGTTTTTGCTGTGTGCAAACATACTTACTAGAGGCACTGTTTGCTTCAAAATAAAACCTCCCACTCTGCCTTGTGAGCAGTCCAAGACTGTCTTATGCAGTGAGAGTGGTGATCTGAGGAATCTATGTATAGCCACAAACTCTATGTGGTGTTTAGAACTGTTGGTATTGAAAGGGGTGTTGATACAAAACCCATAATTATTTTCTGATCAGATCATGAGTGGTGCTATCCTGATCCAGTAAATTAATAGTCAGAAGAACGCAGATCCTTCAGGTGTCCAGTAAGCGCTAAATTTTCAACAGGCTTCGAGATTGTATAATTAAAAGGGAAGTGTACTTAAAAAAAAAAAGGGGGGGGGGGGGCAAAAAAAGAGAAAAGCTTTGAACAGCTCTCCTTTGTTAAGCAGAAGTGCAACAGTAAAGACAACTAGAAATGTAAGAATGAGGTCTTACCCTGAATCTTAAAACCTAGTCAAAGAAATGATGACATAAAAGTGGGGGGGTGGGGTGAATATTTTGGAAGTCCTTATTCTTAAAAATGAAAAAAGTAATTTTGCAATATCTTTTACTAGGAATAAAGGATATTACAGACTTGTTCAAAAGTGGTACTGTAGGCTTGGGGGAGATTTTGAAAGGAACATCAGCATCTAACCAAAATCTGTGTTGAACCCTGCTTGCCATTCATTCTAATAGCAACTCTTCCACAGCTCCCAGTCCATGTCAAATGACGCCAAGCACTTTTTTTTTTTTTTTTAAAAAAAAAACTACAGCAGCAGCGTAAAGGGAAGCTGCTCTCCTCACTTCACTTATTTCTCCTCTGCTCAGCCTTCTTCTCTGCTGACTCTTATCAGTGTCCTGGACCCCATTTTTAACTTTGTTATTACATTTTTGTGTTGGTCTCCTTTCTTCCACATTTCCCTCTACTTCTGTTCACATTCTCCCTTTCACCCTCATAGGCTATTTAGGAAATCACTGAGATTTGTGTATTCACTTCTCCCTTCTTTCATGTTTCCAGTCACCTGCTTTGGATTTACATTTCTTGTTTAGGAGAGTTTTCTAGATTTTGCTTAAATGCCTTCTGCTACCATGTTCCTCTGTGAGGGAACATTCTTTGATGAAGAAAGTTAGTACTGGAAGAATAGCACCAGCTGGGACTGATGTTTGTTTTCTTCAAATAGTATTTAACAGGAATTTAAATCACCAGGTGGATAAGTGCAGAAATCATGGCAATTTGCCTAATTGCAGGAATAGCTTTAGATTTGTCCCCAAGTTTGTTCTGGCATAATTCCTAATTTGTTTACCAGCTGGTCAGCCATACCCTTGATTGCTGTTTCTGCGGGTGCCAACTGAATCCCTGCTGCTGGTATCTCTGTTTATTTACCTTTTTTAAAGGGTCAGTTGCTTTAAGCCTTTTTCTCTTAGGAGGTGTTACCCATTTTGCAGGAGTGGTTACTTGTGATTATAGAGAGCAACAGAGCCTGATACAAAACCCATGAAGTCCATAGAAAGGATTGTGTGAATTTCAAATAGCGGTTGGATCAGACCCACAGAGAGATCAGGTGAATGTTTTGCTCTAAATATAGACCTGTTATGATTCTTCTGATCTTCCCGGTTAGAATAGGGTGAATCTCTGAGGAAGGATTAGAGGGTTGTTTGTTTGATTTGCTTCTGCTGCCTTCTTTAAAAGCAGAGGAAAAAATACACACAAATTATTTTATCAACTTTATTTGAACTTTAACAATTTTATGCAGTGGGACTCCAGAGTATCTCAAGCCGCTCATATTTGAAATGAAAACCCCTGCAATTTGTAAACTGTCAAACTTAATACAAGATCTTAGTGTTAATAGGATTTTATTGACTTCTACCATCAGCAGAGGAACAGGTTGATAAAGTGTCACAAAGGAAATGAAGACACAATACTCATTTTACTTGCATCTCCAGAGCCGTGTAAATTTGATTGCTGAATTTATGATAATCCAGCTCATTGGCCATTGCTCTTCTGGGGGGGAGTGGGGACAAGAGAGGATTTATGGAAATAAGTGATTTTTAGAGCTGTAAAATCAGACTTTGTGGAGATTTTGTGAAAATGGATTGAAGTGTTGGTGTCCAGTTACTGTGAGAGAACACAAGAATGCATAGTATTATTTATTTCATATGTTTTTGCTGATATCCTGCCAGTTTTGCTTTTCTTTGCTCCCATAGGCAGCGTCATTTGCATGGCTGTCTTTGAGTGTTGTTGATATAATTAGCGCAGTAGAGTGAACAAGTGCAAGACTGCGAGTATTAAAGTGAAGTAAAAGTGACAATGCGAACCTCATGACACTTGTAAACTAAGCTGGGGTGTTTTTGCATGTTCACTAAAGGCACAACCAAATATGCATAGACTGTAAAATGTGTGGCTCTTGGGGAGCGGGGATAGGTTGTATGCGGAGTTAAGTACAACATCAAGGTCCTTGGAGATTAGAAAGAAAAATGAAGTGACTGGTACTTACCATAACACCAATCAATTCTGTTTTCCAGAGAGAAAAACATGGTCCCTTGCCTTTTTAAAGAAGAAGTTGTGTATTTAAAGTGACTGTTACAAGTCTCTAATGTTTTAACCATTCTATAAATGTGGAGTTAGGGAAAACATATAGCTCTAATAGTTCCGAGAAAGAAAACATACCATCTCTCCAATGGGTACCAGTTACTGAGGCGGTGTTATGCTGAGACCACTTATGTCTGCAGAGCAATGGTGAGGAAAAAAAAAACCAATACCCAGTTTCAGCTGCTAGTGTTTCTCTTTTCCTCCCGTCTTGCACATTTTCATTCTTTATTTGCAATGCTTGAGTCCTAATTTTCACACTCTTTCTTCACAGCCGTGATTAATTTCTCATGAAGAAAGTATAATCTCGCTGAACTTGATACAGCTGAAATAGTGTGCTTTTTAACAGCAATTTGTCTACTGCATTTCATCATTCATTTTGGTTATTTTCTAGAGTATTTAAATATCACAGTTTTTTGAATTATAAAAACAGAAGTATCTTGGGTTAAGGAAATCCTTACTAAACGTTTTCTGTTTAGTTCCCAGCACTGAAAGAAAGGAGCAGTAGTGGAACTCCACTGTTTGTGGCCAATGGACACCAATTTTTTTTCATTCCATAATCGCATCAGTGGGCAGCATTCAACATAGTGCCTGCAGTTGCCTGATATTGTCACAGTCAGATTTGAAAACTCTGACACTTCAGGCCTCTGTGTGTTTCAAATTTGTGTGTATTTTCTGTCTCCTTGAGAGTAGTATTTTGCTGTTTCTACTCAATGAGATAATGTGAAAAGTTCCCTGAATTATCATTATCATTAGCTGTGGATGAACTACTTTAAAAATCTGCCTTTTCCCTGGAAATCAAAATCTGAAAAGTTTCACATAAAACCTGAAACATTCTGGCACTGCGACAGTATAAAGGTGTCTGTGGGAGCTGGAGTTTGGGCTGTTGAAGTGACTGTCCTTACTGGCAGATGTCTCTGCCCTGACTGTGCATCCCTGTGTCCCATCTTCCACCTCCTGGGAAGAATGAAATTGGGATACTGTAAAGCAGAAAAAGAACATGAGACATTTAAAGTTAACTTGGTTTTGGTGATTAGTCAGAAAGCTGTATTTCAAGGAACTTCGGTTTTGACAGAAAATACAGAAAAGTGTATAATCTTTGCTGATAGCAAGAGCATTTAAGTACCTACACAAGCTTTTATTTTCTGTCTCCTGTAATTTTATCCATAGTTCTCACAAAGCTCTTATAGCAAATGCAGAACCATAAGCTTTCCTTTTAAGTAAAGAAAGGTTTCAGACTCAAAGGTTGTGAAGGAACTGGACTCTTAAAAGCTTCTTGGAGACATAGTTATAATGGAACTGAATTGCAAGGTGGGGGTTGCTGGCATTTGTTTTGCTTACTTCCCCAGATTTATTTCCACCCTATATGTGCATCTCAGAATCTCACACATTGTCTGGCTCTCAGGTTTGCAGGAGGTGCAGCATGATCCTTGAAAATATGTAAATATATTGGTGTGCTATTACAGACGTATACTTTACTTCACAGTGTGACGTTTAGGTCACACTGGATCTACTGCACTATTTTTGTTTTGTGGGATAGGTTTATTTAACAAGGATGAGGAATTTAAAAAAAAAAAAAAACAACCCAAAAACAGGGACTTGACTAACCTGACTTCCCCAAGTTCTTAAAATAATAATTTCCTATATTTATGAAATTTCCACAAGTGATCTCCAGTCCTAGTGAAGGAAAACATATGTTACATAATTCATTAAGCCTCAAAGGCTTTTTACATATATTACTATTTAAAAAAAAAAAATAATCTGTTAACACTCAAGGCAAATGATTTTCAGTATAATTAAGGAAATGAATTGTGGCAGCAAAACTGCAAGACTTGAATAACTAAACCACAATGATCTCTTCTCTCTTTTCCATCTTGCTCCAGTACAAATCACGAATGGCCAAGGCAGTAACTCCAGTGCTTCCTGATGGAGCCTTTTTCAGTCTGTGTCACACATGCTCTTTGTGACAGAGTTTTACCACTTGAACTAAAATTACTGTGTATAAATATTGGTACAAAAAACCCTCCTTATGCTCTTCTAGAGCAGATGGAAACTTCTAAGAGGTATCATGGCATGAAGAGCTCTTAGATTGGCTCATACAAAATATTCCTTCAGACCCCTGAGAGGTGGGAGTGAGCCAAGTACCTAAACAGAAATGTATTTTCATATCAATGGACCAAATACGGGAGGACTCTGAGGGCTGAATTTAAAGATTATGCACATCATTCTGACTATATAGGTCTGCACAAGGAGCTATTTAAGTCTACACAAGGAATTTAGCATGTTACCATCTTCTGAATGTTGAACTGATATAAAACTCCCATGGCCAGGTGTCTTGGTTTTTCTCTGGTTTTGAAGAACTTTGAGCAAATCTTTTAAACTAGGTTTGGGTTAAGCACATAAATTCCCAGTTCAAGTATTTACATAGAATTGAAGTATGTTTTTGACAGCAGTAACTTAGAACACAGCTTAACAAAGACGAATTGGCAAAACAATTAACTTCTGCTGAATACATGCTATTTGGCTAAAGCAAAATTTCATCGAGCAGCTATCTCGCACTAAAGGAAAAAATGGCAAATCATTACCTTTTAAACATTGAGACGTTATTTAGTAGTGTGTTAATTCAAAGGAACATTTAGTAACCAAAAAATGGAACACTTTCATCTTCATTGATCCTTTCTTGACAAATCTCTCCACCTTAATGTTTACTGTTTGATAAAAAATGAATGGAATTATTTATGTAATGTGAAAGACTGGTAGACTGGATGTATTAATACCCAAGCAATAACATGATCTTATCTCTTCACAAACTGAGACCACTATCATTTGCTCTCCTGTATTCGCTGCAGTCTGACAAAGACAAAGCAGTCCTTTCTTTAGCATCTATATCGAATATGGAACTGTGAATGTCTCTGACATAACGGGGGACAAGCTGCATTTAAGAAATTCTCTTGAACAACAACAGTATAAATGCCTTGCCTACATCTAATCAATAATTCGCTTACTGTGTATGAACTTCACAAATTAAATGGAACCCAAGAGAGACGTCTTGCTGAGCTTACCGTCATTTTGGTGACCTGGCTAATCAGGGGTTATATTTTGATTGTATTGTGTTTTAAATGTGTTTGAACACTATGATCTAGAAGAGAATTAATGGATTGGTTTTGAGAATCCCTTTCCCATTTGGGTAATTTTTTTTTTAAATAATTGAAAATTGTGATGTTATAAAATATCAAGATTCTTAACAATGAATATATAATGCATTTATAATTTGAAAGTACATCTTATTTTGAAGCCAACCAGTCCTTCAGCCCACACATGTCTTAATATGGTGCATTGTATCTGTTAGATATATTCAGGACAGTATTTATCTAGTTATAAGGATGATTCATAACCCTGAACTTGTCTTTGAGATTTGTTTTGAGAGATATGACAATACCTGCAGGTGATACATTGTCAGATCAAAAGACAGCACGGTAATGTTTCTGTTGGCATTTAGACAATGTGAACAATGACTGTTTAATGGTTATTGTTGTTGGGAGTACATGGCATGGTAGCACTGCTGTCAGGTGGAGAACAGCAACATAATTCTCTGGCTGACTGTAAAGGTTAAGGTTCTTCCATTTTTGTTGTAGTTGGTTTTTATAGGTCCCAAACAAAAGAAACTTAAATTATTAATCCAAATTATGAGGGGGTTTTATGCCCTCTTTTCTCCCAAGCACAGTACTTAAGCGTGTCACATTTTATAACTGCACTTATAATTTAAAAAATACTTGCAAGCTATGGCAGTATTTATCAGTCTTCAGGAAGGAAGAACTAAGGAAAGCAGCTAATTGACTTGCCAAAACTTATCATTAACATCTAGGAGTGGTTGAGCCCTTGCACGCAAGTCACTCAAACTGCAATATAGTTTCATTCTCTTTGGAATGGATAGAGCGGTTTTGTAATACTTGATGAACTATAAATTTTACACCTTGTTTGGGCAAGGAAATGTGATTCTGAGCAGTTTGAGCTTCTGTATAGGCACCATTTTGAGTGAGAAAAGATAATGTCTGCAGACCTGAAAGCATGAGTGTGCCAAACTTGCTAAATGAAGCAGTCATCCAGGTGGAGGGATAGAATTGTAACACACCATGCGTTAAAGAAATAAATTGCTCTTGGACTTTATCTCTGTATGTACTCAGTTCTAAAAGCGGTCAAATTACTTATTAGATGCTGCAAGTAGGATTTTCAGTTACAGAACCCTCTTCATCAAATGTGGCTGCTTATTTGCATCTAATCATTAAAGTTAGGTGCCTGAACAAAAACGACGCAAAACAGAAGGAGATGTTGCACATTGACTTATTTGAACTTGTTTCTTCTAGTGGAGAGCTTAATCAGAAAACCAGTTTATTCAAAAATGAAAGCAAATTCTGAATAACTTATAAGGAAGATGCTAATCTTCATATCAAAACAAGCAATATCTTTCTTTACCACATTCTATTCGNTTTGAAGGAACGTTCCTGGAAAAGATTCTGTCCTTACCAGGACATAGAGGTGCTTGCTTAAAATGTGAACATAAAATAATAACTTGCCTGTGTCCTCAGGCATCATTAACTGTCTGGCACGCTGTGGGTACTGCAAGATTAATCAGGTGGTCAGACACATGTTCTAACTCTGCAGAAAATTTGCAGAGGCAATTTGAGTGTACATGTTAGGAAAATCTTTCTTGATTGGCAATTGAGCATCTAAAATAAAAAAGAGTATGTTTATTCCTTGTATGTGACTTCTTCTGGTTTTAATTGCCCAATTTCTAACGTAAGATTTTCTTCTAGAATTATTAATGGTAAGCAGTGTAAGCACTGTAGTCTCTTAGGAAAGTTCAGCAAAAGTGTTAATGAGACTGGGCTGTAACCAGCTCTATATTGGCCACATCTGTCTTATTTCTTGTGGTTCAAAATGTCTTCTGTGGCTCATTCAAAATTTTCTCTCACTTTATCTCAAAAAATTAGTCCACTTTAATCAGACAAAATATGTGTGTATTTCATGAACAATTGGTTGTTACTGAGCAGATGGGCCTTTTATTCCTTTCACTTCATAAGCAAAAATACCCAATGTGATGTGGTTTGAGATTTTTCATATAAGCTAGTTACAATATATTCTCACATATTTTATCTACCTATTATTGAAGTATTTTATTAGGGCATCCTTTTTCTCTGGCTGCCCTATGCTGGAGCAGATGATCCCTGGAAAAGGAAAAAGTTTCTACAACAATGGCTATAATTAGTCTGTAACGTTGCTATAATTGCTCTGTGATATAATTTTGCAGTAAACTTTATAGAATGAAGTTTTTTCTGGGTACTTAGTTTCAGCATCTTTTCTTCTAAAATGAAGCCACAAACCGTAAAAGGAAAAAGCATGCCAATGCAGAACAAGCAAATGTTTAAGTTGCTATTTCAGTTCTTTATACCCAATGGTTAAGACTGCATTTATTACGTTATGAATAAACATGCCTTCCCTAGCAAAGGAAAGAGTGAGGCATAAGCCTGGTAAAACTGAACATGTTTAAATCGGCAAGCTCATATTAGTTGTAGGAGTAAGCTGCAAGCTCTTGGAATCAGTATAATTCGTTGTTTAAAACAAATAAAACCCAAGAAGGGGGGATAATAGGGGTGGTGGGTTGGGGAAGCCTTCAAGACCTGAAAGGACAAGTATTAAGATCCTGAAATGGTAAGTGTCCAGGGATCGAGGGACTAGTCTAGCATCAGTCCCAGGTAAAATACTGAAAAGGTAATTAAAGACTGTGAGTAAATGATGAAGGGGTACGCACGTGATCTGAAGTTACAGTGGCAGTCCTCCCTTGTAGGTGTTGGCCAGTTCTTCTTCATCAAAGGAGTTGGTCCTTCATTTTGATAAGTTCTTGTTTCTCTCTGCTTTGTTGGGGCTCAGTGGTTTGATAAGATGATCTGAAGTGACCTATGTGACGGATTCTAATTACCACCATTCCTGAGTTTTGTGATCACTTCAAATTTTTAGTGACAAAACCTACCATGTGATCAGGCGTGCTCTTTCTATATGGCAATACCTTTAAATGATAACTTATTCTTCCTGCAGTGCAGCTCAGGAAACAAGTTCCCAGTTTTTAATCTCAGAAACACTAAGAGAAGTAGTGAAGAAAGCTATCCTATCTTCTTTAAACAGGAGTAAATATATAACCTTGATCTATAGATTTGAAAGCTCTGAAATAATATTATTTACTGTCCATACCTCAGGTTTCTATGTACTGTGATTGGAAAGCCTACCTGGTTTGGTATTTTTTTTTTAAATGGAAGAAATCTTGTGGTGTCTAGAATATATGTCTTGTATGAAAACAAAAAGGACTTAAGTAACAAAAGCAGTAAATACAACACGCACACAAATAATGCCAGAAGTTTATTTTTGTCTGAGGCAAACTGGATACAGAAGTTACTGCAATTGACCTGCTGCCAGCTTTCAATTGCTCTGCCAGTGCTTAATCAGTAGATCATACCTTTCCTCAGTGAATTCAGTAGCATGACAGGTTATGTTCTCTCTGAAATGGACTTTTATTCTCAAAATAATTTCCCATTGTTCTAGTTGCTAACAAATTTTGTCACTTCTCTTACCTTTTTTTTTTTTCATCTCAAATATGTTGTTGTCAGGGCAGTCATTCTGCTTTTCAAATGTCTAGACCCATAATTTCCATAACTTCATTCTTCAAGAGGATATATCATGAGGTTTGTGTGCAAATTCATATTAAAACTTGTTCTTGAGGACTGATGAGTACCTATAACTTTCATTGACTTTCCAATGCTCTGTCTCACCAAGCTGGGAATTGTACATTAGAGATACAGCTGTGAGTTTGGGGTAGCACTGACAGGGCGTACTGGGTTCTTGAGAAATATGCTGTGGAGTGTTGTGGGAAGCTGAAAGACTTGGTAATGAACCGGCTTTTCCTCATGTTGCTTTTTCCAAAACCTTATACAGGAAAAAAATGCTGGAATCTTCCTCAGCTTATGCATAAACAGATTTAACTCTGCTGATACTACAGCTTGTAGCTGAATGCTGTGCATTTTCACAGAAGTAATAGTCAACGTATGTTCTTATTTATCAGTAATTTTTGATACAAAATGGGGAGTTGAAAGCTACTGTGTTCTCCTGTGTGCGGACCCATAGAGAGGACAGTATGAACTGGAAAACACTTGCTATCTAAATACGGAGTAACCCACACTCTTGAAATGCAAGGCTTGCTAGCCACCTCATGGGAAGCGTGGGCTCTCTGAGAAAACGGCCTGTGTCAGGAGGGACTGTTTCAGTCCTTGTTATTTCAGTTTTGGTGAACTCTGTCATGGACACTTGTCTCAACGTAGAGAACGTGTGAGAGGGAGGGCTGTGAGATTTCTGTGTCAGAGACTAAGCCTGGAGTGAGTATCTGTCAAGTTACTCAAGCGCACGTGTATCCAGTGACTCCCACTTATGTCACTTTTCTGCAGAAAAGAAATTTAGTAATGCTTATGTTGTGTTACATTTGGTTTAGTGTTTCAATTTGTTTCTCTGAGCAAGACTTTTAAAACACAGTGTACATAGATATATATGTATATATAGATATGCATACATTGACTTTTCTCTTTTTAAATAAACAATATATTGCTCAAAAATTGAAAAATAAAATGAATCCATGTTTGGAACACACAGCTTGAATATGAAATAATCTGTGGGTGATTGGGTTTTCTGTATGCATTCCACAGTGTTTCCATCTGAAATTGCTTGTGCAAGAGAGAGCACTTCTGTGTCTGTATAATCCGTGCCCAGACAAAAAGGCCTTGAAAGTGCTGCAATGATGATCAAATTGTCTGCTTCTGCCTCTACCCTGTTCAGGTAGTCCTGTATCCTGATATCTACGTAACCAGCTTAGGAAATTTCATTAAAAATAATAATTCGTATGTGGAAAGTACTTACTGTTTCATAACACTAAATTACTTCTCATTCTTGTACTCAGCAATTTATAGGTCATACTTATTCACTGCTGTGACTTTGGGTACTGATTTTAGTAGGCCTTGTGGTTTGTGTTTTTGTTTTCTGGCTATTGGATGTAAAGCTGGCAGGAGTGGATTTTAAAATCGTGCTAGAATCAGAGCATTATAGATTAACGGCCTTCTCTTGCCCCCCGTTCTTTCCTCGGAAGCTTACAATTTTAGCAAATTCATAGTGTTTGCTTCCTTGCCTTCAAGAAGCAAAGCTGTCTGAGTAGTTTGGCGGGAGTAGTTCAAGGTGAGCTGCTAAATATTTGCAGCTCGCTTCTTGTATAGAACTCATCCAAATGAACTTGGTCGAGATATATCAAGTAAACAGCAGAAAAGATTCTTATGAAACAGGCATTNTACCCCCAGCATCATCCTCCCATCATCCCCAAAATAAACTTGTGTATGTTTTAAATAAATAACCTTTTTCCCATTGCAGTCATTCTGGTTGAAGTTTAAAGCTGAACTTTGTACTAAAATGGTCGTTTCATTGAATCAATAAGCTTCTCTCTACTTTTCATCTCCAGTTCTAAAGGAAGCATGTTTGCACTGTTTGGTTTACTTTGAATGTTAAATATCAAATCAGCTTGACAGACAAGGTAAAACTTGGGCAACACCTCCCTGTTTCTCAAAATGAGTTTTGAATTGTTTTCTTTAAGCAGAAACTCAACTCGAATAATTTTAGGTTCATTGTTCTTTATCCACATCTGCTTTTTTTTTCTGCCTCAGCTCTGAGAAAATGAGTTACAAAAATTACAAAAGAAATTAGAACAATTAAAAAAGAAACGGGATTATGTCTTGGGGCTTGTTTCATGAAGTACGAGTTCATTTTAATATGTATATACACACATATAACCATTTACATGTCTTCTGATGAATTATTAGTGTTTGATAATGCACAGTTCTAAAGTTTTAACTGTTATTAGTGATAACACCACTTTTTCAGTGGGATTTATGTACAGTCTATATACATACATCTATACATACAGCTAATGATTTTGAGTTCTTTTAATATACACTGCCATTAGAAGCTTTTGCCAAGTATGTTAGAACTAGTATTTGGCTCACGGCTTGTTTACAAAATCTACTATTGGTCAGCTTGCAATTGGACCATGAGCTTTGAAAACCAAGTTCTATGACTCTTTCTTGCTTTGGACATTTTTTTTCTTTTCTGTAGTTTCATTTGCATATAACACCATAAAACACTGTAACATAGCGCGTAACATACAGGACACACTGTCTGCATAATAGCAACCCCTAGAAAAGTGTTTATCTAGGTTACAATTTTGTGTAAGCGTTGGAAGCCTTTCTTTTTCTATTAATGAGAGATATCTAGCAGTCATTCTAATGTTCAGAAATAAGGATTAAACAGAGTCCTAAGTGGTATTAAGTCAAATACAAGTGTTCTGTGATAATAGTAACAAATACTGTAGTATTTCACCAGTTGTAACTGTACGGGTCCTCTCAGGTCATGCTCTCAGCCTGGAAAAAAACTTTTCCCAAGACATTCAGAAGACTTACATTCACTGCCTGATTTCCACTGAGGGCCCTGTTTTTTGGTAAAATAAAAATTAAATTGGGTAATTTAGGAGTATAATCCTTAGTACTCACAGAGTAAATCTTCTGTCTGAGTGGAACAAATTATACTGCCTGTTTAGAATATCACGTTTTGCTCATTGAAGCTAGATGAAAAATAAATGGTGCTCATAGATAGGGAAGCATCCCTCAAGGCAAAGAAGAGAAGCCAGCGCTGCAGTTAGCTACCCATATGTAGCTGTTTCCCTACCATTCTCCCTTGGCAGCAAGGTTAGAGTTTACTGCTGAAGAGGGGCCTTTTTTCATCTCTCCAGTATTCCATTTGATGCATATTTTAGAAACTCATGTCACTTACAGTAGTGAAGATAGCTTTCTGGCTTGCTTTATTCTCCCCCAACTGGTGCACAGCACCAGCCCTGCTTTAGGTATTTCCCTGCCCTCGTATATGTTCCAATCCCAGCTTATTCTGTCCCATATAGTAATGTTAATATTTATTGGATTATTTATTGTAACATCCTAGCATTAAATTTCCTATAAAAATAAGACCATACCTTGCAAAATAATTTATGGACTCTTTGAATGTTATTTTTCTCTTTCCAGTTCTGTTTCTTTTGTGCTAGCTAGCTAGATATATATCGCTTTGGCTTATCACTATATTTGAAGAATGTCATAAAGTGTTCCTCTGTTTCTCTCCTCTGTGTTTTTTCTTTTCTTTTAAATTATACATCCTTGTGGATTTGTCATTCTCTCTCTAATATCTTCACTCTGGTTTTTAGCCAGGTCCCGATTTACCATTCTCTCTCTGCCTGCTCCTTACAGTTCCTCCCTAAATACTCTTCTTCTATCCTGACCTCCTAACCTGTGTTTTCATCCTTCCACTGAATTGAGATTTCCTCTGTCTTCAGCGTGAGATAGGTCCAGCCTTGGCTTGGCTTGTTGCAGACACGCTCTTGGGACTTGGAACGCCGCACCAGCAAAAGTTGGGTTTTGGCAAGTGAGTCAGCAGAACTGATTGAAGGCACACAGAAGAGATCTGTTGAGTAAGAAGCTGCCATACTGACTATTACTTTTCAGAACTGTATGTTAATCTTATTAAAGAACAAATAAATCAATCAGCATGAAACTGTGGAGCATGTCTCCAGCTAAGATCCAGTCTTAAACCTGCGTGCACGTAGTAAAGCTGATCTCACATCAGCAAATCCCAGCACCAAGTGTCACTGCTGGGAATCCTTACCAGTGCATTTCATGCTCACTAAATTTACCAATGCAGTATTAAGAGGAGGCAACAGCTCATGTAATGGATTAAACGTCTGCTATGATCCCTGTGTTCAACAGGGGAAAACACTGAAGAGGAATCTAAAAAGGGAAGAATTTTAACTCCCAGTTTTGTTCTGAAGTACATAACATGCTTGGAGAAGTTTGACCATCCTACTAGCAGATGAATGTCTTCAGTCAAATGGTGCCATCAGTCTTCCGTAGGAGAGGGAATTCTTACTGTTTGAAGTGGCACATAGATATAGAAAAGTGCAGTTACATCAGGATTTCTTTTGCTGGAAAATTTTCTGTCTGGAAATAAATGGAAAAGAAGGTGACTTCCTGACTGTAATTGATAGAGTTCATCAATATCTCTTGTGGATATGATAAGCAAAACTAAAACTACTACATAACTTAGACCCTGGATATACTTTTGGATCTGTGTTTTGTTTCTGTGTGTTATCATCCCTGCTTGGACAGCAGCAGAGGTAATGTAGTCCAGAAGCCAATGTCGCTGCTTATGGCAGCAGAGAAATTGGTTGTCAACTTCTGTGATGATAATTAGTGCTAATATACTTAAACATTAAACTGATGTGAAAATATACGATTGCACAATTTTCAGATTGCACCAAATAAAATGTTTACTCCTTCCCTCAAATTTGGCAGACTTTTTGGTTTGAAACAATTTCTTTCCAGAGAAGATGGGACACTGAGTCCTTTTGCATAATTTACCTGGAAATACACCTGCGAAATGGCAAACACTACAAAAAGGATCTGAGTTCCAGTGGTAACTTAAATTCTGGCACTTCTTGTTTGTTCTGCTAAAAGGAAGGGGCTATGGTGTGGTTAAAAAGGCTCAATAGCCATGAGCACTGGTGATAAATCAAGCCCATATGTGTTTCATCAAGAGTAAATTAATTTACTATGAACAAGCTTTATAGAACTATATATTGTTTTCTTCAGTAACTAAATAAAAAAAATCCTGATGACTCTGGAGATTATCACCGTTTATCCTCAAGCTATTTACACACCAAAACTAATATTGTTGATCAGGTTTCTGCTTTTGAATGCTTCTCAGATCTAATTCCTTCAATGTACAAGAAACAAATTAACAGGAACTCTGGACAGTTTATTTTGACAGCAAACACTTATCTCTTGTCTTCTGACCAATCCGACAGTCATCTTGTCTCATGGAGCTCATGTTTTCTTCCTCCTCTTTCTGGTGACAGAAATGGAGAGTACCATGCTAAAAGGGCATCCCTGATTTATCTGCATTCATTTAATATTTCTTGTCTTTAATGGCTTATTTTTAATACAATCTATAAAATTTGGCCAAATACTCTTATATGCTTGCTTTTAAATGTCAAGAAAGCACAGGATAGGTACAAAACCCCATGACTGTACGATAGCGGTGGCTGGCACATACGACTGCAGTTTGAATAACTTTTTAAAATCAAGGAGTTGTTAGGTTCTCTTCTTCCGAAGTTCAACAGAGGAAAATGAAACAAAACTCCCTCCCTGCAGAAGCACAGTCCTTGCATAAAGACTAGGATTTTTAAACACACCTCTGGAAGCGTGGAGACACTTCTTGTTCCCCCTGTGTCTAGCTTAACCCTGAATGCATAAAATGTAATTTACGCACCATGTAACTATGTGCCTCGAGATATGTTTTCCTAATTCCTCCCTAAGGATTTCTGAAGAAAGCAGGTAAAAGCTGTCAAAAAGGAGGTGTTGGCATATAGTGATGCAATTTTTCTTCCTCCTTTTATTTCTTTCAAAGTGTATTTTGCTTTTAAGTATTGGTTCACTATATCAAGTTGTTTGAAAACAAAGGCCTGGAGTTCACCATTTACTGTGGATAAGAAAATAGCTGCACGTTTTTTGTGTGCCTAATAACGCCAAGAAGTAAGGGATTCTCCGAGTCAGACTTCTGAAGATGTCCTGTTTAACATATCTGGCTTTTCATATACCCATACATAAAACAAAGGTGAGAAAACTTGCATAGGCTCCAAAATTAGAGAAATCCTTGGATACATTGCATCTATTTAAACAGTGCTCTGTAGTCTCAGGGGCCTCCTGCGGGTGAATAAGACTGTTTCACAAGGTTGGAAATCTACCAGTCTCCAAGTGTGCAATGAAAGCTGAGAGCTTATCTCAAGATTTTTTTAGTGCATCAATCCCATTTAAATGGAGGAAAAAAAAAAAAAGCAGCAGTTTTCAGAAGTACTTAAACAGCCAAGGAATTTTGACTACTTTAGTGCTTTGGAAAATATTACCTCAAGAAATGTAAAAGGGAACAGTGAAGAGAAACTTGGTGGTTCAGAATCGGAACAGCAGGTGATCTGAATGCATGATGCAAAGTTTCTTCCCCTGTAGTAAAAAGCAATCAACTTCCAGGATTTGCTACATGTGAATATGGGATTTTAATGAGAATTCATTTATACCTACAAGAAAACCGTGAGACTCAACATGTCAGTTCATCTCTGATAGATGACATATTTTTGCATGCACGACACTTGTAGCCTACTAATAGTTTGAACACTGAACTATTGCTTGAGGAATATAAAGCTGATTTCTTTTGACTTCTTACGAAGGTGTCACTGAGATATGATTTACTAGGATGTCAGTTCAGTAACTTCTGGACGGCATTTCAAAACATACGACAAGGCTCTGATTTAATTTGGTAATAATGAGGTCATGTCACACTACAAATCAGAACATTTTGGACAATTTCTGGTCATGCAGTTAACTTCACCTGGACAGTGCTTTTTCATGAAATTAGGAACATACTGCTGTTGGAATAACTTTAGAATGGATGGGTCATTGGGCTTGACTTTGATTCCAAAAGATTAGGAAAATTGAAAGTTATTTTGCTAGATTTTTTTTCTGCCTCTTCCTTCTGGAAAATCTGATTAAACCTGTTTCTAACCATTCCTCCCTAGAGGTCTCATTTGCTACTAAGAAATTTTAACATTGCTTTTGAACTGCAAAAAAATTGCAACACAAGCAACATTTTAATGATTACCTGGTTATATTTAACATCCATAAAAATTCTCTTGTTTAGGGAGCTCAGAATAATTGAATATATTGTTTTTAAATTATGTATGGACTGTTGAAGTGGACCACAATCAGAAAAAAAATGCTTCTTGTAAAAGAACTTCAGCTGAAAAAAGCCTCCTGTATACGCCAGTTAGCACATGCAATATTTTCAATCACAGAATCCTCAAATGGTTTAGGTTGGAAGGAACCTTAAAGGTCATCCAGTCCCACCCCCCCGCCCTGGGCAGGGACACCTCCCCCCAGCCCAGGTTGCTCCAAGCCCCATCCAACCTGGCCTTGAACACCTCCAGGGATGGGGCAGTCGCAGCTTCTCGGGGCAGCCTGCGCCAGTGCTTCATCACCCTTATAATGAAAAATTTCTTCCTAATACCTATTCTGAATCTCCCCTCTTCCCGTCTGAAGCCGTTCCCCCTCATCTTATCACTACGTGCCCTTGTAAAAAGTCCCTCCCCAGGTCTCCTGTGTGCGCCCTTCAGATACTGAAAAGCTGCTATAAGGTCTCCCTGGAGCCTTCTCTTCTCCAGGCTGAACAACCCCAGCTCTCTCAGCCTGTGCTCACAGCAGAGGGGCTCCAGCCCTCTGGTCATCTTCATGGTCTCCTCTGGCCCTGCTCCAACAGGTCCATGTTCTTATGTTGGGGGCTCCAGAGCTGGATGCAGTACTCCAGGTGGGGTCTGAACAGTGCACCTAACACATACAGTGTCTCACACAAAAGGTCCTTCATTGAAATGCGGTGATTCTTCTGTATTTAAAGATAGGTTTCTGTATATCCAAAATCCAGCCACAAAAGGAACAAACAATGTTCACATGAGCAGTTACATGAAGAGGGCGATTTTTTGGCTGCTAATGCCTCGAAACAGAACAATAGTGCAAAGCAAGCTCCTCCCAGGGGTGGTGGTGCGGGTGAGCTGCTGGCAGTGTTCTTCCCAGCACTGGTACTCAGGGGCACAGCTCACTACAAACCCCTGTACCTGTTAGACACGTAATTTAATCCAGATCAACCACACCGAAATATCCTCACGCAATATACCCACCAACAGTAGATTTTGGTCACTATTGCTTCTCTCAGTTTGGTGTCCCGTGAAATGTTGACACGTTAACAGGTGTCATTAAAACAGCATGTGGGTAACTATAAAATTTGGTGCCTGTCTCTGTATGATAGGCTGTTATCCTCATATAATCTTCAGTATGTCCCTTAAATGTATTCTGTTTCAACACTTAAAATGCGTAGCCTAAGAGGCTCTAAGGTTTGAACTTGTGGTGCAATTTGTTGGGACTTGGAGGACATGCCGGTATGTTCTGGCAGGTGGACCAGTGGAAGGTTACGTAGTTCATGTTGGTGTCTTTCTGGCCTTGTTTGTAGCTGCCTTATTTCTCTAACTACCAGAATGATGGTGCATCTGTCACAGCAGATGGAATGACATAAGTGTTTTTGCAGAGAAACCTCGGCTTTTGTACTGGGCTTGAACGCTCTGTTCTGTTGTGGGGTGGGGAAGGCGAGAGGGAGAGAGGGCAGAAGAAGGGCTTCAGTGTGCGGAACACTGACCAGGGGTGCAGGCGGCTGCTGTCAAAGTTTATTCTGTCATATACATAGCAGAGGTTTTAGCTTAGGTTTTCTACATCTGAAATGTTTGCCAACAGTGAGTAGTCTTTCAGGTCTGACTTAACAAATGCTTGCGTAAGTAGAGTGAAGAAGCTCTAAGTGTTTGTTGTTTGTCTTTGCCTCAAAGTTCTTTTTGGAATGTACTTATGAATACAATGCATTTTGTCATCTCTTAGCTCACAGAGGTGCATACGATTAGAAATATTTTGGGTCAATACAGTACTATTTTAAGGAGGCAATGCTCAGATAGGTTTTTTCCACTTACATTTCTATACAAACATATATATACTTATAATCTTTGGAGATTATTATTCCTTTTATGAACTTCTTTATCACTAAGATCAAATCCCTTTTATCTATCGAAACAGAAAATAATTGCAAGAAAAATCTTGTATTTGACATTTTTGTAAGAGGAAGAACTAAAATATCACATTGTGATGATAACATATCACATGATAAATAACACATTGTGGTAGTATAACATCAACACGAGCNTCTCTTCTTTTGATGGATGGTTAGTCTTGTAAAGCCAATGTACTTGAACACGTCTTGCTAAGTCCGAATTATCTATATTTTGTGGGTGCTAATTTTTTTTTTAAAGAGCAGTTTCAAAGAGTAATTTTAAAGGTACTTAACATTCATATCTGATTCAATGAGAAACACCTTTCATCAGAGAGATCTAGATCCCTTTTATCATTCATTTATGTGACAATATTTTCAATGACTTGAATTGTCTTGAATCACAGGACAATAGTACTAATTCAGTGGGGTTTGTGTTCACCTTACTATAAAGGCCTGGCTCAATATTTTTTTTTCTATTCACAACATTACAAAGACAGGCAAGAACTTGGTATAGAAGAAAAAATTCTGAAATTGTTATAAATCACATTCCCCAAAACATTTCATAGTCATCACTTTGTTTCTGTAAATATTTGTAGTTTTGACAAATGAATATTTCTTATTTGAATCAAGAGGGTCACTGAAAAATTTTTGTTCTGTAGTCACTTCTCCTTGGCCCTCAGTTGGAATGGGAGAGTGGAAAATATTTCATATACCCGGGATTTCGTAGCATGGACCTCAGGAACGTTGCAGTGGAGATGGTTTTCCTTCCATTTCGCCAGCTATGTTGGGCACTGCAGTTACTGTGATTTAAAGTGAGAAGCTTCTGTTTCTGCTGTTGAGGAGCCTTCAAGAACTCTTCTGGCAGAGTCTAAGGCACACAGATAAAGTCAAGACAAAGTGACAAAGACAGCTTGTTCCTGAGGAAAGTTAAATATTTTTTCTGGCTAATTTATTTGACACCTAAAGGAAAACCACAGAATGAAGCACTCTGTAATGTTGGGTCTGCCTACAACTACTGCTAATAGAAAGGGACAGTAACTTGTACACTGTCTGATGCAATTTATTATTTTTTCCTGCACTATTCAGATACAAATATGTTTTATCATTTATTTTTGTTTTCCTTGTGCATTGGAACAGCAGCCTATGAGAACTGTCTGAGTGGCATCTTTTAAATTCTTTTTTAATTGTTTTTTTAACTGGAAAGTATCAGTAGCCAAGCTTGTGAGCATTTGTTGAAAGACCTGAGCTCAATTCATTCTTGCGAGACAAATTCATAAGCATTTTATCAACTTTCCCAGTAAATTGTGTCTGTACAGATGTGCACTGAACTTCGTGCTGGACAGAACTGCTGTTACTTGTATTCAGAGCAGACACTGGCTGTGCTTCTGCCACCCACCAGAAAGGCACAAGGGCTAACTCAAACCAAGAGGAGTGGCAGTGGGAAAGGTTAAAATAAAGGCAGAGGTTAAAATAACCCTGGTCCTTCTAAAGTGATATATTAACTTAAAATACTTGTAAACACCCCGTCACTCCACCCCACCTCTGTTTGACCAGAATTAGATGTAATCCTGTCACGTAGCAGGATACGAGACTAATCACAATCCAACACGGAAGTGTGTATTCTGTCCTTTGTATATTGAACACAATCAAATACTTCAGTATTGGCCAGTACTTTATTTTCCCATCAATAAGCGCTGTGCTCCATGAGGGGCTACCTTTTAGAAATAATTTAGCTGCTAGTACACCACGGAGAAGTGGCAGGCACGCAGAGCCACTGCAAGCGCCCCTGGAGATTTGGCCACGGCCTGACATAATGGGAACACAGCTGACTGACAGGAGACGCGGCTGTGGCTTCAGCCTCCAACGGCAGCTGCTGAATGCATCAGCAAGAGGAGGTTTGAGCAG
This sequence comes from Ibidorhyncha struthersii, assembly GCA_013398815.1. NCBI lineage: Eukaryota > Metazoa > Chordata > Aves > Charadriiformes > Charadriidae > Ibidorhyncha > Ibidorhyncha struthersii. The sequence goes on from VZSZ01007121.1 coordinate 475,041, forward strand.
TGCGGGCAGACCCCGTGCTGCTGGGGAAAGAAACCGCTCTATTCTGGTGCCTCTTTCCCTCCCGCTCTGGTGAGACTCCAGCAGGAGCGCAGAAGAGAAACGCCATCCACCTCCCCTGAAATCACACCTATGCTGATGGGCCTCAGCGCTCCTATTTCACTTCTGAAATGCTGTCTGCATGCCTTGAAACCTGAAAATCAGAACTTGCTTGTTAACTAATTGCCCTAAAACGTCTTCAAGGGTTTTTGAACTGGGAAAAAATACCTTTCAGAAGCATAGGTAATAGCTGCACTTTGTATACATTTTTTTACATTTAAATAGAATAAATTGTGTTACTGTGCTGTAGGTCTGGGTGCAGAATGCTTATTACCGTCAGGGAGCTTGTGGAAGGAGATTTTATTCTCTTTAATGTATTTTGGAAGTGACATATCAGAGCGATTTTTCATTTGTATTACTTTAAGGTAGCAAAATAAGGAATCAAAACTTTTCTTACTTGATTACTCTGATCATCTCTAATTGTGTGTTTGTTGGCATCCTTTCAGTGCACTTTTGCTAAACTTGATAGTAAGAACTAGAATTTGTTAGTGAAAAAAAACATGACAGAGTTCTCACAAAATGATTGCCTCAAGTGCAACCACTCAACCTGTATTTATTAATCTAAATGCAGATTTTAAGAATGTCATCCAGTTTTTAATTATGTCACAATTTAAGACACAATACAGGAGCTGTTGACAATCAGGTAGGTCTGTGGAAACGCAATGTTGGTTCTGCCGTTTGTGGGATTAATACCTACTAAAACATTTAACTGCCCTTCTGGTGTTTGTACTCACATAGTTTTTATTGTTTTCACTTACTAAACCAATTGTTCTTATAGCTTGTGCAGGTACACACTCCTAAAAACAGTGGTGTTAATTTGGAGATATTTAAAGCAAATCAGCTTTATTTTGCATCCCAAATGATGAGCAGATCAGTCGGTCACCTAATGTCATTTTAGTTGCTGAAAAATATCTTCAAGAAGTGAGTAGACCCTGAACAACAGAATTATTTAACCTGATTGATAAGAGCGTATTTTGACTATGCCCTTATACATGTATGCGCCCTCTCAGCCACACGCATATGAGAGCACAAGAAGAATTTCACAGGCTTTTCTGTAGCTTTGCAATTCATAACCATGCAAAAATGTGCCTCAGATTGTCATATGCTGAGTAACCGAAATAAGGTAACTAACCCTTCAAGCTTTGAGGTCACTTTATTAGCATCACTGAGCTGCTTGCTGTCTCACCAGCCTGGTGCAAAGTGTCCCCGCTCTCTGCCAGTAGCATTTCTACTCATAATTTTTGCAGCACCTCGTGAGCTGTGGCCTGGGCTAAAGGAAGGAGAGCCACGCCAGGACTTTGCCGGCAGAATACAACGGAAGAACATAGAGGGAACAGGATGTTTATGGTGAAGCCCAAAACTGCTACATGTGATTCTCCACTAATATAAGTCACCCGGCTTTCGCTTGTATTTTCTTGGGATGGTTTTATTAATTTCTTGTCTCTTTTAGGAAAAAAAACTATAATTTTATTCCTGTCTGTTAAGTTTGTTTTTTATACTCTGGCAAAGTGGGGAATGAAATCTTGGGTTCCCTACCCATTAAACTGCAAAGGTCCAATTGCCCCATTCATTTATACACAGGCCATTATGTTCTTAAGTGTCATTTTTAGGAAAGTTGGCTATTACTGACATCTTATTTTGACAGGAAGGAAACATTTTTTCAAACTTTTGCAATCAAAACATTTCAAGTGTTTTTTTGCTCCTTATTTCTCCAGCATTCCCTCGCACAAATCATGTTAGCACAGCAAACACGGGAATGTGGTTTATACCTTTTAATTTTTTTTTTTTTAGGTTCTCTTAAATTAAATCTAAGCTGATGACAAGGGGCAAACATCTTCTCTGGAGAATCTGAATTAGGGTCATTTCCATTATGGGACCTGAAATGAAAATTGAATGCATATCACAAGACAAAATCATGTCAGAGTCCTTTCCGAATCTAGCATTATGATTGAGTAAGAGGCGATACCTAAGTGGTTTGAAAATAATTTAATTTTTAACGTGTTTTTTTTTAGTTTGGTTCCCCCCCCATTCCCTTTCAGTGGCAACTTTGGTCTCAACCTGCCCCTACACTCAGAAGAGTTTGGAGTGTGCAGTGGGGGAGTTGTTGTTTGTCTCTGTTTTTCCAAATCCATCCAAGGAGAGAAACCAAAGCAATTTAATTGTGCAGGTGTGTTAGAAAAGCATTCAAGTGAAATGTTCCCATCTAAGATTTACAAGCTGAAGTTGGAAGAGCTCAGCAGACAGGAGGTATTTGGCTCAGAAGACTGCCCGTCATTGACTGAATTGTTATATAATGGCTGTTATAGAATATTTGTCATAGAAATCTGGATAGGGAAAATGATGAAAACACTACTTGCTATACTTACTTGTTACGAAATGCAGACATATACCCCTCGGGTACCTCAGCTGGAGAAAAGGAAACATGTAAAATTGTGTGGGGAAGCCATGTAGTAATTTACCTGAATGTAGCAGCCACTGTTGCTTTTAGAAATGCTTTTCCCAGATGGCATTCTCTGCCCGTGAATGGCTCAGATCTATCAGGTTGGTTTCTTTCCCTCTGCACAGGCAGAAACATTTACTTTTTTGTTGTTGCAGAAAACAACAATTCTGTTTCGCAAAAGAACAAGGAATGGAAAATGAGACTAGAACAAGCCAAAGTGCATTCCCACCTTAGCTTGGAGACCGTGATAGAATAAAGAGTGTGCTGAGGACTGTCGAGATCCCATTGTAATTAGTAGGTCTGACAAAACAGGAAGAACAAGCACAGACAGTTTTTTGTTTTCTTTCTGCATGTTGCCAACACTGGGGTGTTGGGTTGGGTTTTTTTTTCCCATTGTTTTGTTTTTTTTTGTTTGTTTAAAATATTTATTTATTGAGGCTAACTCCTCATTGTTGTGGCATTTCCAATATAATGGAGATTCTGCATTCAGGTGCTAGAAATAGCTGCTTGTTTTCTTTCTATAAAACAAGAGCAGCAAAGGCCATGGCTAACGCTGTACTCGCTGCATTGTGTTTGCTCGGAGCAAGGCAGGGGCATGCTGTAGAACACCTAAATGTTGCATGTGTCAGCAGATGGGAGCACATGTTGGAAAAAAAAAAAGAGTGTTTGCAGGACCAGTAGTTTTTAGTATTCCAGTTCCTGGAGTCATAGAATCAGGTAAGAAAATCAACTGTAATTACTAAATAATAGTATGTTGGTTACAGAGGAAAGCTTGAAGTGTGTAGTAAGACTTCATATTTTCTGTATTGCCAACTCTGTAAAATGGTCTCTCCCTTTTTATCCCAGCAGTTATTCTTGGGGGGGTGGGTGGGGTTTGTTTATTTTAATTCTTGATCTTTTCTTTGCTTTTTAAGCAAAACTCATTGGTTTTGTTTATCCTGGCTAAGCCTTCCTGGAAGAGCAAGTCTGACTCTCTTACAAGTCCTCTCTGGACACCACAACAGAGTCCTGCAGTTTGCGGTTGAAGGTGGAGCTCTGAGGGCTGCGGTAGGAATAGGGCAAGCTAGAAATGTCCTTGTTGGACACACATGTCTGTCCCTCTCATATCTGTGAGGCAACAGCTAGGGCTATAGCTTTATTGCTGCAATTTTTATACTGATGTTGTGGATATTCATGTTTCTATAAAGAGTTAAGTTCTTCCAGAAACACTGCTTCCCTGTTTAATCAGAGTAACTGCACCTGCAGGGATCAACTTCAGCAAATTCAGCCTAATTCTGAAAAGAATCCTACTACACCTTAAATTGGCAACACTTGTGACAGCTGCACCAGGGAAACTAATATAGTACATGCAACAGGTGACATGAAAAACAGTGAAGGAAACACCTGAATGCACTGAGTAATATCTTTCTATTCCTCTCAGGCTTGAAACATGATCTGGAAATCTCTTTTTTGGTGGCTTGGGTTTTTGTTGTTCTTGTTGTTTTGTTTTTAAATTATTCATTTTTAATCTGTCTTAAGGAAAACTTAAGGAGTAGGATCTTGGCCCAGCTGACGTCAGTGAGAATTTTGCTCAGCTGGAAAGGGGTATTCTCGGAAATCACTTTCTTTGGCAGGTTATTTGTATCTTTGATGCAAGGCTGAAGAAGTGAAGAAATTAGAAAATTATTTCATAAGAGAAATTTTTTGAACCTTCAAAGGCAATCATATTTGGCTTCTGTCAAGTTTTGGAGGCAGATTCACTCATCCCTAAAGAGATATAAACAGGAGGATGGTTGAGTTATAGTAAAAATTCAGTTGAAAATGGTCTTACTAATGCTGCTCTGAAGTATAAATATTCAATTAAAAGGAAAAATAATGAAGCTTTTATTAAACAAAAGAGCACCAGCAGTGAATACTACTGAAGCCCAAGGACAAGCGTAACTCTTGTACCAACAGTAATGCAGATTTTGTGCATATATTATGGATGATATTCTCTTTTCAATGCACATGCATTAGCATTAATGGACAAGAAAAAGATGATAGATCCATTTGCACTGCTACTCAGTATCGGCAACAAAATTCATTATATTCACACACTCTGACTCTTTTTATTCCTCCTGAAATAAATCCAAATATTCAACATTCAAGGACATTAGGGAATAAATTATTTTCCATTTCTAGAATGTCCACAAAAAGATCAAAATGATTTCATTTGGTAGTATAATTTACTCAACAAAGTTTGCAGTTTATTTTGTTCTAATTCTGTTGATTGTGGAAGGGGTTTGCTGCAAAGTCAGTGCTGCAAATGGCGGTTGGTAATGATTGATCGTGTAGTATTGTTTCTTCTCTCCCTTTACTTATCCAATTCAAGTAAGAGAAATCATTTTATGATTTGAGGCACTTTTCAGTGAGGCATCTGATAGAAAGCTTTTTGGGGGAATCCCTTCTCTTCTCTGCAGCCAGCACAACAGTTCAACCTGTCTAAAACCTCTCTAAGGTATTGCCTGTGAACCTCCGCAGTTTTCTGTGACCTTCATAGTTAACAGTGAAATATAACTTCATTGGCTGACTCCTTCATGTGAAAAACATATTTTTGTTAGTGTCGGTAAACATTGAGATCACTTACTGGTGTTTTTGCAGAAGATCTGCCGTGAGATTTTACTGCTGCACTGGAGCAGCAGGCTCTTCCATGTGAAGTTATTTCTGCTTCTCTGAATGTGAGAGTGGAACTGACTTCCAATAAACCTCTAAAGGTCTGTTGGGCCCCCCTGGTGGCCCAGGTCAGACTTGAGACTAAAATTCTTCACAATTATGAAGGAAGAACAGATTCTTTGTGTTTAACTACTTGCAAAAATGTTAAGAGGTTAATAGGCAGAATAGAAGACCCTAATTATGAAGTAAAATTTTGACTTGACTGAAGCATGAGTTAACTAGAGAATTAACTAAAGCAATAATAATAATAATTATATATGATAACGTTTAAAATGTAAGAGATAATGAATTTAAAATGCTTGGTGTTGAGAAAATACCACACACTAACATTGTGAATAATTTTGGTCATTTTTCTGTGTAGCTGAAGTGCTTTACCGCAGCCTTTCCCTTCTGAACGCGCAGTACCGATGGAGAGGGGAGAAGAGGAAGGCTGGGCGAGGAGGGGAAGCCGAGGCTGGCCTGGCTCGGCCGCTGCACACTCTCCTTGCAGGACGCACCTCTGCAGGGGCCTCTCCGTAAGAGGAGGGAAGGTTTGAGGTGAGACGCAGGCACAGAGGCGTCTGACACTTCAGAGCTGTTGGCACGTCGCTGCCAGGGCTGCTGCAGAGGTGTGCAGATTACTTTAGTACATCAAACTATTGCTAAAAGTCCTCATCTTACATGTATGAAGTAGGAAGGGCGGTCTCGCAAAGGCAGAAACTTTCTTAGCACTGAATCGATTGCAGAGCTGAAAGAGTTAATCCACGGTTTGTTTTCATCTCCAGGCAGCTTCAGATGCGTAGGTCTCCAACAGGACCGCATTTGTGATGTTTGTGCTGTTTGATACAACACTGAGGCCTAAGGAATCTATTGGTGTTTGTTTACAAACCATAACTTCAGAGGGCCATGTTTCCGTGGGTTCCAAGGCTTGGCTCTACCTTTTTTGTCTACTAGAGCACGTGACGGTGCTGCCTTCACGTGGGGAGCATTTGGTAAAATGTTCAGTCTTAGGATATAATGCAGGTCAATGTGCATTGATCGTGAAGTGTTTTCTTTACTAGAATAAGAATTTTTGAACTTGCTTCTGGAATACAGTACATATTCATGGGTTTGACAAGCTAAGAGATTATTTGCCAGATAAATTGGTAAAAGTCAGATAGCCGGTGCTATAGTTTTTCCTGTTAATACCATATATAATACTTTACTTAGGGGAGGGGGGGAGATGTATCTTTACACAAATGTTTCTGCTCGATTGCAGTTTTTAAATGCAAGTTAGCATCTTAACCATGCTGGGAACCTGAATGTTGCTTTTTAAACAATACAGTAAGAATACGTAAAACAACACTATTCAAGTTATCAAAATATTTGTGTGATGCTGTTATCAAAGGAAAAAAAAAGTGAATATTGTTATATTAAACACAGAACATGCATTAAAGGTTTGTATTATGTTTTGTCTTTCTGTTGTCATAAGAATTAAGAGCACAAGTGAAGATTAATTTAGATCATTCTTATGGGAGTAAGCCCCGATGTTTTGAAAATTCAAAAACTAGATTAGAAACACCATATGCTGCATATGTAGATGCGATATAAAAAAGAGCAGCATGAGGTACTGTCTCAATATTGGATGAGATTGTGGGCAAGTCCCTATAGGTATAGAGCGTTCAAAAAGCTGATGTGGTTAATTGGAGATTCAGACTTATGTTTAGATGCCCTTAGACCTATGGCTGAAGTAGCCTGTGAATTCACTGAGGGGTTCCTCTCCAGATAAGCTTTTCAGCACGTCTAGAAATGGATGCAGAAAAAAATTTTTTTTTCTTTTTTTCCTTCTTTTTGCTCACTCTCCAGGATAGAGAACATCAATGAATTGGTTTTCTCTGCTCTGGACTGTTTTGGCTTTTCCACAGATAGTGGGAGCCATTTCTATTTTTCTCTGACACTGTTCTCCACTCTTCCTCTATTCCTGTTGTCCTGCAATATATGAAAGTGATTTGGCACTGATCCCTAAGTTAACCTGCCATCTACGTAGAAAAGTTAAAAATATTAATTGGCAGAATTTCTGTATCTCCCTCAGAAAGTGGCTCCACTCACCTCTCTGCGCAGATCACCTTCTGCCAACTATGCTTGACATTACTTTTTCTGGTGTAGAATGCAAATTTCATTCATTCAAAGAAAAGCTTTTCCGCCTCTGCTTTGAGTAATGACTTCTTTCTTTAAATGCAGGGAAGTCAACAGTGTCATGCAGTTTATGGAAATACAATTGCTTGGTATTTGTTTATTTCATTTTTTGCCAAGCCTATGGCAGTAACACAGAACTGTTTAATTAGGTGACATTCTTGATCAGCCAAGAGGCAAAGTTCAACCCATTTATAACTAGTATAATATTTTAAAGAGCTTTTAAAAAGTGTAATTATTTGTTTGTAAAGTTAAAAATAAATAGTGCTTCCTGTGAATAGCATAGGCCAAGATACAAATGCTCTGAAGCAGAAATGCTTGCTAGTGGAAGGAGCGCTCAGCTTTAATAAAATATCAGAATAGCTTATTTCCATTTTCTTACACAGCTGAGAGGGACAGCTATCCTCACTTAAGAACTAAAGAAGTAAAACATTTTTCCCTATCATTAAACCCAAACCAAACTCCCTGTATCTGTAGCCCTTGTTCCATTAGCTTAATCTTGGTGGATATGTGAACATTTTCTTTAATATTGCTGGAAAAAGTACTATGAGGACTACATGGTGTCTAGAATAGAGTGGAAGCAGCTCATATAAGAGAACGTCAGTCAGCCGGAGCGCAGGTCATCAAAAATTCTAACTTGCAGTCCTTAAATTAACTCACGAAGAGGCAAGAGTGTACCCTAGGTGATCCTGACCTCCATTATTTTAGTAATTAATTTTTAGCCTTGCATGGCAAAGGTCTAGATGTTCATCTCGATATCATTTGTCTTACTAATATAATATCATCCAAACAGAAATAGGACTACTGTAGGTTATTAATATAAAAATATGCAGGAGAATCCAAATTTTTGCATAGCTCTTCAAAGAGTTGTAACAGTAGAATTTGAAAAACTGTGCTTGCACGTGCCAGCAATGTGATCATCCTGAATCACAGTGAGTAACGGAGCTGCTATCACCCACTGACATGTCATAACAGCTGTGAGTGCCGGGAAGGCATGTGGTGTGTCTGCTCTTCCTAGTTGTCAGCGACTATAGCAAATTCCTCAGCTCCTTAATTGCTGAAACAATTGTTGCACCAGACGTTCCAGATATCCATAAATTTTATCTGGTCTCTGTATAATGAAAGCTGCATTGAATTTGTTCCAGTTACAGAATTCTGTTTCTTAGGTTGTTTAGAGGAACAGAAATATACCAAATCTCCTATTCAGTAGAATCCCCTTATAGATATGAAAATGTCTCTTTCTCTGGCACTGTTTCACAGTCCTCCTGAGGATATTTGAAGACCAAAGAACAATAAAGCCCATTTTAAGAATGACTTTCGGGATCCTTCTTCAAAAAATAGTTCCTGTTCTGAAAATGAAACAAATTAAATAGTATCTTTTGGAGAAAACTATGTAGGTATTTGTTAAGTTTAATAGAAAACCTCATAGCTAGTTACATCTGCCTTGCAAGGAGAGATGAAATATTATTAATTAATTAGGACTGATTGTGGAATGGGGGAGACTTCCATGTTCCTCCTGTTGTAAAACTACTTGAGACTGTTCCACTGTTGTTTATCATATAGTAAACCTGATCCTGTAGTTGTGGAAATGCAGTATGCATTCTAAAAATGTTGGCAATCCTCTTCCAGTGTCAATGTTGTTAGATGAGTCAGTGTCTGAAACGCACATAAAAAGAACTGCTGGTAAATGTCTACTGGAATTAAGGGACACTTTCCAGTTTTCCACGCATAAACCACAATTCTAATCCACTGTGATGCTGGAGCTTTTCATTTATTCACATTCAAACACCAGGTAAGAGTTCCTTTCCCCGAAACAAAGCAATTGCGCTTTTGAGCAGTTACAGGAATTTCCCTGTGTAGCGCTGTGGGATTCCTCCAGGTGCCAGATGCTGATGGAGAAGCAAAGGGGGAGGGAGAATATAAGATCTGTGTGGGGCAGATTTTCGTGTTAGAGAGGAGTAACGCAGTGGAGGTGCAGTACCATCAGGTCAGGGTCGCACCTACCCACGTAGGTATTTGTAGATCTCTATTTGTAGATCTCTATTTTCATAACCGCAGTTGGCTGCTGGAAAACTGGTAATGTGCAGATTCTTCTTCTCTGTCATTTTAGAGAATAAATGCTGCAGCTGAAAGGGAGATTTTTTGGGATACTTGTATCAGGGGCCTAAAATCCTCTCCTTAAAAATTTTCCATAGGAATATGGAAAGCGGTGGGGATTGGCACATTACAGATGCACTTTAAAACTTTACAGATTTGAAGTCAGTGGGTGTCTTTCTACAGTTTGGGATCCATCTGTTACTATATCAAATAAAGACTGGGGGAAATAACTTATTGGTATGTTTTTGGTTTATAAGGAAAGGAGTTGAAATTGAAACGTTGTAGCTGCAGATATGAAAATATTTGAAAGAAAAGTAAATATAATGGAAGTTTAGCTTTTGGGCTACTTAACATCGGGGAATAAAATAGTGCTAAAAAACGAGAGTCTGGAGATAATATCTCAGAAGTTCTTAAAATGAGACACTGGACTGGAAGGGCAAAAGTAAAGAGGAAGTGGGAAGGTAGAGGTTAATTTCACCTATTTTTGAACATAAATGACAGATTCCTTTCTGTTTAAAATCCCCACTGGCAGAAGCAGGGAGAGCTCCCTACCTGGAGATGGGGTAGAAAAAATAAGTATTTCCAAAAGCAGCCAGTGGAAAAAATGTGAATATTCTGCAAAATTTTAACAGTTTTATCAAGGTTTCTATTTCTTTCTTAGCAAAGATGTGTAATTTTTAAGTGATACAGGCCTCAGGCAACGAATATTTAGTGTCAACAAATTATGCAGGATTCATACATAATATTTTTTGAATTTTCTACCATCCAATACAAATATTTTTGTTACTATGGCAACCTTGATACGATCTGAAATGCATTCGGTATTAGATAAAAGGGTCAAATTCAGACCTGGTATCTCTCATGGTTTGGAAGCACCTTCTTATGCATTAAGATTATTCCAAAGCAAAGGGACTGACCAGTGAAATTAAGTTAACCCATTAGCTTTTTTTGTCACCTTCTTCACAGCTACCTTTGGATTGTAGCCAGGAAAAAAGTGAGATGCACCTAGGCTTGCTTTCTTTTTGCCCCCAGATTAAAAGCCACTGTCTTGGGGATGTGGTAGCGATGAAGGCATCCTTAAAGCCACAAAGCTGCTCTGTGTTTTCAGACCTCCATAAACATATCACATACCGCTACGCATATGTTGTGTTCTTTCATGGCTAGTCAAAAATGTAAAACTACTAAATGACTTGTCCAGATCCGCTTGAGTCAGTGGCAAGCCCAGGACCAAAATGTGGGATTTCCTGATAGCCTGGCTCATACTTACCCAGGTAATCAGCCCCTTTCAGTATATCACAAGTTTGTAGTTACTGTGGGTATATTTACTAATACTATCACATCTAAATAAGACAGATAACGTTTTCTGTTGCAAAGCAAGAATACAATAAGAGCAAGGTTTAGTACTAACCACATGTCTCCCCTGTAATACAGATACTAAATGATTCAAGTTCCAAAATTTTTATTAGGAAAGGGCACACCGTAACCTCCTTAAGTCCTTATTAACTGATTTTACTTTCTTTAAAATGTATTTTGTTAAGCAAGCAAAACATAAAAGCTTCACATACTCCGTGACTGATGACCTTTCTCATAGACTCTATGAACAGGAACAACTGAAGAATATTGGAGCAATTAAGAAGTTTCTGCACAGGCTGTACGCTTATCAAAATGACTCAGACAGGCATTCAGCTGGATCATTGCCCCTTATACTTAAACTACTGTCAAATCAACTCTAACAGCACCCATGAAGACTATTTTAGGCACATCAGCAAAATGCCACCGTGAACTTTGAGCAGCAATTATAGGCATAAAATATATTGGCCTTGCAGTGATTTAAGATGAACTCCTCAATAGCATCTGTCCAGGCACTAGTATCTTACCATTTACTAATTTTCCTTGCCTTACAGGTATTAGCTGTTAAGTTAGCATTCACATTTTCCTGACAAAAAACAGACTTTTTAAAGTGTAAAAGCTGGACTAACCATAGTGACATAGGGCATTTGTGTGGAAAGTCTCCCTTTGAAATGCCAGTTACTAATGCAAACAATGCAGTGGAATGGAATGAAATTTAGGACAGATGGCAGTGAAATGAATAAGTCTATTGGATATTAATATCTGCTGTTCTGGATTTTTTTTAATATCTTTTTTTAGGAATATAAGACTGGAAGAGGCCTTCTTGAGCACTGAGTCATGCTCTTTGCTATTGATGGCATTGTCATCTACAGTCTAGTTCCTTAATTTACCATACTGTTTTGATGCAGTGAAGTTCTTGCTTCCATTACAGGGCTATTCTAAAAACCATTGGCTTTAATACTTGTAAACCTTAAAATATAATCCTAGAATAGTTGACTGGAAGGAACCGCTGGCGGTCATCTTGTTGAGCCCCCACTTGGAGCAGGGCCAGCCGAGATGAGGCTGCTCTGAGTCACATCCGTCAAGTTTTGAATATCTCCAAGGATGAATGTTCTTTCAATTGAAGTCTGAAAATGTCAGTGTCAAAAGTGGTCTCTAGCTTGAACAGGTCTTCTTGTTCTCCAGTGCTTGCACCTTCATTTAATTTATAAAATATACTCATATTCCATCTCAGCCTTCATTTTCGTAAGGGGAGCATTCCCTCATTCCAACTTGTGTCTATACTTGTTCTACCTCTGGCCCTGCCCCAGCAGGTCCATGTCCTTCTTATGCTGGGGTCCCAGAGCTGGAGGCAGCACTGCAGGGGGGTCTCACAAGCGCAGAATAAAAGGGCAGAATCCCCTCCCTCACCCTGCTGGCCAAGCTTCCTTTGATGCAGCCCAGCATGCAGTTGGGCTTTTGGGGCTGTAAGCACACATTGCCAGCTTATGTTGAGCTTCTCATCCACCAACACCCCCAAGTCCTTCTCCTCAGGGCTGCTGTCAATGCATTCTCTGCCCAGCCTGGATCTGTGCTTGGGATTGCCCCGGTCCACATGCAGGACCTTGCGCTTGGCCTTGTACCTAAAATAATACCTGAAGTGTTTCAAGTTTCTTTGTATTTTGTATTCTTGACTCTTGTCCCTGAGCTCATGGTAACATCTCGTACATTATGGTGATGCGTGAATTCAGCCCAGTAACAGTTTGGGTAAGTCTGCAATGAATAATGCAGAACTTTTTTTCTCATTCTGAATGTGCTCTCTGGGTAAATGCTTCTGTAATATTTTGAGGATCCAAGCTGGATCAATGATATTTTTCCAAGTAGCTACCCCTTCAGGTACTCCAGCAGTATAAAGCAGTATATAACACCCTAAGCCAAAAAGTTTTTGTGTGTTCTTGGTTGGTTGGTTTTGCTGTTTTGTTTTGGGTTTTTTTTTTGTAAAAATGATTTTTAGTGGACTGACAAGGTAAGATACCTTCCAGGTTTTTCTCAAATTTTTTGTGCTGCCATATTCTGTGAATGGAGATTTGATGAGAAATGTTTCACAGGCACAGAGTATTTCAGTCTAAAAAGAAACAAGTGGTATATATTAAGCATAAAAGGGTTTCCAAAAAGTTAGGCGCTATCAAGTGATGTCGTGGTTTGGGCTGGATTGGCCACTCAGGTGGAATGACAGATGCTCTCCCCTACCTCTCTTCAAAAGACAGGCAGGAGAGAAAGAGAGACACCAGTAATGCATTTTTAAATTTGTTGTCTGGGTTTTTTTCTTCTTTTTCTCCCCTTACAACACTTTTTCTCTTCTTTTAAATAATTTTATGCTTTCTCCTATAACTACACAAATTGATTCACTATATTTGAGTGGTTTCTAAAGCAGGCAAAATGACCAATCCACATTTCATGAAGAGAAACCATTCCTTGTGGTCTTTAAATCCTCTTTTTCTCAAGCTAAAGTCTCATTGCAGTTTATGAGAGAATGCCCTCTAAGTGTAGATGGAAGCCTGAACTGGCAGGAACGAATAATAAACTCTAGGCTATAGAAAGCACAGTCTAGAAAAATCTTAGCTAGCAAAGTTTTTAGCAGATTGAGGAGGTAATCGTGAATCTCCGTGTTTGTCCAACCACATAGGAGAGCCACGTTAAGGAAGAGGGACAATGTCTCTGAGAGAATGGCAAATGCTGAATTTGAATCGGTGCTCACTGAAGTGAAGGGGCCAAGAAGTGAGATGCAAACAGAACTAGCTATTGACTGGGTGCAGTGCTGCTGCTACCATCACGCACAGGATAACTGTACCATGATATCAGCAACTTCGTACATTTCTGTGCAATCCATACATCCTCCCTGTTCTCAACTTACTCTTTTCATGGTACACCTGTTCTTTCTCTGCAGAGCTGCAACCACCAACCACGCTTTTCCTTCGACTGTTGATGACCTCTCAGTAACTCTGTCTAGGATGAAGGTGAAATATCTTTATCCACTAAATGAGGGAGCTTTCTTTCCACAAGAGACAGTCTGTTTCTTTGCTGAATGCATACAATATAAATCAAAGTATGTGCCATTATTAATAAATAAAGCATTGGGTAGGCTTTGTCTGAAAGTCTTGTTGAAAGTACTGATTATTATCCAATAACTTTTGAAAAATGCATAATTGCCTTTGGGATATTGAAGCATGGAATAATTACAGTGCAAGTTTGAAAAAGCAGAGTTGCAACTACAGAGAGGGACTATTTGCAGCAACTGATTAATTTTTAGGGTTAAATCTTTTTTTTTTTCTTTTCCTGATTTATCTATGAATATTCCACACTTAAGTGTTCCAGGATACAAAATGAATTATTGACTATTTTCTGTAGATACATTTCAAAACTGTGCTAATGCTAGTTATCTAAAATCATTGGTGTTTGATGCACTTCGGGTTTCTGATATCGATATTCAGGATTTTAGGACCATTGTGGGCCAAGTAGTCAGACAATGAATTGAGTGCTATTGATAGGAAATCTTGTGCGGCAATGCTAAATTCAGATGCAACATCCATTGTCTTATTAGAATTGAGCATCTCTCAATTCTCTCCAGCTTTAATCCTTACACAAAAAGTGTAACTGGGCTATAGCTGGTTACAAGCAGGGAAGTTATTTCTTCTGGCTACTTAGTCTGGCTATTACTAGGAAAGACTGGGGCAAATGGGCTTTTCTGTTTATGAAACCTTCGGTGCCTGCTTGTATGCTTTCTCTCTCACTAGAGAAGGGGAGAGCTGGTCCCTGATATGCCCATAGTTTTGTTTCCTTTCATCTCTAGGTCTGTTTCCTGTAGGATCAATTGTTCACCTCTGTGGAAAGTACAGGAGAGGGAGTCTAATGTTTTTTCCATATTCTTCTTAATCGCACCTGTGTACTTCTCTGTATATGCAAAACATACATTTTCTCAGGAAGGTATGGGCTGAAGATAAGGGTTTCCAAAGGTGTCATTAAAGCACTCGGCAAAATCTACAGTGAGAACTGCTGCCCGGGTCCCTCTGTATCTGTATCTGATTGATAATCCCAGTACATCTTAATCTATCACAACTTTACATTTAAGTGCATTACCTTGCCAGGGAAACAGATAATACAGTTGTAGGAAAAAAGATTTAACACTTAACAATAGTGATAAGAGGGAAACCAGCATTTAAGTGCAGAATAACATTGTTTTCTGTTACAGCATTAAGCTGGAAGTACTTTATGGTCTTGGAGTTTAACAGAAATCTTTAACTGAGGATGTCATTTGCACTGTAATCTTTTGGTTTGATAGCACGTAGACTGACTTTTACAGTATGTTGCACCCACTTTTTAGTTTGCAAATTCTCAAACTAAAAATCTTTCAGCAACATGTACTTGTTCTTCATATCTCATCTTATCTCACAAGTACGAATGTTACAATTAGCAATTCAGAACTCTTTATAGCTTAGTAACCATGCATAAAAATTAATTCAAGCAAAATGTAATTTAGAATAATAATAACATGCTTTCCAAATGTTTCCTACATTAATCATAGTGAAGACAGTAACTATAGTACCACTGCTGGATTTTATTGAAAAATCAAGTAATTCAGTGTGGTTCATGTTCTCTTCAGAGTGTTACTGTTTGTTTAAAAGAAGTGAAGGATGCAAGTATGAGACAGTAAGAGAATCTTATGTTTTCTGTTGAGTGAATTCAATGCTTAGTAACATTTTGATACAAAAGCAATAGAGCAGTGTTTATTTTAAGGAAAAGGTTCTGAACTTTGCTATTTGTCAACGGATATTTCTAAAATTTACGTATATATAAAAGTCAAAAAGAATAAAACATGTGTACTAAGTTTTCTGCCAAAATAAATATTAGACCCAAGACAAATAGTTCAGCCGAGTTATTAACTGTGTGGTAAATAAACCCATCGAAGTTTGCTTGCTGCTGTTTACCCTCGGCGTTTTGCTGACATGAGGCTGAATGTACCACTGACTTCCAATTAAATGTCACCGAGGAGCCTGTAAAAAGGTCTAACTCCAAAAACACACAGGAGTTGCAGGCCAGTTTTTTTGGTAAATGTGGTTGTAATTTGATTACAAAGTCCCAAAACCTAATTCCTGATGTATTAAACAGGGTGCCAGAATGGTTTATGCACACCAGTCTTTAAGGGTGTCTAAGGCCTTTGTAGCACCTTTACAGCAGCAAACCCTCCCTACGAAACGGGTACTTCTGTGGGAGAAGACTCTACTCGTTGAGTTGCTTGAGATGAGCACGATGTGGTTGTCACGCCCTAGATTCTCATAATGTAGAGGGAATCTAATTTGGTGCATCTTGGTTTTTGCACTTTTCTGTCAGTTGGTCCGTCCGCCTCCCCACTTCATCCCCAGGGGCTAATTGCCTTCATTCTGTTTTCCTGCTGGATGTTAATTTGATGCATCTGCTTTCATGCTTTGGATCATCATTTAGTTCGGCCTGTCATTTATATTACTGCTGAGTTAAGTTAAACTTGTTATTCCATGTCTACAATCAGCTCTTTCTCGTAGTCGAATTGTAAAAAAGTTACTATCAATAAATTAGATCCACATGTGACTCTGAAGACAATTCAAAGTATAGCTAATCTCTGACCTGGCACACCCTGGGACTTCAGTCAAAACAGAGACAAAAGACCTTGTCCTGGCCCCTCAGGCTCCTGGAAGAGCTCAGAAGCAGTGGGGAACTGGTCTAAGAGGCCAGCTGGGGAGTCTCCAAGTGGAGGGGAAGGGTTGAGGAGCTGTGCAAAACTGACTTTCAGCCAGTGGATGGGACGTGGCAAGGGGAGGAAAAGAGCTTTGGGCAGGGAATTTGCGTGTCTGGCAGCCAGGGTGAGTATGGGGCTCCTTACTTTCAGATGGGTCAGTCTTTCCTCCTACCAGTGGCTTGTCTTCCACATATGTTGTGTTTCTGTACTTTTTATATAAACTGTTTTGTAAAATTTGCAGATTTGTAACAGAGGCAAAAGATGAAGTTAACCTTATTTCCAGGTTAATAAAGCCTTCTGCCCAAGACTTTTGTCCAGACCCTTGAAATGCTAAAATTCACCTTATTTCTTAATGAGGAGCTACAAAAGCCTTTGTTTTCTTTCCCATTATATGCAGTGTTCATTAGAGTGAGGTAGGAGAAGGCGATAGAAACTCAAGTGGCCGTTTTGGCACCTGGGTTACACATGAAAAAGAACTGCTAAATCATTATCTCAACTCTAAGTGTTAATTACTTTGCTTCATATTAGCACATTAAAATGTGTAGTAAAAATATTTTTGTCTTTAGCTGCTGTATGTGTATGGTGTAGCTTGCCAAGTGTTTCTTGTTGCGTAATGTGAATTTTCTTTCTGTAGCCATATTTTATTTAAACTTATGCACCAGTCGTCTCCAGTGGAAATGTGAGTCTTGAACTGAGCCTTTAAAGCTTACGTAACTTCAATACGTGAAGAAGAGCTTTCACAAAATCCAACTGAAAGAATACGTTAGGGTCAGGTGAAGTCTTCTAATTCATAGGAAAAGTATCTCTGTGTGGAAATTCCTGAAAGATATTTTAGAAGGATGCTGGGGCAATCCTGCTTCGTACTGAAATAGGAATTTAGGATTGATTGTCAGATACAGATTTGTGTGACTGCAGGCATCTCATTATTTATATATATTTATATAATCCCTAACAGTGGTCCTGTTTTGTTACTTAGCTATTGCCTAGTATACGTAGAGCTTTTATTTTCCTTCTGGCCACAATCAAAGCTGGATCTTTTATTAGAAAGTTCTTTTTTGTAATCCTGCAATTCACATCTGTATGAAATATCTCTTAAGGCTCATGTGACATAAAAGAGGCAATCGTAGATAGAAGGAAAAATGGATAGACTGTAAAATAGCACCTGGAAGAAACGTAATTTTCTGAGATTCCTAAATAAATTGCTCTCTAATTCACAAATAATGCAGTATATATTTAGGTTGTCATAAAGAGTGATTACTGAATACGGAGCTCAGAATTCATAATAGAGCAAAAGCATATATGGAATTGTTGAGAAAAAAAAAGAACTATAAAAATAAAGAACTTCTAATATTTAACTGCTTTCCTTCATAAATCACTTGTTAATAAATGCAAAACAATGGAGCATCAGAAGCAAAATCACTTCTTTAAGGAAAATAACTTTCAAAAGCACTTTTGTCTATCATAAATTCTCCTGCAAATAGTGGATATAATGTCTGTATTTTGCATATTAAAGAAAACCTCAGACAGTTTGCCTCTCTTTTGCTTTCTTCTGTTGTCAATCAGAAACAAGAATCAACAAATTTGGATAGAATGAAGATAAACCGTTGGTCCAATCTTGATGTAGCTTAACTTAATAATAAACCTTCATTAGATTCCTTAAATATAAAGGCACCTACTGAACTGTTAACAGGGGTATTGCCACAAGGATAAGTTGGAACAAAGGCTCTCAGACAGCTAGTATGTTGCTAAAATCTAGCTAGTACAGCTCAAAAGTGAGAGAGTCTACACGTCTGCCAAAATCCTACAAGAGAAACACAGGCCTGTATACAATTACCGCTGCTGGTAGAGGTCATTAGAGAGCCCTGGTCCAATTCTGGTTTAAAGCAGCCTTGGAAGTTGGCTTGTCCTGAAAACTGTTATATTTACGCAGAAGGCACATGGCAACTTATTCTGCAGTGTTTGAAGAGAACTTTTAAATTGAGCTTTGATCGTTGGTTTTACTGGCATCGAAGTTAATACAAGCTTTCATCCACAAAATACCGCATACAAGAGGAGGAGACAGTGCTAATGTCAGGGGCCGTTGGAAAATGCAGAGGAGCAGAACCAGAGTGTTCAAACACAGAATACTGAGGCAAAAGTT
This sequence comes from Ibidorhyncha struthersii, assembly GCA_013398815.1. Taxonomy (NCBI): domain Eukaryota; kingdom Metazoa; phylum Chordata; class Aves; order Charadriiformes; family Charadriidae; genus Ibidorhyncha; species Ibidorhyncha struthersii. Next base: position 493,755 of record VZSZ01007121.1, read on the forward strand.
CTACATCTTATCAATTTTTTTTTTAAATTAAGCTGTTCTGACATTTAAATATTTGATCACCCACAAGAATATTTTGACACCTCAAATTTGTTCAGTTGACAATAATTATTTAGTAACCTTATCCTTCAGGCCTGATAGGCATACTTTGCTTACTAGTGTTTGCCTCCACCAGAGAAACCTACCTCCAGAAACAGCTAAGACAGAATGCCTTTTAAAAGTCTCAGGAAGACAGAAAGTTTCATCGGGATACGGGGAACATGAAAAGATGAGGTATTCTCTGCTGTATTTTGATGAATCAGCTCATTTAGCAGCTGATGATTCTTGGCACAATGCTATCATTTTTGGTTTTTTTCATGCTAACCTACTCGTCGTCTCAATGGTGGTTTTATTCACATAAGGACTAGAGAACCGAGCCCCTGTCAACAACCCCAGGTTACTGTTGACTCTGAGTTTGCTTCATCTAACCAGGTGTTTGTTATCAGATCATATTTTTCGTATTTTTTTATTTCAACATCCTTGATTGGACCTTCTGTCTCTGATCTAAAAGCTCGTATGTTTTTGCTACTGGGTGGCAGAAATTTTTGACACTCTTTATGCTCAATCTTGTTATTGCTGCTCCAACAGCTTTTGTGGTGGTCAATATTACATGGGTGGAGTAACACAGGCATTTTCCAGACCCCATCAAGTGCACAAGGACACACTGAGGGAGTGGAAATAATAGCAGTGGCCATCTGTGTTCTTTGTTATTGTCAGTGTAGAGACAGTGAGCCTGTTCACTATTGCGAGCCCGATACGCACCATGGCAACAGAGGGATGATTATAAGTAATGCAAGTCAAAGGTTATCAGAGATGTATAAAAATGAAAGGAATTCCCCATTTCTGAACCCAAAAGCTAACCCTGAATTAGCTGTTGGTAGTCATCTCTTCAGGACTCAATTTTTCATGTTTCCCTGCCCGTTCCACCTCTAGGGATAAAGCCAGGAAAAGAACCACCTGTGGAGCTCAATGCAGCCACTATTAGCAAAGTTCTAGAGAGGTAAGTGGCTTTGAATTCCTTATTAAAGTCTCTAGATTGTAGTGGGGCTACAGCTAAATATTAAGGCCAGAATAAAGACAGATATGGAAAAGTAGAGGCTGTATGTCAGAATAAGGGCAGTATTCAACAAGGTCCAAATATGTAAGCACAGGTCTGGCGTAAGTAGAATTGAATTAGTAACTCTTTACTTCTGGCTGGTTCCTATATTTCAGAAAAGCTTAGGATTAGAAATCAACTCTAACTAGATGCAGTTAGTAGCTCCTGATCCTGAATGAATCACGGTATTCAGGAAGTTCCAGAAGGGTAAACTGAGAATTGACATAAAAGCCTTGAATTCTTTAGTCTTGATTTCTGATTTATATTGGCATCTGAAGCCCATGTTACAGCTAGGGTTATATTTAGGATTAGGAGCAGTACGGCTAAGAGCCTGAATCACCGCAATAAGAGGTAAATTCTAGAACGTAAATTGAGACCTAGCACCAGAAGTTTCACATTTCTTGATCACATATTTTGGGTTATGATAGGGCCTTAAGCTGATAGTACTTGGAGTCAAGAATAGCAAGGACAGCATAAAGTGAATGTTTACAGTATTTGTCATATTCCAAAGAGGTTAACGGAGACATGGTAATAATGGCTTCCAATTACTTATTCTTATGAGTGAGTTGTAACAGGTTCTTATACCTTCATGCCTTGTTGGAGTTCATGAATATTTTTGAAAGTTCTGTTCTCATTTGGAAAACAAATGTTTACAATCTTGAGAGTTAACAGGTACAAATTCAGCTGGCATGAGCCTTTTTTCTTCAGGCAATTGCTGATTTTCGAGCTTGTATTTCTTACAAAAGGCCACTTGGAGTTATCACCTCTTCTCTTTATTCAAATAAAGAGAAGTTGAGTTGTTTATTTGTTTTTTAAAATCAGTGACAAAGTTACATATCCAGAGATTGCCATTTCTCGTGTGCTCTTAGAGCCAAATTTTAAGTCAAAAATTTTGCACATAGATTTTCAACTTTATTTTTGGATTCCCAGTAGTATCCTAATGATATTTTCACATTGGTGCTGGCAAGAAAAGTATGTTAAAAATTCTGAACACGGTGGTGAACATCAACCTTCCCATATAAATATGTTCATGTGTGTTCCTGTGCATTGTCTGTCTTCAGCTACTGCGTAAAGCTTGTTCATGTTACTGGCTATGGGGACTCCCTCTGTGTACTGTAGTCATGCTGTAAGCTCCTCTGTGAACAGGCGCTAGTTCAAGGTTTTTTCGTATTCGTCCTGACCTGAAATTCCAAGAAGTTGAAAGGCTAACACTGCACTATTTTAAAAACTTCATTCTGTTTTCACTTAGAAGCTTCCTCAAAGGCATGGCGTCTATGCAGGACATATGTTCAAGGCAGAGTTTCTAAGAAGTAGTAAAAGGTATAAAATTCAAATCAACTGACTGCTGATTGCATGACCACTTAATATAGAACCGTTCCAGAGTTTTTGGGGACCTTGTGGAATTCTGTTATAGCCAATAGGAGAAGAAGGGATGTCCTTTTAGTGTGATGCTGTCCGAATCCTAAGATGCTGAGGTACCCCTACATCACAGATTCCTCATCCCTTATTTCTTGACTGTTTAACTGGCACAGTTTAAAGATCTTGACATTACACAGCTGTGACATCTTGAAATGTGTAGTATGAGAACTGATGCCCTGTTGCACAAAAACATAATGTAATTTTTCATTTTAAGGAGGCATTTAAGAAGCTTAAATGGCATTATCCAGCTTGGCTTTTCTTTTCCAAAGGAGTGAGTCCCCATGAGCGTCTCCAACTGTTTGTAAAATTTAGTATGAGATAGGTGTTTTCCTATCAAAATACATGTTTTCACGGCATAGAAAACAACTGCGGTGACTCCTGCTTCCTCGTAACTAGAACGAGCATTGGAAATGAAATCTCCTGAAGATGCAAAGGGCTGGTTTTAACAGGAAAAGCCTATTCAAGAATAAACAGTTTACAGTATGTAATGAAATGAATAATGTAATTCTTGTGGAAGATGGACTTTTTAGCTACCTCTTCTACAGAAGGTAAAGGGAAACATTAAAAATACATTTGCGACTGATAGGTTGAATTCATTTTAGCTGGCATAAATAGGACAGATGAGCTATTCAAATGTCTGATGAGTACTATATAATGAAATATTTATCACCTTCTCATGGTCACCGCATGAGAGGCCAATAATTTGTTTTCTCTCAGCACTGCTATTTTGTGGCGCTTATAATAAATTATACATTGCAAGCTTACATCCTTCACCCTTTTTCTATTTACCTATCTAGTCTGAGATCTCATTCATCAAAATGTAGCTGGTTCTGGGACAAAAGTGAGGCTATAAATTCATGTATTCTAAAGAATCATGGAATTTATAATACATGATGGTACTGGGGCAACATGGATAAAGTGTAACATACTGAACAGGTGACCTTTAGAGCTGTAAAGGGGGAAATGGAAAGAGCAAAAGTTTGATAAAGGTATAAATATATACATAGACAGATGTTAGCCTCAGTCAGGCTGTCTGTTGATTTTGATTTAGGATAACGCCTCTGGACAATCAAACCTGCTCAGTTTTTTGCCTATTACCGAGCTTAAGCCAACGCCATGGATTTAGTTCTTACTATGACCATCAAATTCCCAAAAGTGTTCCTCAATGTCAGAGACATACAGATTATCTTCTATTTGCTTTGCATTAATGCAGTGAGTTTAATGCAGGAAATACTGGGATGAAATGAAAAAAATATCCCCAAAGTCTTCAATGCTAAAGACGAGAGGTATTTAAAATACTGAAAATGATTCTGGGATTGCTTCAAAATATGAAGAAAATTAGCACCCTTTAGATGTCAGACATCATTTTTCTTCAGCATGGAGGGGAAATAAACCTCTTTCTTTGCATTGCCAGACTTTAGCAAAGGTCCCCTGCTTATAATTCTCAAGCATTACTGCTGAAGACATTAAGATCAAACTGTTTTCCTGTACAATAAACAGTGATGTGGTCTTATACTGTGTTCTTATGTGTTGCAAAGTAGAATTTCTGTCTTTTATTTTTTGCTGCTCCAATCAGAAGTCGTTTGACCTCGGTGCAGAGATAAGACCACCACTTGCCTCACTTATTCAGGGAACTAAATCATTCAGAGTGTTGAGGAGGCTGACAAAGTTCATTATTCACTGCTCAAAAAGTCTTTAGAGATCTATCATTTCTGCAAACTCTGTAAGCCTGTAAATTAATTTCTCATGACAAAATCATTCAAAATGAACAGCCTAAAGGATTTTAAAATGACCTTCTACGTGGGTGATACACAGAAAATAAACCTAGAGACTTTCTCAATTGGTCCAATTGAAATTTTATATACGTTTTGACCATACAGGCCAGTAGTAAGGTAGAATTTGTGGAGTTTGATTTGCCCAGAGGCATGAAATTTATAATTCGCATTTTGTTTAATGAGAAACTTAAGCATCCAGATCCTTGTTCATATGGAACACAGTGTTTCAGTTTATCAGTGTCCTGTCTGAGGGGTGAGGATTGCAGGATTTGGAAAGCCACACTTCCATTTTAAAAATCACAGAATTTTTAAAGGTGCAGTAGGGTTTTGGCTTACTGATCCCAACATTTTTACAAGTTGACAGGACCAATTTTTAGTTCCATAATTTCCAACAGTCTTCTGAGAATGTGCCAACGAATCGGTGTGCGTTAGGTCTGGAAGCAGCAGCGTATTTCTCTCTTGCTGTTATGAATGTGTAGAGATTCTGGAGATTCCAGAGCTGCCATAGCTCTAGCGTACACCCCAGGTTGGCAATTAGATGCCCAGATGATACCTGTGAAGTCAGGAAACTTTGAAATATTAACTATGTAGCTAAAGTAGACCCGCACAGGGATCACTGGTTTCTGAAATTTGATTTTAAGAAGGTGTGTTATACTGATATTAAAAACAATTTACTTGACGCATAATTTTCCCGTTTCCAGGGCAAGAATGCTTTCAGGTTTGCAGTACCTGATCTACTGGTGTCATCTTCAACTTCTTATTATTTGCCCATCGTAACCCTGGGGTCCCACTGGTATAATTTGCTGCTATGTAGATATATAATTTTTTTTTCTTGGAATCATTCACAGCATTTCCACTGAACAGAGGTTTGGTTCCCTTCTTGAAAATACTGCAGTAAACATAGTATACCAAGAAATTTTCCTTATAACTGTATAGAAAGGTTTTGCTAATGTTAATTCCATAATCTAGTGACAGTTCCATTACAATTTTTAGAAGTAAATCTATTCTTATGAAGAGAGCAATGGAAAGAAATGACGACTGTAGAAGCTGCTAGTTCTGCATCAGGATCCCTGTGTACTGAGTACTGTGTAAATACAGAGAAAGCATGTGTGTTCTTTGCATATTTTATTAATACATCATTTAGAATTGCTTTAATAACTTTTTAAGGAGTTAGTGGAATGATTTGTTGCAAATAAATTATCCAGTAAAATAGCCTTTTTCCTTTAATTGCTTTTGTTTGTATATACACATGCAGATAAATACATATAGGCATAACTGCTAAATGTGTTTGTTATTTCTGTAGGCAAATGATGCTATCAACTGCTTTTATAACTGCTTTGTTTGCAGTTCATGGAAGGATGGGATTAAATACAAAAGAAAAGAGGAGCTCCACTGTCGCTCACTTCTAACACTGACTTGCCCATTATGCTTTCGAAACCTTTCCCTTTTTCCATTCTACTATTGCTTCCGTAATCCATTACTTAAAGCTTCTGCCTGAATTACAGGGGCTTTCTTTGGTGTTTTTTTTTTTTTTCAGGAGAACAATAAATTATGAATAGTGGGTAATCACTTCTTGGTACGGAAAATTTATGGAGTTAATGATGAGAATTTTTAGACTTCATGAGGAAAGTCAAAGTAATGTTGGCCTTATCTAAAATAGTAGGATTATTTGGTACAACAATGTGTTGATGAATAATTTTTGCAATTATGCAACTTCATTTTTTAATTTCTATTGTTATAAGTGGAATAATATTTTGATTAATATTAGTAAACTGTATAAATGAAAATCATTTAATCATATCCTAGAATAACAATTAAGTTTTCAAACCAGTCTTTTAGCACGGTGCACAAGGATGACATGAAAATACATACTTTTGATCTTCTAAACAGCTGTTTTTTTCCTTAGTCTAGATAACACAACTTAGTTGCATAAAATACAGTTTCAACTTTGTCATAGTCACGACATCAAAAGGTAAAATAATGCTTCCAAGAAACAAAATGAGAACTAAAGCATTCTCTTAACTAATTTTAAAACTTGCAAAAGGTAGAGAATACATACTGGAACTTGACAAATACAGACAGATGTTTGTGTATTAAAAGGTACCTATATACAATAACAGTATTGATCCCTACAGTGATTATATGAAGAAACAAACCTGGAAAGATTACTTGTTAAATTATTTTCTAGAAAATGTTCTGTTAAAAATAAAGGATAATATTTGTAAGACTTTTTTTTAAACTTGTGGGCAATCTGTGTATATAAAAAGTACCTTAGCTTCTCACTTGAATTTTAACTTTAGGTTCTTTATCTATGTACCTGTGCACTCAGTTCTTCTTATTACAAACTACTTTCAATGTACGTTTCACTGTAAAATTACACAGTCACTCTCTGACTTTTTTAGGAGCAGATTTGCTGGGAGAGGGAGGGCTATAAGGGAATTCCCATCTGTGGTTAGAATTGTTCTGTGCAGCTGATGTTTTGATTTATTTGAGTGACAACGAGCTTGCTGTCTCCCTTACTAAAACCGTATCTTCGCAGTCTTGACAGACTTCAGTGAGAAATTGCCACAATGCTCACTCTACTTCATAAACACCTACTTAGACCGGTCTTTAGATTTGTATTCATAACATAGTCACCCTCTCAGAAAGGGTAACCGCTCTACTTAAATACCACGTAGTAGGCTTTCCTTTTTTACATAGGGTACAGTGACGGAGGAGCCTTAGAGTCTGTTGTGCAGTTGTGCTGATAAATTATTTAACGGTGGAAAGGAGCTGGCTTCTTGAGCTTTCTTATTCACCAAAGCCGAAAAACCAAACTGGGTGAATTTGTATGTAAGGCCGAATAAACTGAACTACTTATCTTATATGCAAACCTCTGTTTTTCCTAATGCTTGTTGCCGAACTATGGACTCCCTGATCTCTTGCAAATATTTATGCTTATTTCTACTGGTACAGAAGTTCCATTATCTGACTGTTCTGCAAATCTGAAACCCCTGTGGGGGCTGGGGATGAAGTTGTTAACAACTTGACAAATACGAAATACTGTAGTACTGAGTACTGTAGAAATATTAGAGGATGTCATGATACTTTGATCAATAAAGACTGAATGCAGACAGGGCAAAGACTTGTAAAAGAGAGACTATTTTGCAAAATGTATTTCTAATTAGACATATATTTTGCATATATAAGTAGGAAGACTCCTTTGATAATTGACTTGCATATAGTTGTGTGGAGAGTGCTTACTCCTGCTTCAAGGAGAAGAACGTACTGCCACAACGAAGCATAATGAAAGATGTTATTCTAAAATACAGTATAGGCTGTCTGTTAATGAATTCACAGACTTTCATTTTGGTAATACGAGTGTTTAAATACCAACCCCCATTGTCTTAAGTGATTGTGAAGCTCCAAAAAGAGCAAGAGAAATCTGAAGTACTCACTCATACTTCAGGAGAAAGCTAAAACTCTTATTTTCAGGAGTACGTCAGAGAGAGTATAGTAAAATGTGAGACCATGGCTTTGTTACATGTGACCTATATGCTAGTTTAACATTTTTATACAAAAAGTGGTTGTAATTGAAAACTGTCTTCCTGATTTTTCTGAAAATACTATTGCTATGGTAGAATTAATATTAAATTGTTCTAGTTATAAATGATTACTTCTGTTCTGCAGTTTAAAAAATTGCCAGACTTTTTTCAATCTTTTTTTCTTTAAAGAAAATGTCTCTTACTAGCAGGTGTATGTGATGAATGCTAAAATTTACTTTGGGATGAACCCATCTAGCCAGTCATTTCCAAGAACAGTTATTATCATGTTGTTTGTATTGAAAGCATATTAGAACTCAAATAGTTCAAAAGCATAGACAGGCACAAAGCAAAGCCTATTACGGTACTGTTTACCAACTGATTTATAATTACAAAAATAAATTAAGCATGAAATGGAACACTTTTCATTTTCTACCATAATAGTATGAAATATTTGATGTTTCTTTACAGATTATTCTGGAAAAGCTTTGAAAGGGAATAATTCTGAAGGCTGTCATGGTATTTTAGCAGAACCTAAACATATCTCCTTTAAAACACCCATGTCCTTTTTCCTACAGATAATCAGAATGCCCAAGGAAGGGAGAAAGGCTATTCCAGAACTCAGTCCTTGGATCAGAATAATTATAATGCATAAAATAATTAATTTCATAAGAAATACAGAATGCCAGTCTTTTCTCTCTCATAAATAGCTTCATTTGAAACTGTAATGCAAAATTATGGAATACCTTAAACAGTGTAAGAGCTACACACTTTATGAATGTGAAGGCCACATCTGAATGCCTCTAGTCCTGTGTATCTACAATTCTGATAAAGAAGTTCAGATTATTCTCAGTTCGTCTGTCTGTCTTTACATAAGCAATACTGTCCGTGCAGAATATATCATAGGAGATCCTTTTTTCAATCATCAGTGCTCTTAAATGAAATTTGTTAGTGTGTGTGAAAAATATCAACAGATTTTAAATTAGGGAACTGGATATTCCTTTGAGAAGCAATATAACAACAAATACAAGACCCCTGCTGTATCCCTATTAATGATAATATCTGGTATTTGGACACAGCTTTCTAGTAACAGATTTCAAAGTACTTTAAAAACAGACAAAATCTATACCGTGGTTGTTTTTTGGTTTGGACTGGGGGGGTCTGGTGTTTGGGGAGTTTGATTTGTTTTGGTTTGGTGTTTAGTTTTGGTTTGCTTTTTTTCAAATGAAGAAGCAATTTATGTCCAATCCCCCTGCAGTCGTTACACTTCTTGACTTCTGGGCTCTCTGTCATGAGCCATTCTGTCTTACTGTGCAGCAACAAAAGATATGCAAACATAACTTGGAGTGATATACATAATTTCTACTTATATGAGCTCTGCTTGTATATCTTTTATGACCTTTCCATGTGAACCTAAACTTGAACTACAGTGATTGATGGAAGTCAGACTAAGGGAGGAATACGTATTTGTCCACAGTAGTGTGCAGAATGTTGTAAGTTTTGAAGGTGAAAAAGGGTGTGTTTACATTTGGTCAAAATATTGATATTATAAGTTTGATCTGTCCTTCCCCCATATTAGGAGCAAAGGAATTGGGAGAGATGAACACGTGCACACTCAGGCATCCAGAAGCACAGAAATATTGACACTGCTACTTACTTCTGCGTGAAGTAAAAACAAGAGGTTGGAGAGAAAGAACTCATACTCTTAAAAGCAACTTCTGCAGGGAAACCTACTTAGCTGCGGAAGAGCTCAGGAATGTTCCATACAACTTGACTTTACAGTAGAGTTGCAATTTTCCCTTTTTGCCAAAGTATATGCCTTTGAAAAATCATTTGGATCATTCAGACCATATGCAAGTAAAGAGACATTTCCCCTTGTTCCATATTGCTTTGGGTTAGGCCTCTTGGATCTGATTTGTCTTTATATTACTAGTCTGCGACCAATATTTCCAAAGCTCGTCTCACCTCCTTTGTATTGCTTTGTTTGACTGGTTATTGAGTCTTCCCACATTAATTATAAACAAACTCAAGAGGTGCTGTACCTTGAGAAAAACAGTCTGTAGCAGCCGTACCTGGACACTGAAACCTTGCACGCAAGCCAAAGGTACTGTATGAGGAAGGTCATTCCTAGTTGTCTCGTTTCTCAGCATCCTCATCAGCACCACGTACTGTATTCCTTCCCTACAGCAGTGCGCTTTATTTTTGTATTTTGTACCTTTGTGTTTGAAGAGGAGATTTAATAAATGTCCTTTCCAAAGCTGATCCTTGGCAACTGAATCTTAAGAATTTGGTTTGTAGGATAGGTTTAAAAAAAAACCACACCAGTAGTTTGAGCCTTCTGTTGAGTGGAAAGTACAGCCTTCCCAGTCTATCCGACTATAGAACACCTTGAGAAAACTGCCTCTCTCGCTATAACAATTCGCTCTTTTCCTGTGTTCATGGCTATTGGCTGTGTTGTTCATCCCCATGAACAGCGGATATCTTCATTCAACACTTAGGCAGTGGTAATAACTGCTGTATACATCCGACAGTAACCAGTAGCTATGGCTGACTGCAGTCAGAAGCTTCCTGAAGGCCAAGTTCCTGTCTTGCCAAACAGAGGATGATCTCTGCACCCTGTGCTCCGCACATGGCTGTTAGTGGCAGGGTCATTTATATAATTAATGCCTGAGCTGATCTCAAAGAATAGACTGCAGGAAAGGCAAAGATCTCAGCGTGAGTTTTGTATTTGTAAATAGCTTACCTATGTGCTGTAATCTAAGGAACTTCTTTCTCCTCATTTTTCAACAAATCTAGCACATATGTTTCACACAGAGGATGTCTGGCTGTTTTCCCTGTTTCTGACATCTCCTGATTTTTCATTTTCCAACGCTCATTCCAATTCAGGAAGATAATGAATATTCAAGAATTCATCTCCTGCTAAACAGCAGGATTTTAAGAGCCTAAACTGAGGTTGAGTTTTTTTTTCAACAGAGCCAAATTTGCATTAAATGTCCCCAGATGCCTTAAAAAGGAATCTTTTCTAAAAGTTAGGCTACACCACCTGAGTTTCTCGCTCAGCCTTTACTCATTCGATCTTCTGGCAAACGCTTTGCTCATTCAGTGGTATTTTTGCCCGTGTAAAAGTCCAAGTATTTGCCTTCAGAACTAGTGGAAACTTTCAAATAGGGGGTTTTGAACAGAGGCCAGTGATACCAGCATCCACGAGCTCAGCGAGAGGCGTTGAAGCAGACTGTCTCTGTGCTTTCTCCTGTGCTGCGCTTGTGCTTGACAAAGGCTTCCTGTAAACACCTCGAAAGACGCGCTCCTCTCCTCCTCCTCTGCTCTCCTTCAAACTCTCCTCTGCTACGCGGTATTTAACAATAGCAAGGCTTGCTGCACTGCTGCAGCTCCTGCCCTCGCTAGTGCTGCAGTTTTGTTTCCTTGGACTCCAGCGTTCATTTGTACCTATGTTTTTTCTGTTTTGTACTTTGATTGCGGGATCCTTGGCCTGGGACTCTTTGTTCGGTGTTTGCGTGGCAGCTGACACAATGGGGCCCAGATCTGTTACAGCGCTGGGGTAACTCGGATGGGAATAGCCAGTCTGTAGAGTTTAAAAAGGCTCTGTCCTTGTTTTCATTCTTGGAAGCTCTGGGATTTACGTATGTAGTTATCAGGGCTATTTAAGTTGCCCTGGCCAGTCTTTGGGGCTTAGTAACTTTTTCTTTTGTTAAAAGTAGATTTATTGTGAGGATTCATTCCCCTACACTGTCTTCCAGGGTGACAGAGCAGAAGGTTGTAAATCGGGCAGATTTTAGTGTAAATTATTCAGAGTTTTTTCTTTTCATTGTGTAAGATTCCCTGCAGAATATAACTGCCCAGTAAACTACTCCTGGTTATTTCTTGAGGTCCAAAACTGTATGTAGTTCACACATATTATGCAGGTTCCTTTAAAAACAAAAGGAACATGTTTGACTCTGTCCTTTCTCTCAAGAAAGGTGCGTTGAATGTATGACTAACATGCAGTGGAAGCCTTATTGCTGAGCTAAAGAATTCAAAATATTTTGAGACGTACATACAGCTTGATGGTTCTGCATCATTGTAAATTTTTTAGTGAGTTCAGTACTGTAAAACTTTACATGTGAGTAGCTGCTGGCTTTATAATTGTAATACTGACTTTATTAAGAATATTTGCATAAATAAAGGTTACACATAGGCAAAAGGGTTTGTAGGATGTCTTGCTTTTTCTGGAGGTGAGACTTGGCTGGGAGACAAAGAAGGGCCTTGTGCTTTGTTTACTTCTAATTTTCTAAAGTGTTGTTGCCTGTAATTAGGCAGCCAACAGGTAGTTTAATGGTCATTGCTTCCTAGGCAGGAAAATGTCGGGTGTGAATTTCCTTCGTGGGATTTTTGACTACCGAATGAAATACCTGTATTCCAGGTGGCCAGGTGCAAGCTCAGAGCAAGCAATTTTTGTGCTCTGTAACAGTTTTAACAAATAAGATCCGAACAATATGAAATCTGACAACAAATGATTCTGAAAATTAGATTTATGTACAGTGGTATGTTCTCCCTCTGTCATATCTCAGGAACTTTTTCAACATCTAATCAATTTAACTAACAATAAAACCTTGAGTGTGTGTGATCTGGAAAACAAAAATGAGTTTAAATATTTTTATGACCAGTGTGCAAAATCTTTGTAAGGGCTATCTCTAGTGTCTTAAAAGGTGACTTCATAACTTCAAGCCAAATGGTTACAGAGGTGATTTTGCCTGCTTGTTCTGTGCTGAATCTAAGCTTTTGTTCTGTGAAGTTGACTGTATCTAAGCACCCTTAATGCCTTTCAGAGGAGGAGTTGCCCTGACTACAGCCAAATCCTGGCAAAAGTAAATTCTCCATTGACAGACTAAATTTTATTTGACGGACAGTTTAGGCAAGCACAGAGTTGTACATCCCATGGTCTGACTCAGTCATCTTCAACTGGCTTGGGTATAAAAGAGTCTGAGGCAAACCCTGTTTCCCCAGAGATACCGGACCTCTTAGCTGCAAAGGGAAAGAGTTAAGATTAACATTAGGGTTAAAATAGCCAAGATTTGCTAAGAGGCAGTAAGAAAGTTTCTTGTGCTGTTCCTTTACCTTCTATGTATTCAGCTCAAAAGAATGCAGTAAGTGGTTAGCAGCACTGAATGTGTCCAGCCCCTAACAAGAAGAGATAAAATGTAAGGTGTAAAGGTCTATCCTTCCTGTGCAAAACTGTGACGGTTGAAAGAAGTCTTTCAGCTAGAAAGACAGAAATCTTGCTGGAAGCTGCAGCGACAAAAAATGTAATTCCAGGTGGGAGAGGCAGGAAGGACCATCAGACCTCACTTTCTAGAAGAATATAAGCAGGGTCCCTTGGCCAAGGTGGGCTGAAGGTGTTCTGTCTGTGTGAAGTCACTTTTTTTTGCAGATTACTCAGGCAGCCTTTCATTCAGTGTCCTGCTGGCACAGCCTTCCCTTTCCTCGTCCCCTTCTCCCATCCCTCTTGTCACTACTGTGCTCTACATTCAGTTTTTTTTTTTCTCTTTCCAACTCCAGCACTACTGAAAGGTTCTTCTTGCTTGATATTCCTACTCCCCACAACCTTGTATGTATATTTAATATTATTTAAACAACTAAAAGACTTAAAACATTTAATTTTACACACAGTTAGCTCTGTGACTTATTTTGGAGGCTGCTCTTCTCCCCCTCTTGCTTACTCAATAGCTTTTAAGCACATTTAATATAGCCTTCCTGTGATTGGGTGTTCAACAAATTAGTCTAAACAAAAGCAGATAGGCTGAAAGGGTGGATGGTTTTGTAGTTAAGGTGCTGAGGTAGGACTCAAGAAACTAATTTCAGGTCCCAACCTTGCCACTTACTCCGTGTGTGTGTGTGTGTGTGTATCCTTGAACAAAGTCATTTAATCTCTCCATGCTTCCTTATTCATAAGGCAGAATTAATTGTAGTGCTGCTTTCCCATTTACTATCTGCTTTTTCTATTTTTCCTATAGATGTTTAGAATGGAAATAATATGTATGTGCAGCATGTAACCCAATATGGTCATGATAGCGGATAATGGTTCAAGTAAAAGAGGAATTAAACACAACAATTTTATTATGCACTTCAGTGTACAAACTAAATTAGTCCATATATTTGCACATTGTCTAGCAAAATTGGTTCTAGTTCTGAGATATCATATTCATAATAAAAACAGAAACTAATAACAGTGATAGTTGATACCTGAATTGGTCACCTGGCTTTCTAAGGCATACTGCAGCAGCATTATTAGAGCTGCGTATGATACATTGAAAGAAAACATGCTCTAGGAAAGAAGTAGTTAAATTTTTTTAGAACTTCTAAAAAATTAACGCTGAGGTTGTAGTAGCATACATGATCTGTTTCAGTGTGGAACCTCAATGGATTTAACTGTTTCAACTTAGGTGGAGTCTAAGCCTGCAGGAAAAAAAAAAACAGAAGATGAAGTTGATAGACTAAATATTTAATCCACTAAGGAAATATGAACTGCACACTCCATCCGTCACTTAAATGGTTAGGAAAAGGTCAAAGTAGAAACTGTATCTAGGAATGCATTCCCTGCAGCGAGTGGTGATGGGATTTGTTGATTCTGTTGCTGTCTCCATGTCTGCTCCCTCCTTGGGAAACTTGCTCCGATGTTGACTGTATTTCTTGCTGCTCACTTACAGAATAATGCCAGTGAAAGCAGCTCAGCTGTCTTTGGAACAAGTTGTCTGGTTCATTGGGTGGGAGTTCCTTGGGATCCTGGAGGGGTTGAGGCTTACTCAGTACCTTAATACAAGGTTTCTAAGCAGCTTGGTATGGCAACTCAGTTTCTGCTACTCAAAAATATTCAGAAGACTGTTACACCTTGAGTCTTGAGTAACAAAGCCAATAAAAATGTTTTTTCTCCTCCCCTGACAGCTACTAGAGATGCTATTAACACTTAGATTGGAGTAATACAGAGTATTTCCATTCATGTTGTATTGTTCTGGACTTAGATGAAACACATATTACAACAGAACAGGAACTGATGATGCGTGTCACAACAGTTCCAATCTGTGTAGAGTCCTGAGACGGGCAGGGCTGCGGTACCAGAGAAATGAGAAGAGATTAGGAGTGCTTGTACCAATTTCTTATATGAAGAAAGATCGGATGGTGTTAGCTCTGAGAGGTCTCCTCTTCAAAGCGGCCTACTTTGACCCAAACATGTTGCTGAAATCTGTTACCATCAGATGGAGATTTTCTGGTCTCCATGGTAGTAAGCACCATCTCTGCTGGATGAGTCAGGCTGGCTTTGAAAAGGCTATTCCATGCAGATGTTTCCAGTGTCGAGTGAAGTTTATTTCCCCCCTTTGATTTTAGGATATTAATAAAAGATCTATCCAATCCTATGCACGGTTCACCTCTATCCAGGTCATAGTAAGCATCCAGGTGGTCAGTTGTTCTTTGAATGACTTTGTTTCTGCTTCCTGGGACATGCAATGCATGTAGTTGGATGCAGGATTTTAACTCAAAACCAGAAATACTAATCAATTAAGGAAGAGAAGTTACAAAACAGGAATCTCTGACACCATAATAATTAAACCCATGGAAAAGAGCTGTCTCTTAATTTGCAACTACATAAAAAAAAATATTTTATTTTCTTCTCCCAGAATATTCTTGCTTTCTGAGACAAGGGAAGCGCACACTTTATGGCACTGTGTGGCAGTTAATTCTCCAGGTTGGTTTTTCACAACAGTTAACATAAATGGTGTGTTTACAGTTGGATTATACCTTCATTTTGTGTTTCCAGTGGGGAGCTCTGCGTCATCTTCTAGCAACTAGATTGGGACTATCTACCAGAAGGTTGGGGAAACATAAAGGTTCTTTGTTTGAAAAATGGAACTTAAATTTCTCATTTAAAAACTAAAGAATAACACGGAAGTAAAATAGTCATACTGAAAAGCACTTGATTGAGTCGGATGCAAATGTTTTCAATAAACATTTATACCTTTAAATTATTTATTTCTTATTTTAGTACAGATGTATGCTTTTGGGGATAGAATGTTGAGCTAAATCATTTTAAACCTGATTGCAAAGAGGGTAACTGAATGTTTCCTTAATGAATGCATGCATGGTGCTATTGCTATGATTATAGGCATGGCGTGACTGGCATTTAAGTTACTACTCCTCCCCAGACTTGCATCCTCGACTTATTTCCTATTATATTCAAGGCACCTGTTTTTTCCTGTTAAGAATGTAAAGTGTTAGCTGAAATCATAGAAGTAACTGCATGAATATATGAAAAGCAGCCACCTAGTATGATTTTAATAATTCTGTAGCATTTATTAAATTCTCTGTTGAATCACTTCATGATATTGATGGCATAATTTAAAGTGACAGAAATGAAGGAACATGACCTTTAATGTCATGACATGGATTGTCACAAAAAAGGAAAGATGAGCTTAATTCAGCCAAATGGCTTACAAGGAAGTCTTGGTACATGATAAACTGAGATTTACCTTTTGCTGAGATTACACAGCTCAGGCTGCAATTTTTTTTTTTAGATGAGAAAAACTGACAATAGAAGATGAAAATATTGTTCTAATTTTGATCTTCATATTACATTGTAGCAAATTAATACTAGTTTTTAAAAGGGAGCACATGAAATGTGGTAGCTTGCAACAGAAGAGAGCTAGATACAGTGATCATGAAGGTGTTTTCCAGAACAGTATCCCATGTTCCTAAATAAAGAAGCAGTTACATTCTCTAAATGCTGTGTCACTGGACACAAACCTGCAATCAGCTGTCTAGAAGCACTGTATTTCCCTTCTGTTGGTTAGAATCCTCTTGTATTGAGGCACCTTCTGCAGTAGAACTACAGAAGAAAAAGTACAGATGTATTCAATGGTTGTCATTGATGATGTCCCGTTGTTTTATAACTTTAGCAGCAAGACAAGTATAATGAAGAGGTTTCTTTAAATTATTCTGCTACTGCACCTGAAAGATAAACTGGTTCCCTCTGCAGACCTTGTAATAAGCATGGAATGAGATGGAAATACGTAACAGAGACAAAAATCCTTGAGTCCCACCAGCTGTAGCGATTGCCGCTGGTGGTGGCGTGTCAGCAGAGGGCCTGGCTGTGTCTGCGGGCGTCAGTGGCTGGCAAAGCACAGGAGGACCCGTCAGACCACTGGGGACCACTGGGTGCCTGAGCTGAAGGGAAACAGTGGCTCAGTTTTTTGTTACACAGATCAAAATTAGGGTCACAGCTGAAAAAAGTCTCAAACTGAATGACTCGGATGTGAATGGTATCTCTCTTCTGTATGAAGAGACTCAAACAAGAATCTTACATCCTAGAAGTTTGTTATGTCTATCATACTCTATTTTATTTCAGTTGAATGCTTTGCTGTTGTGAGCCATTAAGCTTCTGAGGGAAAGTTGATGCTGTTTTGGGGTTTTTGTTTGTTTGGTTTGGGGGTTATTTATTTATTTATTTGGATGAGGGAAAAGTCAAGGCACTTAAAGAAAAAGAAGAAATTACATTTTCTTTTCAAATATAAACATCAGTGGGGATTTACTCTCAAATAAATCTTCTGTTTTTAACCAATGTTGCATAGAAAGTCAGCCAAAGAGGTTTGGAACAGAACATGTATCCTCTTCCAGAAGAGATCATATGGCAGCATCATAAAAACTTGTTTTCAAAATAAGCTTATATTGATTCAACTTTAAAATGTTATCCCACTTGATCTTTTTTTTTGGCTCAGTTTAGTACAGACTGCTTCAGGACTGTGTTTATACATAATTCTGAGAACAACAGGGAAAGTTATCAGCTAACCATCACACCACCCTTTTATCTCTTCTGTTACCTTATTGAATATTGGCTTGGGAGGGTTTAATCTGTGTCTTAGGCTGGGCTAGTCGAATCTGAGCATCTTAAATTGTTTTCTAGATCTAAAAAGCAGCGTGTTCTGTGTTGAAGTAAAACACTAAATCACAGTGGCTCAGTTGTTGTGTCTCCTTATTTGTTCAAGTATTTGATTTTTCATGTTATTGACTCTTCTGGAGTTAGCTAAACATCAAGGATTTTTGGAATTATTTGGTCAGCAGGTTTTTTTTGCCACAGTCTAGAAGGCCAGTCTTTATCGTTAGCTTGTCTTGATTTAAGTAGAATGAGAACAACATGTTCCAAGATGTCAGTAACGGTCACAAACACGGTATGAGGGGGCTCCCTACATACAGCGGTGGGCAGCACGGCCACAGGCTCGCTGCTCAGCTGGCCCCTAGAGAGAATTTATCAAGTAGCATTTTTCAGCAGCCTAAGTGGGTAATAAATGGAGTCCATTTCTACTTGGGAAACTCTGAACTGACCCAGGATGTTAGTGGTGTATCAAACTAGCAAATCCAATAGCAGTGTGACAATTTATGAAGCAGTAGTTATTCTACTGCATTTATGGGTAAAAATATATATACATGGGGGACATTCCGTATTTGGACTGAGAGAATGTGAAACACAGGCTGAAGTTTAATTTTCTGTGGAACCTCATTTATAAAATAGTAGTATCTATTCTACCATACACTGTTCCCTAAAGAATAGTAACATGGGGAATACAGAAGCAGCCATGTAAGTAGAACTCTACTAATTACTAGTTTTCTTTTCATGGACAAATGCATTAAGAATGAAATGTAAAATATCTTTATGGATGCACAGTTACTGAAAGAAAGTGCAAAAAAAACCCCCAAAATATCCCAAAAGAAAGTACTATTTAAAAATAAAGTACCATGTATGCCTAAACTGAGGAAAAGTAATTGTTCAGGGATTTTAAGAGAATATAAAATTCACACAATGCAGGATATTAACAACAAATGTTTTCAATAGATAAAATACTGAATAATAGAATTATAAATTAAAATGGAAAATAACTACTAACTATATAAAAATAATAACACACACACAAAAACAACAACAAAGGGAAAAGATGGCTTGAGGAAAAAAGAAGTGTTTCTAAATGACTATGTAAAGCTTCTGGATCACGGTCAAAGAGCCTGAACTCTTTTTGAAAGTATTTTTACTGCAGTAAGTGTGACTCCTATGACTACTATGGTTTCAAAAGGCACTGTTGACTGAAAATAAGTAGCACTAGAATAGCTGGTGTGTAGTGTCAGTTCTGCAGTGACTTCAAAGAAGCTTTGGTGATGAGACAATTTTGTACGTTTGGAACTTGGTTCACAGCAGGGTCTCTTGTAGAAGGTGTCCATTCCTCTTGCTTTGAGGTTACCAAGTCTACTCCTGATGGGCTCCTAAATAATACACTGTCCTGTAGTTACCTGTAACTTTAAGGGCATTGTATAAGACTATAAGACATACTATAAAGACAAAATAAGACAAGAAAGCAGATAAAAAGTTCTTGCTCTCTGTCAATAAGAAACTTGGGGTTTTTGTTCTTGATTCTGTCATTTAGTGAGAATTATTGTAAAAGGCATGCTGTTCAAATAACGTAAGGGACTTTGCCCATGTAAGCATGGTTTTACAGCTTCAGCACGGAAATAGCTAATTGCGCCTACAAGAAGGGTTTGCAAGAAGAGATTCGCATTTGTGAATCTACTTGTTTTACTGGGAAAGCTGATCCCTTTCAGTAATGTGCTACATATTCATATTATAGATTACAGAATTAGGATTTTTTTTTTAAAAAAAAAGGAAAATAAGGTTTTATTTCAAAAGTTTGTTGGCTGCCATAGAAAATCAGTCATCATACAGGGCTACGGGCTTGATATAGTCCCAGAGTCAATTCATCCTTCAACAGAATTATACCACAGCCCCTTATTTCAGAACGATCCATCATTTTCTTAAGCAGGCTATTGCTTTTAGAGAGTTTATCCTATCAGATGGCATTTTTTCTAATTATACCAGCACGCTGATGAGAAAAGTAAATTACCAACTGAAATATTGGCTAGTGTGTGTGATACTGGGCTATGGCTGGATGCTGTTTGGATTTCTATATCATCTTTTTAAGAACAGTGCCAAGAGCTAATGACTGTGATTTGATCCCACATTAGCAGGGCTCTTGTTATTGAAAGGATTCATCATGCATAGAAATTATTTGTGCTTTAGCTAGAGGCCATATTCTATGCTCTCAGTATTCGGCATGGAACATGCTGTCTTCATTTCTACTCACTTACCCGTGAAACAAATGACAGAAGGGAAGGGACAAATGCAGCCTATTTGTCATTTTCCCTCTGTGCCTCCTCTCCCCCCAGCTCAAGAGAAGAATGGAAGGAATAAAGAACAATCCTACTAAATGCAAAACTAAAGAAAAACAGAGAAGCATGAAGTGACCTTTTTGGCTGTCTGTTTTAAAAAAAGACACACACACACACAAAAAAAAAAAAAAGGGAAAGCAAAACCCCAAAGCCAAAGCCCAGCAATAACAAACTGCAAGCTGTTTAACATCACACTGCTTTCTGCTGTGTGTCTGTTAGCTCTTATTATTAACAAGGGAATTGTAGCTCTGCTTCCTGACAGTTGAGAAATCCCGGTAAAGTTCTAATAACCTCATACTGTTTGAGGAGTAAAGTTTCCCATGGGAGACAAACTTCCACTAGTGCGTCCCTCGCTATCCCCGCTGCGGTTAAAGGGCAGTCTCTCCTGATAGCAGCCAGAGTGAGCAAGAGCATTTCTGCTGCAGGAGTAAGATAAATGGACCATGCCACAAAAAAGCCTCAGCACACCATGGGCATAGGTCCTCAGCAGCTGAAGTGTTCAACAGCCGACTGAAAGGCAGGTATGGACTGAAGCGGCAGCACGTAACCTTGGTAACCCGGAGTCTCCTTTGGGAATCCGTACTATAGGTATTGTATTTCCTGTAGATCCTAGGAATTATGAGAGATGAGATATTAATATTTATTTCCTCCAGAGGAGATTAAAAAGGTGTTTTTGTACAATTTCAAGATCAAAAACATATGGCAATATTGTACTCAGAGTACATATATCAAAAGTTATCTTACTTTATTTTTAGCTATGTGGAATAAGGAGTCAACCTGAAACTAAGAACGCTTACATTTAAATGTAACAAAGTTCCATTTAAGCAAGCTACATTAAGTTAAGATGTCAGCAAAGCTTCACTACACTGAATGAAAGGGCAGTTTAAGTAAATAAAGTCACTAAAGAATTGGTGAGTTTTAAGTGTAGATGCAAAGTCCTATTGCCTTATTAAGTTACCCTACAATTTATGATACCTTTGCATATATACCTCGTGTTAATATTTGCTGCTGGAAGAAAAAAAAAAAAAAAAAATAAAAATCCTTAGAACTTTGAAAGGGCTATCCTTTTTCTCTTTCTTTAAATCAACCCCCAACGGGGTGATAGAGACTATACACTTTACATTAATCCAGTAACAAAATATATCCTATTGCTGTGTATGAATAGTTTTAATATAGTAGCCTCTGGTAGTAATCGGTGATCTTTAATGTTTATTTCTGAATGTCAAGAGAGTTTCTATTTGAATTTAATTGACAAGTGAGCTTATATTTTAATTGAATCCAGTCATTCATGACTGGAAAATAAATGTCTTTGTGGTAAAGGAAGATTGCTCAGAAAATAGGAAGTTTAGTCCACTGTGTATGTCATGGATAAGGAGAATCTACATTTTTTTTATCCTGTAACTCCAAGTGACTGGGTGCCATTTTTCCCATTCTAATTTTCTATCTAGTCAAATTACTTCCATACATTGAATTCTGAAAATCTTTCCCCTAAGCAAGCACATATTTGGGCTTATTACTCTTTGTTGCTTTCAGTAAGTGCACTTATTGCCAAGGCAAGCCCTCGCTCACATCCCCTAATATGAATAATTAGTTCTATCCAACTAGATCTTGTTACCACTTTATCACCATTATTTTTTTTCCCTTAGAAATGTTTAGGTTAATGTTTTTCTCCAGAAACCATACTTCTCTGGAGAGCTTTCTATTACATTGCCACACATGATATATTCTCTGGACCCTGAAGCTTCTGGCAGGAGCCTCAAAACGGTATCTAAGCGATCCCTAACACCACCACAATATGCTGAAAGGCAGTGTGTTTGAACAGGGCCATTGGGCATCTGCTGTAGACCATGGGTGTTGTCTGTGCTCTCAGGGTTGCTCTATATGCAGGAGAGAAACTCATTATAACTTCTCACATCTGACAGCGCAGTAAGAAATGAGAGTTTTTGAGGTGTTGCTGCTGTTGTTTTCATGTTTTAGGTGCTTTCTACCTAAGAACTGTAGTAGAAATATCTAGTCTTTTCTCCCTAAATCTTGCATTCTCAGGAGAAGAGAAAGACCACAGATGCTTATGAAGGAGTTTGAATAACCCAGGAGACAATGTTTTTTAAGATGCAATACAGCAGTGTCGATATTCAGCTGTCCAATTCAAGCTGTCATTGTTTTTGCAGGTGCATGGCAGCACTGGAGATTTTAAGAGGGCTGTAAAGGGAAACAAGAAGTGCCTTTGCAGATGTTTACTAATCATTTTGTTTAGGTGAGCAGCATGGGAGAAAACAAAAGGTTTTTTGAAAGTTTAGTATTTGAGTGATGAAGGCTTTGCTGTAGTTTGTATGGGACTGGGAAAGCCTGCAAGGCATGCTGCATTAGCACTACTGTGCTCATGCGATCGGTCAAGTCTTTCTATTCCAGCCTACCTTTTGATGAAAAGTTGAGGACAGAAATCTGGACTCCACACGATCCAATGGGAATCATACAGAAGCCACTTTATTGATTTACTACTGTCCTTTATATACAATCTATCTATCCCTGCACGCATTAGCTGATTGGTTAACATCCTTCTACATGCGAAGAGCACACGAAGCTGTCTTGTCTTTGGTTGGTTCTTCGGCACCCTGTTTATCTGACTCCTCTCCGGCTCTTCTTGGCTCGGTTCCTTATTTTGCTGTGAAGCAACCGTCGTTGTCTCTGTTTTCTCTCCTCAAGATTACTTGAAGGACAAGGTCTACAGACAGTCCACCTCCTTGTATGGCTGGTTCAACTTTCTGCTAAATACATTGGGGGCTGGACTAGATGATCTCCAGAGGTCCCTTCCAACCCTGACTATTCTGTGATTCTGTGATTCCCACAAAAAGTCACGTCTTTATTTCATTCTAGTGAAAAATCACTTTATTTATGTATATATGCCAAAGTATTTTTAGGATATTTAGTTTGTTACTAAGGCCTTCAGGTTTTATTTACCTCCTGTTATTCAGGTACTGGGAGTCCTTCCCTCCTGCTTTACGCCTTCCATTTCCCACTTCTTGGTTTTTCTATTTTCCATTCTGCACCTTTGCAAGAATTAAAGAATGGCTGAAAATTTCAGCAACACAAAAGGAAAAAATGGAAAAAAAAAGAAAATAAAAAAGAAATCTGGACATTGTTCACTTTACTGTACATATATAATCTTTAAAAAAGAGAGCATAGGGACATAAGGGAGAAAAAAATCTGGCATTTGGAGAATTTAATTTCTTTTTGTGCATAACTGCATTTTTTCAGCTGAGTTTATTTTCTTGATTATGTGTAGAGCTGAACTTCAGGAGAAAGGAGTATTTCTAAGTTAGCATCCATGATTTCTTCAGCTTTGGTGAACAGAAGTACTTGCTTGCCCCATTAAGCAAAGCCCCATGGGGTTTGCATTTATTCAGTTACCTGTTAAATAGGGTCATATTTTGCTGGAGGGGCTTAAGAGTTTCCCTTTCTAGAGGAGCAAAAGGACATTATCATCAGTAGGTTCTTTTTGCATCTTGTGAAAAATGAAACATGCTGCACAGCAGGGAAGGAGAGGGACTGATGTTTAAAGGATAAATTCTATTTATGGAGACATTTTTCATGAGCCAAATCTGCAAGCATTAGCACACAAACTCATCCTGGGTATAGTCTAGAAATATTAACAGGGATGTAAAAGTACAGAGCCAGAAGTAGTGCCAGATTTTGTTAATACTTACCTATTTCTGTTGCAGCTCCCTGTGTTCTCATAAAAATTGCGATCAGAAATTGGAAGGCAAGTGAGTGAATGTTTCAGTACTGTCCCGCTCCTGTGCACAAAGATTGAGTCAGACGTCCGTTGTGGATCCGATAAGACAACAAGATAAAGAAAGATAAGGGAAGAAGAAAGAGGTAAGCAGACACTGAAACATCACACCATCCCCAAAAGACTACAGACTACAAATCAACCCACCTTTTCCCCTCCAGTCTCTGTCTGTACTTTCAGGCTATTCAACATAAACTCTCCAGAACAAGGATGCCTTAGGATGTGGGGGTTTTTTTCAATAGCACCAGGGTACAGCAGGACTTCAATTTTTGGAAGGAATTTTAGGTGATATTGTGTTAAATATAGCAAATAATGTGTTATCTGCATAAGATATTGTCCATCAGATCCCACTGACGAATTTCAGGACACTTGAGGATAATGTCATGATGTCTCTCACTGCATAAAAGAAACACAAACTACGTGATAAGTCAGAGGGGAGCAACCCAGCTACTATTTAATATTTTGGTGTGGGCATCTTCTAGAAATGCAGAATGAATGGAAATGTTTCCACGTTACTTTTATAGGATTGTGGCTAAGAATGTGCTGTAAATCATGATGTTCCAGATGTGAGGCTAGTTAGGTAGTAAAGACAGCCAAATGAAAGTGCACCTCCTCCACATGCAAAGCAGTGCCCTCCTGTAAGTCATTAAAAGGTTTGTGATTTATAATCAGCTTAGACAAACATTTATTGGGTCTTTCACAAAGAATTATAATAGTGATGCTTGGAGCAGATTGACTTGCATGGGACCACAAGGCTTACAACACCACAAGCCGTTTTTCACTTCTATGTTATAATTATTTGAAGACAGTTTACTTAAAGTTCTTGAAGCCAGCTATCATGCTTCTGAGCCTTAGAAGTGAGAGGAATACTGAATGCAAATCCTACCCCATGTTGGAATCTGGAAACCCTGAAATAAGGTCACTCTAGGTTTAGTAACAGCCATAGTCTATGAGATGATCCAGACATTTAAAAACTATATGTATTCAATATTTTTATTTACTCCTATAAATAAATTTTTCTCTAAGTGGCGAGCAGTGACAAGTGATGTTCCACAGGGGTTGGTACAGGGACTGGTGCTGTTCAACATCTTTGTTGGTGACGTGGATGTTGGGATGGACTGCACCCTCAGCAAGTTTGCTGATGACACCAAGCTGTGTTGAGCGGTCGACACGCTGGAGGGAAGGGTTGCCATCCAGAGGGACCTGGACAGGCTGGAGAGGTGGGCCTGTGTGAACCTCATGAGGTTCAACAAGGCCAAGTGCAAGGTCATGCACGTGGGCCAGGGCAATCCCAAGCACAAATCCAGGCTGGGCAGAGAATGGATTGAGAAGAGCCCTGAGGAGAAGGACTTGGGGGTGTTGGCTGATGAGAAGCTCAACATGAGCCGGCAAAGAGCGATCGCAGCTCAGAGAGCCACCCATATCCTGGACTGCATCAAAAGAATCGTGGCCAGCAGGTCAAGGAGGTGATTCTGCCCCCCTCTACTCCACTCTGGTGAGATCCCACCTGGAATATTGCATTCCAGCTCTGGAGCCCCCAACATAAGAAGAACATGGACCTGTTGGAGCGGGGCCAGAGGAGGGCCATGAAGATGATCAGAGGGCTGGAGCACCTCTCCTATGAAGACAGGCTGAAAGAGATGGGGTTGTTCAGCCTGGAGAAAAGAAGGCTCCAGGGAGACCTTATAGCAGCTTTCCAGTATCTGAAGGATGCCTACAAGAAGGCCGGAGAGGGACTATTTACAAGGGCATGAAGTGATAGGATGAGGGGCAATGGTTTCAAACTAGAAGAGAGGAGATTTAGAATAGATATTAGGAAGAAATTTTTCCCTGTGAGGGTGGTGAGGCAGTGGCCCAGGTTGCCCAGAGAAGCTGTGGCTGCCCCATCCCTGGAGGTGTTCAAGGCCAGGTTGGACGGGGCTTGGAGCAACCTGGTTTGGTGCGAGGTGTCCCTGCCCTGGGCAGGGGGGTTGGAACTATATGATCTTTAAGGTCTCTTCCAATCTAAACCATCCTGTGATTCCATGATTCTGTATTATTCCTCCCCATCTGGGATCAGATTCACGTTGTACCTATTGTTTTTAGGTAACGTGAGGGACTTTTACTACAAGAAAGATGTACATGTAAATTAAATGCTCATTATTAAAGGCTGTAGCTTGAGACAATGTTGCAAATATCCTCTAAATTACAAATACTGGTTCGTTGTATCATACCTAATTTGAGATTATGCCCATGCTGCAATGAGACTTGTGATTGCATCACAAGCAGGGATACCTGGGCTAGCTTTTATCTAGCAACTGCGGAGTTGCTGTGACAGCATGGATTTCGGAATGGACTGTCCAAGGGTGTCAGTGAGGGATCCTGAACACAAACTGAAAGAACAAGCCATCAACAAGGCCTGTGGTGTTGCAGTTTCATTCACTTCTGGTACTCTATGTATATTAAAGATAATTCAGATATGACTATCTGTGTGGCACTCTCTGCTTGTACAGCAGCACACCATATCCTAAATAGAATGGTGGCTTGTGGCATGGAGATAATGGTTATTATTCAGCATATCTCCTCTATAAAGATATGCAGGCAGTGTCTCTCCCCTTATGAGCTATTCATCTAATTCTTTCCTGAGGCTGTGAGTCATAGCACATCAGATTTGGGTTTAAAATTCAGAACCAACTGTGCTAATATCATATAGAGTCTTTCTGGCAAACACTGCAAATTCTCAGAACACACATCTGCAATTCTAAACATGCTAGAGACTTGGGTTACAAAGTTTAGTTTAGAACCAAGCTGCCAATATGCACAAAAAAGTTACTGCATCACAGGAACTGTCAGGCAGTTACGGAGATGATTGCCAGTTCTGCCTGAACATGGGCTAAAAGCCTTGATGCTCACAGGTTCATCTGCCCTTTCAGGTAACTATATTTTCCACTTACATTCCAGCAACACTGTCAAAGTAAGCATTCTCCCCCACACCCTGATCCCCCCAGGGCATCACAAAGATTTTACATGACACACTTTACCATATATAATACCTATGGTAAAGAATAATCCTCATGGTTTAGGTGTTTGTGTTCTGCTCCAGAGCTGCTCAGAGAAAAGATCTAGGGAAGATACTCAAAATTAATGATCATCACTGCTTTTATTGCGGAAGGTTCCCTGTTAAAATTGTGTGTATGAAACAGTCAAACAGGAAGGAGAAGATGCCCGTGTCCCACTGCTGGATAGCAAGATTACAGCAGTCGTGCAGATATGGAAGAGTTGTAGCAGCTTTTTTGAACCTCTGCCCCTGAAGTACCTATGGAGGCAACTGGTTACTGTCTCCATTGCCTGGGCTGTTGCACTTTGTAAAAATAATTCAGTGTTCATCAAGGGATGTGAAGGTGGGATCAATAATATTTGAGGGGAAGCACTGAAAGTTTAGACAAAGTACTTTCACCATGTTTGGCACTGTTGTGGGTAACAATTCAAAGTCTGAAAACCACAATTGAGAATCAGGCCCTTGATAATCAAGAATTCAAATAAATAGACGCCATATTCTGAAAGGTGGCCTCTTCCAGCCCTGAATATAACATGAAGTCCACAACCTGATGCTGGAAGCACTTAGCAGTTTGGCTGGTGGAGTGACCCGGGGTGCCCAGTGACCTATTGCCTCTTTACCCCTGAAGCAGGTTAAAGTTATGTCGGACATAGTATGTATCGAGCTTATGTATATGCATATACGCCTGCACATTATATGTATGATGTGTTTAAGTTAGTGCTTTTTTCAAGTTCCAATTTAAATGAGTGCCTTTTTCAAGTTCTAATTTTATTGATGCAGAGAAAAGAAAGATACACATGCTATGTCATAACAACAAGATAACCATATGCCACTCAATCATTTGATTTACATTATGAAAACAGCATCAGGGTTTTCTGAAAACTGTCGTTTTGGAATGCCTAGGCTAACAGCTAAGTCATTCTTATCACATAGTGAAGTTCCTGAGCCTGGAGTATTTCATCAATGACACTTCAATGGAAGAATTTTTAAAATATGCTGATTTTGTTGAAGGGAAAAAGTTGTTTAAAAATATATGAAAAAAAAGTTCTGAAGAAATTTTGAGATTTATATTTTGCCTTTTTTGAACACAAATTTGAACAGAACCATGGGTACTTTTCTGGAGAACTTCTTATAGATGGGTGGTGGGTGGGTGTGTTTAGAAACATGTATGTGTGCCTATGCAGGTACTTATACAGATGTTACACCATAGCACATATCCGAAGCAGGGATTTTCATTTTTTTTAGTCAAGATCCACTGATGCATCTCTTGCTCTCTCATGTCCAAATGCGCAGCAGGATCCAACCATTGTATATGTGCAGTCCAATGACTGCTTGGTCCTTCATCACTGTCCTTGGCTTTGAGATGCAGTTAGTAGCTATTTACCTGATGAAATGAGCAGCTATTTAGCTGGTGCCTTCCAAGGAACGGTGGTGAGTTATTTCCTAGACCTGATTCACTGCAAGGCAAAGGAAAATATCCCCCTCTTGCCTTCAAGGCATACAATTGGGTAGCAGATATTTATAAGTTGTTTGTACTGAACTCCTTTACACCTTGTGTATCTCACAAATCCTGGTTTCCTCCTGGATGTGTCTTCCTCCTGGCATCCCTGGCTTCCTTCCCCCTGCTGTGAGGAGGACTGTGCACCACGTTACACAGCATTGTAGGCAGGGATTTCGGTTACCAGATGCGAGGTAGGTAGGATGTGCTTCTAGTCTTTTCGTAGACATTAAAGACTATAATTGTTGGTTTGCCCCATTATTCAACGAGCCTTAGGTCTGTAATTGCACTTTTTGCTGATGAAGATCTGCCCCTAGTCTATTCAAGCAGAGTATTTAGCTTATGG
This sequence comes from Ibidorhyncha struthersii, assembly GCA_013398815.1. Taxonomy (NCBI): domain Eukaryota; kingdom Metazoa; phylum Chordata; class Aves; order Charadriiformes; family Charadriidae; genus Ibidorhyncha; species Ibidorhyncha struthersii. The sequence continues at coordinate 522,531 of VZSZ01007121.1, forward strand.
TCTTGTTTACAGGAGTTGGAATCATTTAGCCAGAGGAAACTCTTTTAGAAAGAATGCTGTAGGGAATGTAGAATTCCAGGTAAGTCTGTTAACTATGTAATGAAAAGAAAAGAAGGAGTAGATACAACAGTACCTTTTACACCGAAGACTCACCTAGGAATCAGGAGACCTGATTTTAAATCTCAGCGGCGTCTTTGCACCCCTATGTAATGTTAGGTGGTTGCTTAATTTTTGTGTCTCTCAATTCCCCATCAGTACAATGGAGGTAATATGCAATTTACAGCGAGGCTTAGGAGAGATAAAGATTGAGAGATAGAAACAATGGGAGGAGGGGCCCACACAAGCAGCACAAACAGACATATATATCATCATTATGGATTTTTGCCTCACAGCCCAGCAAGGTGGCTCTTTACATGTATAATCCCCATGGTAAAAATCATCCTAGTGAATTAGATGTTTGTGTGCTGTGCCGAGAAATGTTCCTTATGTGAGAAATCTCTACCTAAATAAGAATGCTCTGGAGACACTTAAGGTACAAATAAAAAATGGTTATGTCAACTGCTGTGTATCTTTTAAGCAAGAGAAATGTTACTTTTTTTACATTGCCTCAGTCTTTCTCCTGATTTAACTGCCAAAAAGTCCTCTGATCACAACAGTGCTGTTGTATAGCTTGACCTGCTGTGCTGATCCTAAGTACTGCAATATATTTTAAGGTGGAATGAGCTGTGAGCATTTTAAATTAGGTTATGTGCCTTAAGGTGGCAGTTGCTGCTCCCAGGCACAATTAGAGTAATGAAATGAAAGCTGATTTAATGGTTACAATAAAAGAAATAAAATAGCGAGGTCTGGCCAGACCAGTTTTTATTCAAGTTTCTATTAAGAAAGAATGGAACTCATAAAAGTAATACCAGGCTGGAAATCATAATGTTTTTTCATATCATGATAAAGGTTGGATATGTCCTTGCTGAGATTTTTTAAAAAATAAATTACCTTTAGTGTTTATAATCAGCAACAGAAATATATTTCAGAGTGTGTTCTGCCATAAGGAGGCTGGCTTGCATGTACCTGGGCTATATTTTGTCAATAAAGTAATAATAAATAGAGATACACACCTGAAAATGTTTTAATGGACTATTTGTCTATCCTATAATCTTTGATCTGTAGTGAGAGAGACTTATGGATGTTGGCCTGTGGAACAAACACACACAGAAGCACTCCCAGTTTCTTCTGCCATAGGAGAGGCCACATGATTATTTGTGTGCGTTGAACGTAGCCCAGTAGAGGTGGAGCTACACCCCAGTTTCTACCTTCATCCAGCCAAATGTTGCAGTCGGTGGAGCTCTGACAAGCCTGGTCCAGTTGCCCTGCCCACCTGGTGACACGCTCCGCAGGAATCCTCATATGCAGGACTTCCCTTTAAAATGGCTAATTATGGAGGGAGTTGTTGTGTAAGTGACATGTGGGTCTCATCCCCATTGCTGTCGAGCTCATGCTGTTGGGTATGGTTATATTATCCAGGAACTGAGCCTGGAATCAGCAGGTGCAGAAAATGTCTCAAATTTTAATTTATAAGCCTTTACTTTCTGAACCTCAGATGTCTTTTAAGTAAAAGAAATAACAGCAGTTTTTTCATAGTCTGCAGTGTAGCTTGTACTTTCCAGAACTCAATAAACCTTTAGTTACAATATTGTTTGGGAAAATACAAAGATAAATAACACCTGATAAGCATGGATTCTAATAAGGCAGAAAGAGAATGGTGTACTTTTCATGGAAAACTTCACTTCCTAGAATTTGTCAGTTTTCTTTCAACAACAGATAAAGCGACTGCATAGCTTTGGGAATTAAAGATATCCTCATATCTTTTACAATTTCTGCTAGATAATAAAAAGCACTCTAGTCAGGGCATGCATTTACAGGAGGCCAACTCCCAAACACTTGATGGCTTTTGGGTAGAGCGGGATGGAAACAAGGGTGGGTAGAACAAGGAAGGAAATAAATAAAAGCTGGGAGGGGAGTTATTGAAAGGTACAAATACAATCTAGATGCCGTACTATTGTGGAGTTTTAATGAGAGTGGCTGTCATAAATCCGAACAATTTGTTTAGTGGAATGTCTAAACACCTTACTGAAGTCAGAGGAAAAAAAAATCCTACTGGTTTCCAACATATGTGAACTCAGGGTTTTTTTTGTTCTATATATTTGTCTTTCTTGATAACATCATCTTTCTCATTGTTTATTTAGGCCCAGATATTGCACTAATAGCGTACAGTCAGTCTGATAAATTAATCAATCTTGACAGAAGACAGATAAGTAACAGCATATTCCATTAATGCACTATAATTTCTGATTTGTTTCACATTTGCCTAGAACCATAACTAGCCACGAACAAACCTTAGTTTTGGAGGTAATGAAGAAAAAAAGTACAAGAGCTGAAGTGACTCAAGGAGGCAGCTGTCTTGTGTGATAGAAACATCTTTTAATATAGCAGCTCTGTCCTAGAACCAGGTGACTGCAGAAAAAATGGCAACGTCCCCATGAGCGTTGTTAAGGGAGACTCTCCGTCGTGCTTGAAAGAAAACTCCGGCACCGCTGCTTAGTACAGCAGTCTAAAGTTCACGCAGATGAGACCTTTTCTAATGTGTCGTGCACAAAACAATGTCTTTTAAAGTGAAGTGTTAATTAAAATCGACATTTCTTACACAGGCAGTGCTAGAAAGTACTATCATTTGTAATGCCAATTCACTGTGGACCAAATTTATCTGCTGTATGCCTATTTTACACTCATCAAAACGACAACTGGGCATTTTAAGCAGCTCAAAACATTCCAGACAACTAAATATGATTTCCTGTGCAGAACACCTTAACCTTAAACAGATTAGTGAAGTCTAAGCTGCAAATTACAACATTTCTTTTTAAACCTACTCCACTCACTGCTCTTACGGCTTTTAGAGGAGTGATGTTGCATCAAGCAGAGCAGTGCAGAGGAGTTAAACTGTGACCCAGGCACTCAAACAAAACTCCCAAGGGTTTGCCTGGATGAAAAGGAGTAGAGAACTGGTTTAATGTGGAAACATTCAACTGTACTACTGACAGTCAGACTGGTCAAATTGTGATTCAGCATATTGATCCATACATAGATTTAGACAGCTGACATTTTAATGTTGGAGAAGAGTTGAAGATGTGGTATTTTTACCCTAACTGTTTATTCTTACACACAGAAATACATTGATATTTTGTAAGTTCTTAAATAAAGCATCCCTACGATATGACTTTTCTTAGTAATCCACAAGTATTGTGCAGATAACATCATTTCACATCTTGATTATTAGTTCAACATCTTTTGCTCTGATAATGACCAATATTAACGTTACCAACTCATTTCCATTCAGACTGTTGCTGCTGAAATCATACCCTGGATTATGTGATTGTCTCTTCCTACTCCACTGAATGAAATATTGATCGTCTTCCCTCTGTAAAGCCATATCCTACTTTTCCTGTCATCTTCCAGGAAGTAGTAGACTTCTCTCCCCAGCCTCACAACATCCCCTGTAGACTACTTGCAGTATTTTGGTGCCTCTTCCAAGTTGCCCTTGAAGCTCTATATAACCCTCAGTGAAACAAAACCATTTTCTCCTTTAAAGCTCTCCTGACAGGAATTAGGCTGCCAATGTGCTGAGACCACTGACTGAATTGCTGACCAAAGCTGTGTCATGGTTTCCTTGAACTGTCCCTGGTTTTGTTTGTCTGTTGTTTGACATCTTCAGTTAGAAACCCTTTTGGTCAAGGACTTTGATTTATTTTCTTTGCACAGTGTGTTAAGGCCATAGACCATAAGGGAGACAATAGTTGTTTTTTTTTTTTACAGTACTGCAAATAGTAATATCTGAAGCTGGACTCTAAGCCATGCAGATCAAAACCTTTCAAATCAGTCTACCATACGGCCATAAGTAAAACTCCATAAATAAACTAGTTTTAACTTGTGAAATGCGTTCTAGTATATACAAGAAGCCATCTTCTTGCACCCTGCACACTTAAAAAAAAGTATAATCACATCACTTCATGCCCAGATATTGCCTGCTCAAGTGTGTAGTTTGAAATCCAAATGGGCACCTGAAATTCAGCTCTGACTTTGTTCATGTCAAATGGCATAATTCCGAATGCTCCTCTGGGATAACTACTTTTTTTTTTTTTTAACATGCCATCTTTGCTCCCATCAAAAGATGAATTTTGCCAGTGTTCCACTGGGACAATCATTAAAAATAAACCAAGTGAATTTGTAATTATTTTATTCCTGTGTAGTATAATTTATCTAGCCCTAGTAGTTACGAACTTGCAGTTACTGTGATGTCAACTCTACTGAGTTTAGTGGGAGTTTTTCCAGTCTCTTTGCTCAGTTTTGGATGAGGTCCTCAACAGAGGACATGTGCTAGTTTTTTCTGGTTTTGACAATTAAGAGATGATCTGATTTAATTTGTATCATCAGGAGGCGAGGTTTTGCAGCTCATCCTCCTCTGTCTGCTTTCAAGCTTCTTCCTGAACTTTGAACAACCATTATTGAAAATGTGAGTCATGATAGCACATTAAATATTAAAACCAGTTTAAGATTTAATCCCAATTTATAGTGCAGCTTTGTCTAATTTACTGCATATTACACAATTTCCTTTACAGATAACTTTTAGTGTGCTATATAAATAATAAATCAGCCTCTCATGATTCTCAATTGTTCTAATATGGTTTTATATTAAACTTACATTTGCCATCGTTTAAATGTTGCTAGACCAATTTATTTTATTTTCTCTCTTTTACCTCTTCAGCCCGCACGTTAGTTCTTTTATAATGTTATAGATTCTATCTGGAAAATTGTAGGTATTCAAGCATTTATGTTCTTTTTTTTTATGATTTCTTTTAAAGCAGAATAAAAATAATGTTAGCATGCATAAATGACAAAGCAAAAACATAAGTTCAGTGGGTTACAGAAGTTCATCCCTAATCAGTGACAGTAATTCTGGTGTCGCTGTGTTCTGTATTCTGCTTATACAACCGACCGAGAGCATTAGATCCTCATCTTGTTGGTACTTATGCACGTCTTTGTGTTTAGTATTAGGCATTTGCCCCTAGGGAGGTTACTTTGCCCTAGTTTCAAAACTTGAGGGTTTTATAACTGCCCAGCTTTCTGTTGAAAGTCAAATGTGTTTACCTAATTCACTTAGGCATTTAAGAATCTGATGGGGTAGCTATGACCTGTGAAATATTATCAGCAATGCCTCTTTTTCTCTGATTTTCCTCTGACATTTGCCCTCCACAATGTGAAACGATTTTCTGATATACCTGTGCTTTTGTCGCACAGCTGAAAGATGTGCTCACTGTTGAAAGCCAGAGTAGGAAAGCAAAGGGGAAGGCTGAGAAACATAGGGAGCTCCCCACCAAAGGAGGAAAAAGAAAAAAAAAGAAGGAAGGAAGCATACGCGTTAAAGAAGCATTATCTGGTTTGATAACGCTGATACAATCACCAGGTCTGTGCCCAAATGAGAATGGTTTTGTCTGGTGGCTGTCTTGCTCCTCCTCAATCTCCCTTATTTTTTTTTCCTGTTCACCAAAAAGAATCAGATCTGCTGTGAGTAATGTATGGTGGGTTTAGTTGCAGCCTCAAGCCAGCGCTGCCTTTGGTATTTTTCAGCATACATGAAGACTGTTGATATTTATTTCATAACGTATTTGATCAGTGAGGCTTTTCTAATGTTTAGACTGTAACCATTAATGGCAAGATTTCATTAACTGGGAACTGCCACATGCTTTTTTTTTCAAAGACACGAAGGAATCTTCTTCTAAAAGCTGTTTTACAACGGGTGAGAAAAAGATATTTTTTTTAATTCCTATGGGTTAATGGATGAAGAAGAAATTAGGAATTATTTAACTAATCCTAATTTCCACATGATATGAACAATGAAGAAAATATCGGGGAAATAAGCGCATTAAAGAGAGAGTTTGGATCTTGAGAATGCTTAATTGAAGATAGAATAAAAAAAAAGATTGTCTTTAGGGAAAAAAAAATCATTAAAACTTGCTTTTCTTCAAAATCAATTGAAAAAATTCTGAAAGCAGAAGAAAGAAGTAGTATATTATACAAAGAGGTTACAGCCTATGGGTATCCTAGAGAACAAAACTTGATACATAAAAGAAGCCAACAAGAAATAATGATGTGTTTAAGGCTCAACATCTCAATATTTTTTATTTTCTATTCCCTTCCACTGAGCAGGTGGTTCTGACATTATGCACATAAATGTTTTATTCAAAGCACTCCTTCAACCGAAGTGTAAATTTGGAGGGGGGAAGATGTTAAATATTGAATGCTGACTATTCTGGTAAACTTCTGGCTAAGAAAATTAGTATCTATAAACTTTTACTCCGATCTTCAGGCATTCATATGTAGAGTCCACCCCAGGAATGTGACCTGCTCATAGTATCATGGCCTTGTGCCCTTCCTCTGCGGTATTTCTGCCTGACACACAAATAGAGTTAGGATTCAGGATCATGAGATTTCACAATCTTCTCCATGGAACAAAATCCATATAGTCAGGTAGAGCACCTGTATTTAATAAGGGCAGTATTTACTTCACAATCTGATCTGCAATGTGATGGGTTGTGGGGACTGCAAAGGGCTAAACGCTTCAGAAAACCTTGCCTGAATCATATCTATTTGCTTAAAAAATTAAAAAAAAAATAATTCTTAGCCTTTCACACGTCACCATTACCTGCAAACTGTGACAAGCTTGTACAAGTACTTGCTGGAACTCTCTGTTAAACAAAGCAGTCCAAAGATCCTAATCTTGCCTAATTTGTCCTAGAACTGTGAAATTGTTGCAGAACTTCCTGGGTAAGGAAACCTTTGTGAGAGAGAGGTTCAAACGAGAGCGCCATAGGTTTTGGGGTGTCTGACCATCACATCTGACCATCATGAGGTGCGCCCAATTTTTACATCAGTCCCAGATAACAAGGCCTCTGGAGGTGACGAAACAAGAGGCAAGAGTCGAGCCAGTCTAAGGGGACAGTGGCAGAGAGGCTGAGGAATGGTCCAGGGGAGCTGTGACAGCAGCGGGCTATGGCACAGCAGACCAGAGAAGAAAGTAGCAGGAGTCAAAACACAGAAGTGGGGCAGTACAGAGGAAGCGGTGATTTAGATGGCAGAAGCAAGAAGGGGGAGCAAGCGAGACATGCCTCCACAAACAATTGGGGACCACTGAATTAGGAACCTCTAGGTCCTACTAATAAAACTTTATAGCTTTGGTGTTTTCTAAAGTTACATAGTAAGGTATTCACCTCCTCTGGGGACCTGTGGCTTGAAACACTTTAAAAAAAAAAATCACAAAAGGCATGGGGCTGTCAGTGAGGTTCATTCTCTTCTGTTTTATAGCAAAGATTGCTTAACACTCGGGGTGGCTCCTGTAAGGAAGAAAAATTGTCTTACTCCAGAAATGACATGCAGCAGTTGGGAGGAAAAATTAAGCAGACAGCATTTTCTTACAGTGGCATTGGGAGGTGCTATTGTAGTCAGCTCCTCAGAGAGGTCAGTTTTAGGCCATTTATCACTTACAGCACAGAGTGCATCATGGACACGCTGGGAGCAACCGCAAAGGGATGATACATGAGCTGCAGTTTCTTCTGTAAACCTTCGCTTTGAACTGTTATTTTATTACTTGCTCATTTTATATTCTATTAAAATGGGAAAGGAGTCTTTCTTGGCCCTTCTCCGTTATTCTGAGCGTAGCTTGTACGTAAAAGGAGAGAACTGAGTACTTTCACGTACTTTGCCATCGTTGTCCTTCATGCAGTGTTCTCCATTGAACTGCTGAAAGGCAACGGGGCACAGAGGCGCTTTACCCTACCTGATACCCCCGGGGAGAAGTGAGCCGTAGCAGAGGGCTAGTGAGGAAGAGGGTCAAGAGGAGGACCTCAAGACTGACAGGCAGAGCCAAAAGCAGTCCAGTAGTGGGGGTGGAATAAATTTCCAGATTTTTGGGGAGGGGAGGGGTCTGTCATCTTTGGTGTCCGTCGTAATTTTCAAAACATATCCCTGAAACTTATAAGCAAATGACAAGTGCGTTTGACTGTTGCTTTAGAGTAACTGGAAGAATAATAAGTCTCTACAACAGTTTGTGACATTTTTAATTTTCTAGCAATGGAAAATTACATAATAATTAACAATTAAATCATCATAACACCAGATACCTTGCACAGTCTGTACCTCTCATTCAGAAGAGTGGGTGTACAAAAAACAATGAGGACATTATAGACAGAAGTAAAAGAAGAGATTTTAGACAAGTATTGTCTCAACAGAAATCACAAATTGCTGGATCATCGATGATTTACCAATAAATATAACTTTGTGAATTGAAGGTTTTTAGGACTTGTGGAATAAAACACCTAAGGAGGTTTATTCAAGCAAGCACTATATTTGTTTGCTACTACAGAATCTGGTACATATGCAAGTTTTATGTTGCAATTTACAGTTTAACAGAGACACTACAAACATACAGTGCCCCACAGTTGCAGCATTTATTATCTTTATGAATTACTTCAATAAGTATAGTCATATTAGAAGGAGCAATTCATGGGTAGCCAGACCAGCTTTTTCTATGTATTGGGCAGCGCAGCAATGGAAAGGTCACCAACAGTGTTTTTTATGCTAATTGTGATCTTCTCAAAGAAACTGATTTGAACTAGTCTTCGTTATCATTTGGCTTTGTGATATCTAAATATAGTTTTAATATTTCAAGAAGTGGTGTAGCCTTCTAAGTAACACCTGAAATGAATGACAACATATGGCACTGAAGGGTGTAAAAATACCCTTGGGACTATTGGCTCCGTGTTTAACAAAGGAGCTGTAACTACAGCCTTTGTTATGTGTCTGTGAGTAGGACTTAGAGTTCGGTCTCCTGCAGCGCCATCACAGAAGACACAGAGTGGCTGTCAGTGCCACCTTTAAGATGCAAAGTGTAAAACTAAAGCCCCGGCCACCTCCGGTCATTAAAATCCTCATGTAAGCTTTTTTGTTAGAGAAACAGTTATTAACCCAGTGTGCTGGCAAACTTCCACTTGGGTCAATGACATTCAACCAAAGTTTCCTTGCTAGAAAAGTTACTGTTTTATAATGTGGAGCATTTGCTTCTGTTGTGAAGGTGACTGCCACTTGTGTGATGGGTGAATGCTTAGGATAACTGATGCTATATAAAGTCAGTTTTAGACAGAACAAGTGAAATATATCATCTTCCTGTATACCTTTGCATTATGGACTCTGTAGTTCTCCCCATAGCATCTGCTTATCATGAACAAAATGGCAAGGCCAAACTAAATTCTGGGGAGTATTTAATGTTGTTGCCATTTATGGTCAAGATTCTCGTTTTGACATTTTAAGCTTATGAATATTCTTCTTCCTTTTTTAATAGTTTAAATACAAACGGGACTGATATTGCTACAGCTATTATCCTTAAAAGCAAAAAGATTTTTATAGCTGAATTAATAGGAATTTTGAGGACAGATCTCTTCCAGAAACACACCCTCCCCTTTTATAAAGAAGTTTCTCTGTACCATAGAGTTCTATCTTTACTATTTAAATCTAAATATTTAAATTATTGGTTAATGTTACACAAAGGTTATTTATCTTTCTGTGCACTTTTAAAATATCTGTGGAATTGTCATGTTCTCTGTGGGTATTTCATGCTCAGTTCTTCAGGCTGCTTCTCCAAGCGTTCTGCATATTGATCAATAATTTTTATGCACTACAGTAGGAGCCAAATGCAGTAATATCACAGACCTAAATTCTGCTTTTATATCAGCATAGAGTGAGTTAGTGCTGATCATGCTTATTTCAGGTCAACTTAGTTTGGCAGATCTTAGTAGCAGGCTGCAGGATGAGGGGCCAGATTTTCTAATAAATGCAGGCTTAGACTATGCGTTCTTCAAATGTCGGCACGTTTGATCTCTGAAGGAGTGTTTTGTTACTGTCTGGAACCAGAGATACTTCAGGGTAAGATCCGAGGTTAGCTGTAGGAGTGCTACATTGGTATTTGTATTTGCATGTATAACCCCGTATGCAATGTAAAAAGAACCAGGGCATCAGATGCAGCGTATGTCAACAGAAATCAAACACATCTGCCAGAAAACTCTGATCTTCCTGTGTGGGGACTCAGTTAGTGTCTCCAGAATGCGTAGGTAGTTCATATGATATTGCTATAATCAGGGGGTTGATCATTTGCAGATTTTACTGTACTGTCAGCATAATACCTGCATCTGTATTTTTGGAATCTAGAAATCTAGATGTCTAGATTCCTTTTACTAGATGTTGGCTTTTCTTTTGTACTTGTTTAGCCTAGTCCTGCTGTTTAATTCCTACAAAAAATTCTGGCTAAATGGCATTCTAGCATCAGTCCATGTAGCCGATCTATTCTCCGTGGATAACCAGCTTCAGAGTTACCGCAATCTGTGGGACGTATCCAGCAACATCACTAAATTTCTCAGATAACCATAGGAGGTATTCAAGCCACATGAAACCTAGTGTGAACACACTTGTAAAAGCTTTTAAGCAGCAACCCACAGTGTGATTGCCTCTGATCATTCTGAAAGAAACTTTGTTCAAGATTTTTCAAAGGCTGAACATTGATCGAATGTATTATTTGTGATGCAGAACAAGTGTGTTTACATCATGATGCCCAGAGGAAATCTGAACTTCAGCTAGATTTTCTTTAATGTATTTGCTATATTATTTTCAGCTTTAAAAATACATATGGGCATAGATTGTTTATATGGACAAACTATGGTCTTATTACAAACTGTTGGTTTGCACTGGGTTTGTTTGTGCCCCTTCATAAGTAAATTAACCATTAAAAATTGGGGATAACCAGGGTATAGTATTCCAGGACAATCCCAGTCATGCAGAAAGTCAAGGGACACAAATATCGTGTAACAGCGTTGTTATGGTTTATCTTCCGCTTTATCTGAATTGTTGTTTCTTATATATAAGTTATGGTGCATGTACTAATCAAGCCTGCTCATTTAGTTTCTTATCCTCCTACTCTCATAAGTGTCTCTTGCTCAATGACTATAATTAAGGTATTCTGCCTGAAAGGAAATGAATAGAGTTGAATAATAGCCAACACGGCATTTATAATACGTCCCCAGACTTCTGAACCATATAAATTTTGGAGATGTTTGCGCCTAGTGTTTTGTTTCATGCTAATGTTCAAACTTAAGCCGTTTATTATATTATTTATAGTTGTATAAATGATCTATAATGTACCTCATATACTAACCATTAAATAAGAAAGTATGTGACTCTGGAAAGAAACAGTGGGAAAATAATTTTCGATGATAAAATGTTCTTCAGTTGTGAGAGAAAAGAAGATGATCTAGCCAAAGACAACTGGCTCTAGAAAAATTCTGGTTAGAAGTAAAGCATTTTTTTAAGCAGTGAAATACAGTTCTGAAAGGGTTGATATAATATGGTTACTGACTGGGATTAGATGTGATGACCCTGAACTAGTTGGACTTGGTGATGCAGCTTTCAAAGTACCAGAGATGCCACAGACTCTTCATTATTTTGCAGCGAAGCATGTGCAAATTAAACCAAGAGGTATGGACATGATCTGGGAATAATTCTTGACTTTGTGGACATAAAACATGGAGAATCAAAGTGGTCCCTCTCTTTGCTGTAACCCTCCATCTAGTATTTTATAACAGTATTTATTTTTACTTCATATCTCTAGTACAGAATTTGCAAATAACTTATATACCTGTATTTACATATTAGAGCTGCTTTGTGTAATTGCCCACAAGATAGTCAAGTCAAATCCTTTTTTGTTATATTTTTACCAAATTACACTTAGAACTAGTTCACCTTGTTTTGATTTTTTATGAAAATCCTTTTGAACGATTTTCAGGCAACTCTAGAATTAATATGAAATGTATTACTGGAAACCATCAAGGTAGAATAAGACCCTAAAGGAAGCAATGCTTTACCATCATTCAATGGAAGAAAAAAGATACAGTCAGAAAAGTCTGGGATTCATTTTGTCTCTGATGTTTGTTTCTAATGTAGTCGAAGAAAAAGAGCTTAATCTGAAAATAACAAAGAACAACTCTGTCAATCCTGTTGAAAAAATATGTCCAAAAACCTGACATGTTTATCATGTGTTCCTTACTCGTGCAGGCTCCAAAGCAGTGATTCATGCACCAGGCGTGGTATAATGTGCCTGTCGCACATACATTAGGCTATCAACCAGTGACGAATTACCCCCCAAACTATGTGGCAGGACTGTGACACTGAAATGGGGGCGGGGGAAGACTATTCACACATCATAATATGTTAATGTATAAATTTTTGCCTTAAAACATACAGTAGCTATTGCATAAATTTTCAGAAAAATGCCAAGTTTTCAGAGTCTGTGTCTGCCATGGAGTAATTTCTCAGGTAAACAGGAGGCTTTAGCCAGTTGTGTAGTAGTTCTTGTTTTGGCACACATTTGCTGAGGGATTTTGAGCAAAAATAGTTGCAAGCATTAATATCGATGTTCAAAAAGATACATCCAAATTGTCCTACAGCGTATCCGGTAATGGAGTCAGTCCTCACCTGTAGTGGAGGTAGTTTAAAAATATGTTAAAAAACCCCAGCGACTCTAAACCGCCTTTATGACTCCCAAGCCTTGGGACAGCTGGTAGCCTTTTTATCCCACAGTGTAACTTAAACCAGCCTTAAGGCTGCTCTCATCTGCACCAGCTAAACCGGGGATAGTCCGAACTCAGCAGTATGCCGGAGGATTCCCTGAAAGGTCCTTCTGAGCTGCAGACCAAGAGGGGTTTGGCGCAGACCTGATGCAGCTGACTCTCAGCTGATCAAATTTCCTGATCAAACACTGGAACAGGTTGCTCGGAGAGGTTTCCGAGTCTCCATGCTTGGAGATATTAAAACCCTGACTGGACACAGTCCTGGACAACCTCCCCTAGCTGCCCTTGCTTGAGCAGGGAGTGGGACTACATGATCTCCAGAGGTGCCTTCCAACATCAGCCATTGTGCGTGTGATGCTGTGTAACACTCACCTGTTCTTCTGCGTGCTAATGATAAAAGAGGGTTGGTTTGTTTGTTTGTTTTAATGAAAGATCATGGTTCAGGATTCTGCCGAGTCAGATGTAGAAGATCATATGGAAAGATTCTTCTGCAGGTTTTCTTTTCTGCTGAGCCTAGCCTGAGACAGGGCTTCTGGGAGCAGGCTCTGCCTGTATGCCAACGTACATTTGGATCTGTCCTTCGTTTTAAGGAGCTTCAGGCAGTGAAAACACAAGAGTCTCTCAGCATATAGGTGTATTTCAGCCTGAAGCAGAGAAGGCTCCAGGGACATCTTAGACCAGCCTTCCAGTACCTAAAGTGGGTCTACAGGAGAGCTGGGGAGGGACTTTTTACAAGGGCATGTAGCGGTAGGACAAGGGGGAATGGCTTCGAACTGGAAGAAAATAGAATTAGACTAGATATTAGGAGGAAATTTTTCCCTGTGAGGGCGGTGAGCCCCTGGCGCAGGCTGCCCAGAGAAGTTGTGGCTGCCCCATCCCTGGAGGTGTTCAAGGCCAGGTTGGACGGGGCTTGGAGCAACCTGGGCTGGGGGGAGGTGTCCCTGCCCAGGGCAGGGGGTTGGAATGATATGGTCTTCAAGGTCCCTTCCAACCTAAACCATTCTATGATTCTGTGATTTCCTACCCATGGAGGCAATAATGAAGTGTAGCTCCTGCTAGATATTATCCGCGGCAGGATATATCCAGACAGTGCTGGGCCAGCAGGTTACGAGGCAGGAAATCAGGTTTATTTGTGGTTTTTTTCCCCATTCTGCCTCCAAGACTTCTCCAGAGATTTCTCTTGAATCTTTTCTTGGTTTATATTGGGCTAATAATTTGTGGAGCATTGCTTCACTGTGAGCGGGAGGACAAAAAGCAAAGCAAAATTGTCTCACATTAATCTTATTTTTCAACTTTATATATTTTTCTTATCAAGTATTCACACTTTGCTTCAAGTGAAGAACAGTATGATAAATTCATTTTTGTTTTGTTTTCTTTGTAACATAGCACTTGCCCTGCAGTGAGAATCAGCATCTCAGGATCACTTGTTTGCTCCAAGTGCATTAATTTGAATTTTACCATCGATCTGTTCTACCCTATGACTCACTTTTGTGGTGCTTAATTTCTAACACACTGCTTATATACTCCAAAGTGTGGTGGTTGTTTTTTCTTTTTTTCTGTTGCCCACCTTAATCCTTTTCTAATAAATAAGTTCAAAGCAAAACACTGTCTGCATGGATCAATATTCCAAGCAGTAATTTTGCAAGCAGACAAAATGGTATGTTTCTGAAGGGTAAACTGATGAAATGTTAGTTAGCAGAGACAGCATGAAATCTCTTTTACCGTGAATTAGAGGATATGGGCCAATACACCTGTACTGCTTCAATAAAATATGGATCACTGGGAACAGATAAAAGCTTGAAGCATTTTGAACAATGTCTTATTGTACAGCTAGACATGGAATTGAGGCCCTTAACTATTTTTGAATGTTAAAATTATTCATGCCTTGTCATACTTTTCTTCTGCAAAATGTTCTGTCTCGGCTCCAGAGCAGAGCGAGCGCGGAGGCAGTGCAGACACCCTCCCGGCACCGAGGGAGGACACGACCGGCTTACAGCGTGGGTGCACAGGGATGGTGGGTGAGACCCCGCGGCATGCGCAGCCCTCAGCTACTCAGCCTCACCTTCTTCGTTTGCAATTTTATTTGTGGAGCTCTCCAGACCAGTCCAGCCTGTTGCTGTGAGGGTAAATACCACCTGTGGTAACTCAGCGGCGTGGCACAGGGAGTCAGTATTCGCCCTAGTGCCGTGCTAAAGGTGACCTTCTCCCCTCCACGGGCTGTGCCCGTTGCTCTTTGCTGGAGATGGAAGGAAGCGACGGGGAGGTCATCTTCACCTCCCCACTGTCAAGCAGCTGCTGGGACGGGAGCAGTCTCCCAGACTGGAGAGAATAGGCAACTCCCTTCTTCCTACGGGAAAATCCCGAGGACTGCACTACGGGAATAGTAATTCTATGGGCTGAGGAGGCTCAGTGGTAACGCTGTCAGTCGTGTGGTGTCAGGACTCTGCTACGGAGAAAGACTCGATTACAGAAGTAAGCGTACACCTCGTGTGGCTGTTTGTTGGATGTTGTGCATGATGGATGTCGGGGCCATTTGCAGGTTCTGGGGAGTCATGGGACACCTTTAAGAAGGCATTTTCCCTGCGCTTGCTCCTCCTGTTGAGCTGGGGGAAGCAACCAAGGTCTTCTCAGGTTTTCTTCCTGTGACAATAAGACTTTTCTTTGCCTCACCCAGGTATGAGGTGCACAGGATTTAGAGCAAAGAAAGATACCTTTTTTGAGGAAGCTGCATGGGTGAACTGCTAGCCCTAAAATCAAACCAGTTATCTACCCAGCTGGGGAAAAAAGTGGTTCATGTTTGACCTCCCTACATTTCAGAGAATATGTTAATTTTCCTCTATGGCTTTCAGTCACTCTTGACTGTGTGCTAGCTTTTAACAGAGCTGTGGCCTCTGTGCCATGAGCTGTCCTTAGCTCGAGAGCCGGTGTTTGTAGGATTCCCTTGGGCAATCAGATACCGTCACAGGGTAGAATACTCACTGTTCTACTTAGCCAAAGGAGCTTGCAGGAAGTCTTAACTTTTCTTTTGCTGTGGAAGTAAAATTAGAAACATACCAGTGCTCAGACTATTTCTCAAAAAAAAAGAAAAGAGGGGAAAAAAAAGGCAGCCTGCCCTCTCTTTGGTGTATATTCCGCAAGAACAGGCGGTGTTTTCCTTCCCCTATCGTAGTCAGAGGCCAAACTCAGAGTTAGAGGGGGTCTGAGAGCTGTTCTGAAACTGAGTCATAAATGCAAATGAATAATAAGTACACAGCTAATCTTAGTGAGAAACAAATATAAATATTGTACAAAGAGAGATCTGTGGCATTGGAGTGTATGCATCAGGCTATCAAGGCATCATGTAGTTGTTTCATTTATTCCAACTTCTTTTCATCCTGTGAACAGCTGTCCCTTTATTTCTAAAAGCTATTTTAATGTGGCAAGGGTGTTTTTAGTTTAATCTACTACAATACTCCTTTTGTCTCCTTGTCATACTTCCAGCTTTAAAATATTAATCCAAGCTAACAAAGAGAATTTTTGATGTATTGTAAAATCCTGAATGCAATGTATAATTTAAAAATAAAAACACTTTATTAGGTTATGTTCATATTCAGATTCAGATGTTTGGCTTGAGTTAGGCTCCTACGTGGAGACGATTTTGAAGAAATAAATATTTATTGGGCATTAACAATCTCCCTAAACGCAGCTACTTATTGCAGTGTTAAGTGCCCTTTCTATGCCTGGTCTATAGAGATGCTGAATCTCGTCATTCCCATGCTAATAGTTTAAACTCTCACCCAGTCCACAGAGGTTCCTATTCTGTGTTGAAGAATTCACGCTCAGGTCCAGTCATGATGAAAATCCATATACCCTCACATTATGTTCTCCTCCCCACCTGGCGTCCATGTGACTGAAACACTCTTAAGACCCAAATTCAGAAACTTCAGCATTAATGAGATCTGCATAAAGATGCCAAATGGAAAGGCACTGATTACTGAATATTTTTTAATTTTTGTATTTTATTTTTGTGTTACTGAGTATTTTATTTTATTTTATTAACTGAGAGTCACTGAGCCATACTTAGGCTATTCATAACTCTGGATAATTGCTGGAAAAGTTTCAAATAATTTCTGAATCCCCAAATTTCAGATACTTTAGGATATTCCAATTCTGGTAAGCGAGTCTTATGTACCTATGTGGTTTTATTGGAAATGCTATACATAAAAAGTAACACATATAAAAGCCATGCAGCTTATAAAAAGCAGTTGAAAATGAATCATTCAGACCATCTGATATGCACATTTGCAGAAACTGTGTCTAGCTGGAAAGTGATATACTAGCAAAAAACGATGGTTGCAGCTTACTTCAGAAATGTAGGGTAATCAATTCCCCTTCATATATACAAGCAACTTTTTCTATTATTTGTAAATTCATCTCTCGGCATCTAGATAGTAGTGTTTCACAGTGAAAGGATTTCAGAAAGAATTCGTAATGCCATTTTCGTATTTCCAACATGATTGCAATTAAAAACGACGAGGAAAGCAGTACAATGGAATTCTGTTGTGTTACGAGTCTTGACTTCGCTGGTCTGGTATTTTTAGGTAGGGAAAGAAACAAAGGAAACTGTGCACTGGGATTAGCTATTTGTAGCATTTACCATTGTAATTGTTCTGCAAATGGCTAATGTAGGGTAGGTCACATGAGACTTGTTACGGGGACGGTTTCCAGGGGTAGAGCTGCATTATGTGATTAGTGGAGGAACTCTGCTGTCACAGGACTTGCAGGGTAATCCAAATCCTGGCCCTGGGAGGAAGCCAGCCGGCATGGGCTTTGTTGCCAGCACTGCTGGGAACTGGCTCTTGGGTTAAAGCGGCGCAATGCCATGGTGACTGGGGTCGCTGGAAGCCTTCGCTCAGTTGTACCTCAGATCTCTGAGGCGTGTACCCTGTGTCTCCTGCCGTGCATGCAGGCCATTAAGCTGCAGCTCCTGGGCTAATACGGGACAAAATATGTTTTCTGAAAAGCCAGACTGGAAAGCCAAGGGAAGAAATGTGAAAAATTAAAACTCCATGGTGGAGATCAGATTTCTCACCTGAGATAATGTTAGACTCAGTAGCTGATAACTTTGTGAGATTAGCACTTCGCTGGAGTGTGTTCAGTCTGGAAGTCAGGGACCATAACACATGCAGAAGATACATCTAGGATATAAATTATTTTCTGCTTAAGTGCAAACACACAGTTGAAAGCATTTTAATTCTGCTGTGGCCAAAGCAGTTCAGAACACCGTCCCAGTGTTGTGACAGACTGTCTCTGCCTCAAAGGTTCCTCTGACTTATTTGGCCTTTAAGCCAGAACGGTTTGTACCAGGCAAAGGTTTGATCTCTCTTGTTTTCCATTGCTGTAATATTCTTCAGGAAAAACCTATCCATTTGAGATATCTATGCCTTTCTTACAGAATGATATCAGGAGCTGCAGGAACAGACAAACCCAACGCCCTTCTGGCCCCTGTAAATGTATGGTGACAGAGGCCAGCTAGCTGGATTAGGTTTTGAGTTTTTCTGGCCCTGATGGATATAGCTTAGGAGAATCCACTGCAATTCACAGTTAGTTAAAATTGCTCTTATGTCCACACTTGGTATCCCAACTTCTGTGAGGCTGATGGAATTTGCATCTTGACTTCATTACGCATTGCACACCTGAGATGCTGCTGGGCTGCTGTCCCACGGCCTGGTGGTAGGTGGCTGCTGTCGGTTTGGGGCACAAACCAGCCCCCCCTGAGCTGCGTGAGAACTAACCAAACTGAACTGTGTTTGCAGAGACTCTGTTACTGCTTTCTGTGTGATTTTTGGACACTCTCTCATAACCAAAAGTTACTGTGCAGCTGTAGTGGACAGAAATGCAGAGTAATGGGGAAGGAATAGAAGGGGGTGAGAACTCAGTAAAGCATCATCTAAAGCAGGACTTTCCAGCTCATTGGAGCTCTATTTGCTGCATGCTCAAGGGAGTACTGGAACAACAGAAAGCTCTGCTTGAGTGTGTAGGAAAGAAAAAGACAGCTGTTGTGCTGTCTTCAACTAAATGAGACCTGATTGCTAGGTTGGTTGCCCTTCTCCAGTTATTAGAATGACCATCTGGGAAGTCAGTAACAATTAGTCATTGTTTGGCCAGATAGCGCCAGGAATCAGCTGCCGACATGGACTTGCAAATAAGCCGGGGCTTAGCATAAAACAAAAAGAGGAATTTATTTCCAGGGCAGAGTGTGGATCTCTGAACATGAGGGAATAATTTTATCCTCTAACATAAGAATATGCGAAGAACTGTAGTTGTAAATATGAGTCCTGATGGGTTGATAGGACAAGGGGTAATGACTTCAGACTGGAAGAGGGAAGATTTAGATTAGATATTAGGAAGAAATTCTTTCCTGTGGGGGCGGTGAGCCCCTGAGGCAGGTTGCCCCGAGGAGCTGTGGCTGCCCCATCCCTGGAGGTGTTCAAGGCCAGGTTGGACGGGGCTTGGAGCACCCTGGGCTGGGGGGAGGTGTCCCTGCCCAGGGCAAGGGGTGGCACTGGATGGTCTTCAAGGTCCCTTCCAACCTAAACCATGCTATGATTCTGTGACCCTTCCAGCTATGATTTCTTTTCCCCCTTTCTTGCCAAAATAACCATCCTCATCCTGTACCCTCTTGTAATGGCCAAAGGCCCTGACTTCTCCTGGACTCAGGTATGCTGCTGCTAGATGGAAGAAGGGCAGAACAGGGCTGTTGTTTTGTGCACTTGCTTTATGCATTTCTTTTACACACCAATATACATCAGACCTTGGCAGCAGTAGCCAGAGAAGCTGGAACAACAGCGATGAGAAAAAATGACAGATCTATGTCTACCTGTATCTATTGCTTTTAGCTATTCCCCTGCTTTGCAGTGAAAGCCAATTGCATTTGCGAGAACACACTCATTTACTGATATGTGTATTAGGATAAGATTCCCAAGGTCTCTTTCCCCTGCAAACATGACTGTTTCCACTTCCTGCAGGAAGGAATTTTGGTCCTTTATCTGTCTGCGTGTACTATAACAATTATCTCCTAACAAACACACCGGCCCTGGTTGTGAACTGCAAATCTGTGTACTAGCTACCAAACACCAGAGCGTTCTACACGGGTTCAGAATGTCAAAGGCTTTTGTGCTCACCTCTGACAGAACTGTTTGTTTTTCTAATGAGATAAATTAACAAATTTGAAAGCCTTCCTTATAGGAAAAAATTGTTGTGCAGCCACCTGCAGCACTGTGACCTGTGTTGTTTGCTTTACATGGTAAAGTCAATTAAAAAAAGAGGGAAACGTGTTATATGCATGGCCTGTTATTTTTAATCCTTTTAATATTATTGATTTTTATTTTATTCATTTTCATTCCTTTTTTGACTTAAAGTGGCTTTACATTGATTTTGCTTGTTATCTTGTTTCAAGTACCCTTTTTTAATGTTGATTTGTCATGTAATTTTGGTTGCTTACCATTCAGTTGTGTGTGTACACAAATCATAGAATCATAGAATCAGAATCGTTAAGGTTGGAAGGGACCTTTAAGATCATCAAGTCCAACCATTAACCTAACCTGACAAAAACCACGTATAAACCATATCCCCAAGTACCACGTCTGCCCTTTTTTTAAACACCTCCAGGGATGGCGAATCCACGACCTCCCTGGGCAGCCCATTCCAATGCTGGATAACTCTTTCAGTGAAAAAATTTTTCCTAATATCCAACCTATACCTCGCCTGGCATAACTTGAACCCATTTCCTCTCATCCTATCACTTGTCACTGGGGAGAAGAGGTCGGTCCCCATCTCTCTACAACCTCTTTCAGGTACTTGTAGAGAGTGATAAGGTCTCCCCTCAGCCTCCTCTTCTCCAGGCTAAACAGCCCCAGTTCCCTCAGTTCTGTTACATTTCTTCCTTCCGTTCTTTTCTTTTATCACTGTGTTGTATATTGTTATGTCCTATCCATTTTATCTTCATTTTAATATCTCTCTCCTGTGCCCTGTAAATTAGAAGCTTTTGGTAATATCTTCTTTGGAGCTGTATCCTGGTTTGTTGGGGTTTTCCACCCTTTTTTCTAATAGCAAATCCATTTGTTTTTAATAGAATATTTCCATTGTAAGCTGTTGTCACAATTCACACTATACTGTAGTTACTAAGCACAATAGTCTCTACCTATGATACCTTAATTTAAATACTCTAAATTATTCAGTTTTAAACTTAGAGGTCAGCATTAAAATTGGGGTTAAGTATATGAGTAGAAAATTTCTTTAGATAAAAATTTAAAATGTACCACCTAGGTAAATATATTTCAAATTTCTCAATGTCTACATGAGCGTAGATTTTGTGTGTTCACTGGTTAAGCTTTGAGAACCTCAGTGCAAGTACGAGCCCATTGTTGATGACCTAAAAGTAGAAAAACTTCGTGATCAGGTATACATTCAATGCTCTCAAAATTATCCGGCTTGTTTGAATAAAATCAAGTGTATGAGGGGAAAGTAGGAAATACAATTCAGATATGAAGAATATAAGGAAAGTGCAGTGACTGAAGTGTTCATGGAAAAAAAGCATTTTTAATCTATAAAGCAGGTTTCAAGGTTAGTCAAGTGTGCGAGTTCATTTATTCTAAAGCTCCTATTGCTTAGATTTTAATAATCATTATGCACTATGATAGATTATTGTTAATAAGAAATGTATTGGATAAAATGAATAGCTAATGGTATCACTTTTTAAGTGCTGTTGAATGCATTCTTCAAAATGGAATTAAGCAGTTTGAACCTTATATAATTCTTCTGAGTAGGCTGTGTGGTAACAAAGAAAGAAGAAGAAGAGTAGAAATGGAAATGTTTGTTGTCTCCCACTAAAAATCAAGCATCTCGCTATTATAGCCTTATTAATTAGAACCAGAAATGTAAGGCCGAGCCTTGTTCTCATCTATACAAACAGTAGAGGCTTGAGGGAAATACACAGATAGATGCTTTAGTACAAAGAGAACACATGGACTGCAGAAAGGCAGCATTTCATTGTTGGTAACTTACCACGTTTACTCTCCCTGTCTGCTACAAGTAGAAGTTACGTACTGCCAAAACCAGCACACCGAGGGTTAGTAAATGATATTACTGCAGTTCCATTGTCCCAAACTACTTCATTTTCCAGAAAAAGCAGTTATGAAGAACTGTAAAAATAACAGATAAGATATCAAAATAGATGATCCCTTCAAAAACATTCTCAATGGTATCGCAACTGTTCTGGTGAATTTAAGGAACTGTTTCATCTCCAGTTCAATTCCTAAATAAGTCAGCCTTTAATAACCTTTTTTTTTGCTCCCATGGGAGATGGAACACTCTTATAGTGCCTTAAAAACCTCAGATAACCTCCTGTCCTGCTGCAAATGAGACTCTGCAGCAGATACCTGTCCCAACCTCATCTCCTCCTCCGTGTCCCATCAGCGGTGGTTCTGCACAGGAGCTGGAGCAGCCCCTCAGTGCTGCATTGCCAGGAGGGAGCTGGCCCTGGACCTCGGTTCCTGGCTGGCAGAAGCTCTGAAGCCCTTTAAGTGCAGACACAGCAAACAGATTGGAGGATAGTAGGGAAAAAAGTGCTAGAAAATAGCCAGGAAGGGAAGGGCTGTCCCAGAGCAGCCACTCATTGGATTCCCCTCCACATCCCCTCCCTGAATTTGCAGGGATAGGCACCAGGTGGTGATGGACACCCTTCTTGCCTTGCAACTTGGAAACAAATTAAAAATCCAAAGTTTTTGTGTGTCCTCTTAATCAGGAGTATATCTTAGCTCCCTCTGTCTGATAGACATGGCATGCAAGGCATTGTCACCTTTGTGTGTTCGGTTTTCTTGAAGAATGCATATTCTAGTCATAGCAAGCAATACTGGAATGTGGGTGGTTTTCTGTGCAGGTGTGCTCTGATGAACCCCAATGTGGCTGGTTGCTCTGGGTGGTTGTGCCCGTTCCTCACCTCCTGCCTCCCTGATGGAGAAGGGAGCGGTGAGCAGGAGGTGGGTCTGTGGGATCTGTCTGTAGGAGAGGTGGTGAAACATTGGAGCAGTGAAGAACGCGGCCCTTCAGGTTTGGTATCAGGATATTGTCTCAGCAGTTCACAACTTGATGCAATTTATTATGCTGCTGTCCCAATACAATACCTAATTTTTCTTGGCAAAATTAAATGACTCATTGAGGGAGTGGGACTCCTGTGATTTCTTTTTTTTCTTTTGTCTATAACAATGCTATTTTTACAGGGAGTTATAGCTACCTAAAAAGCCTTACTTAAACCACTGGCAATCCTCTGTGTTATAAAGTGAGATAATTCCTTCAAAACTAAACCCCAGCAGCAAAGGATAAAGAAGTGCAAGGTGTTACATGATGTGCATACATGTGTGCTGTGTCATTGCAAGTGTCTACAAAGGGCTCCTTTGTCTTTCCTCTTGCTCAGAAATCCCGTTGGGCTGCAGAATAACTGCAGTCGAGTCACCTGTCTGGGGCAGGTTCCCTGTTTGTTGGCTTGCTGTTTTCTGAAATTCTTTTAGAGTATGAAACCCTCTGTGGTACATGATATGATCAAAAGTCTGCTTTAGGAGTGTGTCTTTTTGGGTAAATAATCTCACTGGAGCATAGAAGGAAGCTGTTGCCATGTTCTTTTTTTTTTCCCAGCTGCACGTTGGCCACGTCTACTCCTGTGGGATGAGCACAGAAATCCCGTAACGAAGAAGTGCAGCAGGAGGCAGAGCACACTGCCTCTGGGTGGCACGGCAAAACGGGAGCCTGCTTTTCATGTTCAGAGCCAGCTCTTGCTATTAATGTGCACACAGGCCAAGATATATAAATTGCACAGAGCAAACTGCTGGGAACAGATTTTTTTAAACAACCTTTCTAATATTTAGTCATGCTGAAATCACTAAGTTTTAAAAAGCATTCAACTTCTGGTCTATTGACCAGGTTAAAAAAAATCTGGAGAAATGACCAGCTTGCTCTCCTGACCACTAATTCAGCTGCCAGAATAGAAAATAGTAGGTGTTAAAGAATTTGAAAGCCTAGCCCAGACTTCTGAAGAGTAATTTAAGTCTGTCAAGGTGGTTCTTAGTTGTCAATGGAGTAGATTTTTCTTGGGCAACTTAGATGTGTCTGTGAATCAAATTTCAGTGATGTTATAAAAAGGAGCTCTCCAATGCAATGTTCCTGTAAGAACAATACAAAAAGATGCCATTTTTTGGCACAAAATTGCACAGAAAACTTTTTTTTTTTAGTCCCTATTATTTCTGGCTCTTATTTGCCAGAGTATTCCTGATGTTTCTTCCTTTGTTCTTCTCTCTCCTTAGTGATGCCCCTGGGCAAAGAGAATAAGGTGTACAGCACCTACAATCATACCGTGAAATAGAAATTAACTTCATTGATCTGTGAACCTTTTCCCCTTAAATTTAATTCAGGGGATCCAGAGAAGCAGCTTTTGCAAAAACAGGCTGCGTGAACATTTTCTGTGAGCAAAGATGCAACGCCATACTGCGGTTTAGCCTGACCTTCTTGGCTTGAGACCGCTGGTATCCCTAAATGTTTCTTTTTGCCATCCATCTTCAAAGAGCCAAGGGGAAACCTTGTCTTGTTTGAAGTCAGTGGCAAAACCCCCATTGACTCGCATAACATCAAGATTTCACCCTAGGAACATTTCAGCCCTTAGAGAGAGTTTGAAGCAGTTATAGACGTAGAGATGCAGCTTCCTGAAATACAGAACAAGAAGCCATCCAGCCATCAGGCTGAGCTGGAAATATCCTTACAGCTTCTTCTTAAGTTTATCTAAAAATTATACCATGCCTGCTGTAAGGTTCAATTCTTTTGCATCTGTTAAATTGCTTTGCATGAAAGCGTAGTGCTCAGGTGCCATGGCAACCATGTTTTCTAATCTGATTTTAAATTTTTACGGTGCAATGCATAAAATATTGGTACATTTTCTAGTTTTTGATTTATAGGTGGGAGTAAAGTTAGGGATAGCAATTTAAAAGGCATATGATTCTGTAGAATTAAATGCTTTCTTTTTTAGCTGATATACGGAAAATGCTTTCTTATCTTATTTTCTTATGAAAAGTAAGTATTGATTGGCTAATTACAGATGTGTAGATTATGGCTGGCATTCATCGTCCTAATAGCAAGTAGTATTTCTAGATGCTATGTAGGACATTTTCCACTGAGTCCAGCTAGATTACAGAAAATACAATTGTTTCCTGTATTTCCACATATAGAGTACATATCTGTAAACATCTGGCAAATTCTGCCTCTTAGTGAATACATTTAGTGTCTCAGCAGTGTGGAGGCAACTTTATTGTTCTAAGAATGATTCTGAAAGACCTGCTAAAATACATAAAAATTGCTCTTTTCCCAAGAAATCTAAAGATAACACTTAGATTTTAACCTTGTATTGTATCATACTCTTAATGTAATCTCTAAGTCATTATGTTTCCAGAAATGTTCTATGAAGAAAACCCCATTGTGCTTAAATGATTGTACATGTGAAATGTGTCGTGGTCAGTATGAAGCCTCTATTATCTATTGAATTAAGCTGGCACAGAGCACATTCTGCAATTCAGATGTGCAAGAATGTCCCTGAAAGATGTCAAGCGCAATTCATCTCAACATTTGACCTGATGCCCATTACACCTACCTGCAATGGAATCCCAGCCTGCGCTTATATACAAACCTTGAATTTTGCTTCAGTTGAGGTTTATAATTGGAGAAATTGTGGGTTTAAGTGGAGGGAGGTCACAAAGGAACTCTTTGGATGAGGAGAAATAAAAGAACAGAAATATTTGGGTAGTGTTATAATACATCAATTAACTTTTTAACTAGGTACGCATGACTTGCTGTTTGGGCCAAATAGCCCTCCTGGGAACCTTATTCTTGTCTCTGCGTTATGCCTGCTACCTTCATAAAAGTACAGTCAGTATCACAAAGAGATAAGAGGAAAGCAAGCTTCCCGTTTCAAAAATCAGTGCGCAAGAAGCCTACTATAGCAAGAGAAATCAGAGCAAACTACATTGCAGAAATCCCAAAGAGCCTTTGTGTGTGAGCTGTGTAGGAACTCCATTAACAAGGGGATGACTTCAGGTGATAACTGATCTCAGACCTATCTGCAGAAACAACGTTTGATCAATTTAAGAAAGTAGGGGTGCACGTGTGTGTCGGTAATGATCACTTGTGTTTCTACTGAATTCGGTTTTCATCGGCTTTGTGTGTACGAAGGCAGATGACAGATATGTGTGAGTTTTGCACTGGAATGTGTAGATGACATGGAGAAGTAATAACCCCCCTAGCAGTCTCAAGTGTATATATTGTTATTGTATGCTTCATAAACATTTAGCCATATCCTTTTATCTCTCTTTTTTTTTTTTTTCTTTTTGAAGGTAGTGAATCCTTGTTCTTAAAAGTTCATTTGTCTAAACTAGAATGTTGATAAAAGTAATTTGTTTCAGGTTTTTTAGCTGACACGTTGCATTGTGCAAAGTCACTTTGGATTGTGTCACTCCTAGTGAGTTGTATCATAGAATAAAGCAAGACTGATGCAACCTGACATCACATGCCACGATGTGATTTTTCAGCTAAAATTCTGAGCTAATTTGTTTTTCTCAAAGCTGTAAATTTCTGAAACTCAGCCTTTCTGTGAAGAGGGAAGCAGCTTTGAAAATGAACTGCATTCATTAAAAGTCAGTATTACTAAGGGAGAAAACAAAGCTGTTTTTTCCATTAGTTTTCTTAGTCTGAAACTTCTTTTTGAAAAACTCCACTTCCTCTTAGTTACACATCTGCAAACCAAGAGTAAATCCACTGAAACTAACGGCTTATAACTGTTAAAGCAGAGCAACCGATATTAAGTGCAAGTCCTCAGAAGGAAGCAGTAAAATACACATTTTGCAACTAAGAATTACTGCAATTCAATTTTGCAGAAATTTTAAAGCATTTACTTACAGTGTATGGAAGCTTAAGTTGTTCACAGAATACTGAGAAAGTAGGTGCATACTAATTTTCTTTGTACTTTAAGATAGGTCTTAACGTGAATATTAGAAAAAGTGGATGGCTCTATTTCTTGACTCTTAAATACTGTAGCAAAATGAAACTACTTGTCAAACAAAATTTTGTCCTCCATTCTAAAAATTATTCATGAATGTTACGAAAATCTTGGTTCAGAGAACAATTACAATAATAGAATCTGTGTACTTTATCATAGAGTTCTTTATTTACAACTGTTGCATCAACTTAGTAGATACAAGTTTGTCCAGAAATTAGAAGATACACTGACACAGAATCCTGGAATAGTATATGGTGGGATTTCTGGGGTAAAAAATTGAGACCTTTTCAACTATCTAAAGAACTAGGTCATAAGTAGGGCATTTTAGGATAACAGAGCTTCCAGTAAAGGAACAAGAAATAAGGAAAGCTCTGTATCAATTTGTATTAAGTAATATTTTTGGTTAGTGTTTGAAAAGGTTGTATGGCTTTGGCTTTCTATTTTGTTCTTTTTCATACTGATATCACTAAGGAAAAGTTGCCTCTGAAATCACGGCATATCAGATAATTGAATAAATAAACTGAAGAAAATATTTATTTTACAATTTTTTTTCCATTATCTAATTTGTGTTGTATATATAAACAAAGGTGCGTCCCCTTAGCATGGCAGCTTTCCTCCAGAGCTCGGTATATTTATCTGTGTGATAGTGCTTAGTTTTGCCTAATCTTTTTGTGTGTGGGGGGGAGAAACTTCTATAAAACTTTGAAACCTGAAAAAATAACAAATCATTACCAAGTAATGTGAGGCAAGTAATTTTAATACCAGCCAAGTGTAAGCATTGTGATTATTTTGAGTGTTGGCATATGTAAACAGCAACAACAATCTTCATTATTCCCCCTTCTGCTGGGGAAGGATTAAACTCCATAGCAGGATGTGCTTTAAAAGCTTCTTTCATGCATTTTAATCAAACAAAATAGGTTATCACGTTAGAAATGGGCTGACATGGGCTTACAAGGACAAACGTATCATGTCTCCTCTGTGTTCTCTTGGCAGTGACTGCTGGAGCTGCCATGAGCAAATGGATTGAGAGCAGTGAGGAAATGGAAGAGAGTGCAAAGATGACTCATTCACCAGTTTACACACTTGTTCTAGGTTTGCTTTTATTAATTTCAGATGATTCCAAAATAAGCTTTACCATACATCAAATGTATTTGGTTTAATGATTACAAAAGTATAGGAAACTTAGAATAACTGCCGCCTAAAATTCTCATGATAGTATGAATTTAGAGGCTCATAGAGCCTCTAAAAAAAAAGATTTTTCTTAAAAAAACAAACAAGCAAACAAAAAACCCTAGCCACGTTCGTCTATATACAGACTGTCATATATGTGAAATCATCACATTTGATACTGCTACACATTTACTTCAGATTTAATTATCAAAATGTTTGTGTTGGTCTACAAAAAATAGTGGTACGTTTAAGCAATCTAATAACAGAGTTAAATTGTCGTATAAGAATCTGGGTGTAAGGGCTTTCTTAGGGAAAGTCCTTGATTTCAGAGAACTTTATACTGGTCGTTGTAGTATAAGTCTGTACTTATAGGTCATTATAGAGACAATGCATTTTCCGTTAATATAGTTATATTTAACATACAGTGTGTTTGCAGCCATAACAAATATTATGGCTTTACATTTATAAAAGATTCTGTGAGTGAAGCCTTTCGAAGGGCAGATCTTTCTTTTTCTGTGGTAAAAGATCCGTTTCCTTGTACCTTTCTCTGCCTCTCATCCATTGGAGGTTTCTGCTGTAACCATGTGCTTTTCTTGCCTGTGACACTGTGATTACTCTCCGTACTTCCTGCTCTTCTGAAGTCAGATTAAAAGACTGTGCTCAACCTTAAAACACAGTTTACGCAGTAACCATCTCTGTTACTAATACCTTATGGTACTCCACAAGTGTGTGTACATTGAATGTTTCCATTCAAGTTACTCGAATGTTAACAGTTTTACTCTCCTGGAGAAGGTGTCATAATGCCATCTCTGGTATTAGCAACTGAACACCTAACTTGCTTTATGGCTTACCTAGAAAGAACCTGCTTGCAGCCCAGTCTAGGGATTATTAGCTCAGGCTATAACAGCCTTCATTTTTTTGCTTTAACACTCCACCGTTCAATCTCTGGTATGTCAGCAAATATGACAGCTGTCACAAATATGCTAGGTTTAAGATAAGATACCTATTTTCAGATCTGCTAAGAGTCAGGTGTTGGAATTTGAAGTAGTTCAGGTTTCTAGTAAAGCAGATAATGTGTTTGGAACTATTTGCATTTTCCCTAAAACTGCAGATTTTCTGCAAAGATTTTCTTGCTTCAGTTGGAACAATCCCTTGAATTCAGCTTATTAGAGTGTGACCACTTGAGTCCCTCTTTATAAGCAAAGCTTTTTCTTTGCCCTGCATTTCCACGCTGAAGATCCATCACTAAAATTGCTGCTTCAAATATACCCTCTGGGAAATCAATAACAAATCAAGCAGCTATTCAGTGAGATTCGTTGATGTAACCAGGTGAGGCTGCCAAAATCTCCAAGAATAAGTTGTTGATTATCAGGATGGCAGCAGCGATCTAGCTGTGGGGGTATTCAGGCTGATTTGATACATTCACCTGCATCATTTGCTGGTATGAGTGCTACCTCCGTCGTTCCCTGGGATACTACATGGCTGTGTCTACTCATGTTTAATGAGATTCAGGTCAAGCACGTGAAGTACCACAAGAGAATATTTTCATCTTGTGCTTTATGTAGTTTTAACTAGATAAAGAATTATCTCATGCTTGGATCGGGTGATATGGGTCAGATTAAATAAGATCTGCTTCCTTTCTACTGGGTCATCTTCACGGCTTTTGGTGACCTGCAGTGAAATGAGTTGCTGGAGTTGGGGAAGTGATAAGTGCATGCACCAGGAAACCTCACTGGCATAATTCAGAATATTTGCCCACTGACTTGATATCCTCAGCAAAGAAACTAAGAACAAAACTGACAGAAAAAAAAAAAGATGTTTCAGTAGTCAATTTGTTGTTGTAGAATTGATATTAACTAGAAAAATGAAATGTGAAATGTAAAATGTAATTGAAGCAACCAAAGAAACCTGCTATTGCTAAAAGTCCTCTATACAGCCCCTGCCCTATTTAATTTTTTACCTAATGCTAAAATAAAGAAATAGTAACTAGACATGATTTATCTAAGATTATATTAAGGAACTAACTACCAGACAATGTAGCTTTGTTGATAAGTAGGATGTTCCTGTCAAGGGAGTGATGAACTGTAGTCCTGGTCAGCAAACCAAGAAAACCACCTGAACTGCCAAGATCAGAGGAGAGGTAGGTAAAATGTAACTCTGGCAGGGGGAGATCGCGACCACCAACGCACGGACCACCTATCCAAATGATACCACCTACTTAAAAGAGAACAATGGAAGAAGACAGAGTCTGCGCACTAACTTACCTAGGATGTGAAGAAACCTTGACCAATCATTAAAGAGAGTAAGAATGAATATGTATTAATTGTTTGAATATGTAATAATCAGTGTACAAAATTGAAAATTTTTGAAACTAAGGTGTGCTGCCGTCTTGGGACGAGCACCCCAGTTTCTGCGCGTTAATGGAATGAACTTGGAAATAGCTCTGCTCTGTGCGTTATTGGCTTGCACACCGGGTAAAGAACCAGATTCGGGACAACAGTTTTTGGTGATGCAGATGGGACAGAACTGACAGCCTTGGCCGGTTCAGAGCAATGAAATAATCTTCCAGTCTGTGGCAGAGGTCTCTAAGGTCAACAGAGAGTTTGGTGGAAGAAAGCTTACCTTGGCATGTCAGAGCTATGCCTATTCTGTGCGACTGGTGAATTTTGTAGGTAGCATTATTTTCATTAGTGGTCTAGTTCATTTAACAGAGGAAAGTGTTCATTCTTCATTCTATATTTTATCTGAACAAGTACATTAAGATACAATAGACTGAAATCTTAATAAGGTAAATTCATGTATTTCCTCATATTTATAAGAAAATATGCATTTTACACTGACAGCTGAGAGATATAAAGTTAAAAGAATAGTAAACCTCTGTTAAATGAATAGCAGATTATTCCATTGCTCTGAACTGGGCAAGGCTGGCAGCACTGTCCCATCTGCTCCACCAAAAACTATTGTCCCAAATCTGGGTTCTTTACCCAGTGTGCAGGCCAATAACACACACAGAGCGGAGGTATTTCCAGGTTTATTCCATTAATGTGCAGAAACTGGGGTGCTTGTCCCAAGATGGCAGCACACCTTAGTTTCAAGGTATTGCAGAATCCCTGAGATATAATTAGTATGCATTTTCCTAAATTTATTCAGTTCAGAGCACTATCATATCAGTTCTGACAAATGGAATATGATAACACATCTTTTCATTTAGCTAACAGGTCTCTCGGTCTTTGGTTGTGAAAATTGCCAATACTCTGTGGAGAACACATGCTTTGAACTGCAGTATCTACTGTGGTCCTTTCACTAACATCACAACTCACCTCAGAAATGCAACATCCCAGAAACAATAAAACTTTTAACTGGGGCATAGTCATAGTACATGACTGTTAGCTTTGCATGAGTGAAGTCTGTCTGACAGCATCGCCTGATTCAGCCTAATCAAGTGTCAGACCTCTTCAGGCAGGAAAAAAGATGCATTTAGAATCTTATGAACATAAATAGTACCATTTTTTTCTACAATGTTCACTCGCACCAAATAGAAGATCTTACAAGCCCTTGTATGCTTTAAAATGTTTGGCATCACAGGCAGAAAATATGAAGTTTGTGGATGAAGTACAGCACCACCATGCAATAGTTGTGATTGTATTTCTTTGCTGTCTCTAGCAAATCACTTAGTCTTTCTGTACCTCCATATTTTTAATACACATAATGTGTATTAAAAAGAAGTAAACTTTCCAATATCCTTAACTTTCACTTATCTCTATGAATTTCTGATTAAGTAAGAAATGGTATGAGAAATGTATAGAATAAAAGGATTACTTTAACGTGTGGCTATCTAAATACTTGGTTCAGTCGTATTTCCCAGTATCTTGGTGCATGAGAACTTCCAAGTTGTTACTGATCACTGAAAGACACCTCTTCTTTTCCTGATCTCTGTGGTACCAGCACCTGAACGAAGAGCTCACTCTTTTACCCTGTGGGTGTCTAAAAAAACCACCCAAAACCCCCAACATGTCAAGGAGCAGGAGCATGAGTTTAGGTGCCCCAGCACTCTGCTTTACCAGTTTTCAGCATCCACACATGAAGAATGCCTGGTGATTAGAAAGTCTCTTTGAAAATGCTCTTAGCTCTGCATAAAATGCAAATAAAGTGCATGCAACATTCTTAAAAGACAATACATCTGAAGGCACAGGTGAGGAAAGGATGAGAAAACCATACTTAATCTGCTGATGCCTAGATTAAATCTGCAGCTGTCTCTCCCTGTACCTGCTGCTGCCATCCACCTCGTTAGAGGCTCCGTCGTCCTACAGCCCCCGACACCTCGGGCTGCCTTCGCCCCAGCACAGAGCTTTCCACTGGCTCTCGTGGGGACACTGCCGAGGGCCCAGTCAGAATTACTGCCCGCTCCCTCCAACGTGTTCAGGAGATGACCTGCCACTCCCCTACCTAATAGAAACATTTTCTCGTTTATTTGGGGGGTGCATGACATTTTGTTAGATCAAAGTGTTACCTGATGTGTTTGACTGGTTAAGCAACGCCTTCCTGCTTCAACAGCAGGGAGGTGTCCCCTCTGCTTCCCTTGGTGATTCAGGGAGCGTGTTTCACCATTAAGTATCCTCATCCATGGAATTTTACAGTTGAGATCTGTATGAGCAGGATGGTGATTGTTCATGTCAGGGTTACGTTGGGCTGGGGTGAATATATTTCTCCTAAGGACTAGTAATAATATGCATCAGGTGGCTCTTAAAAAAAATGGAACTGGTGTAAACTAGAAAGACTCATCGTTCCTTATTAAACTTACGTGCAGTAACATTATGCTCTCTCTCAGCCTTTGTGTTCTTGGTGTGTTCTGCCAAGGTTAAATATTTTGTCAAAAAAGAAAAGAAGCTGCAAAATACACTGGGAATATCAGACCAGTAGAAAAGAGTTGTGCATCCCTTTTTTGTTGCTCTGAGTCAGGACAGATTGACTGTTCAATAATAGCCTTCATTCTCGTCTGAAAGGTGTTTAGGCACTATGGAAACTATTTCACGTAATCTTGTCTTTTGTTTCCCTTTGCGTGTTTTTATTGGCAGGCTTCTAATTTCTTAATTGGAAAACTGTCAACATTTGTTAATGTAACATTTAAACCAAACATATATACATAATCTTAATAAGTTTGGATAAATGGGCTTATTAATTATTATTTTTTCTTTGGAAGTTTAATTAGAAAGGGGTTTATAGAAGAGATTATACTATCTGCCTGTGATAGTAGAAGTCTGGATAAGGGTTGTGTTCACAACTCTCCCATACTCTGAGACCTTTCTTTCCCCAGTCCCGCTGTTTTGAGGCAGGAGGCTACTCTGTTCTGAGGACAGTTACACTTTTTCCTGTGTCCCCTTGAATCAAAGCTGGAAAGTGAGATCCTTTGTGCTATCTAAACTAGTGAGTCTGGCTGAGTGGCAGCCTGCAGAGTTCTGCTGGGGTATCTAGTTTTGCCAGTTATCGGGGTATTCATGTTTGTAGCTACTGCATGTAGATAATTCTGTGTGGGCATCCAGAACTGACTGCAAGAACATTTTTGACTAAAAAACAAAATACAACCTAACTCATCACATATGTGTCTTTTACTTCTGTGCACATATAGGTCTCTTGATCTGCTGAAACGTGAATGTGCCTTCTTACATTTCTCTCTTCTGAGTAAGACATTCTTCTTTTTCTATCTTCCTGCTGCTGTGCAACTGGTTTGCATTTTCTACAGGCGTAATGTCCCATTTTTTCCTTTTTATTGCATCTTAGTAGACCCTTACCCTTGCTTAGTGCCTTCAGGAGTTAGGAAAAGCTTTCTGTCTTTTATAAATGATGGAACTTAGATGTCATTGCCTCAGCCTCCTTGGTCTCTGTATAATAGTTGTACGCTGTGGTAAATACATTTTTTTCAATTGCATAAGCAAATATTTTGTGTACTTAAAGTTTATTAATCCAAAATAAGGGAGCAGACTGGAAAATGAAAATAGAAATACTAAAACCTGTCCATAGAAGCCCTACAGTGAATTTACTTATCCATATTGTGCCTTAGTTTTTCATTTAGATGTAGTCTGACATTTCCACAGGAGGAGTCTGATTCTGTACCGGTGAAGTTCCCTGAACTTTTGAGATGAAAGACTTGATGTAAATCCAAAGTGTGTGAGCTGCAGAAGGTGGAGTTGTAAATGGCAGATTAAAAATGAAGACAAGTCAGTCGCAACTGAACTACATTACAATAAGAGGGCAGTGTATACGACTTCTCTGGAATGGAGAATGCCTGTGCTTCTCAACCTGCCTTCTTAATCCAAATTTATTTCTTCCTAGAAATGAAGAAGTAAAACCAGTGCCAAAATATTGCTTATAACATAACTGTGCACCATGCCTCTATTATTTCTACTTTAGAATAAGCCGTCTCCAGCCTTTTGGAATCGCACCTCGCCATCAATGGTTATCGATGTTTAAGGAACATGTTTCTGTCCCGGCTGAGATACAGCTTCAGTGAATTTGCTTACCCTTGAAATTAGGGATATGGATTTAGCACTTGCATAGCTAGCAACCTGGCACATCCTCATAAATCAGGTCATTTTCCATTCAAATGTTAATATTTGCACCAGGAATTCATGTGCAGATGGAGGTATAAATTGTATGCCCTGAGATAAAGCCCAACATTTGAAAATGTGCATTTTAAATGCGAGCAATTATTCTTTACCCTATCTCAACTATCACTGGTCATATACAGGGAAAGGGAGGAAAAAAAAAAAGGGAAGGACACTGCAAATTTTTTAGATCAATTCTGAATACTGTAGCTAATAGGTTTAGGTGAACATGGCCAGAACCTGTAATTTGCAGAGTATTCATGGGGTTAGATGCTGTTCATGCTCAAATTCCAGATGAAGTTCAGAGCATTTCCTTACAAAATAATCTTTTTCTGGCTTTCAGAACTGTCTGTTCTGGACTATACAATCAGTCTATCTTCTTGGCTGCTTTGTTCAGCTTTTGGGAACATATCCAGCACAGATTTAGGCATCTGTGTAATTTTGTACTGTGAATATTTCCACTGAAGCCAAAGGGAAATACTAGCATTTTATAAAATAAGGCACATGCATAAACCTCGGCAAGTTTGTGGTCTTGCTCCCTGAGATGATTTCCAGCTTCGGCTGGATCATTGATCTCAGTCTGGTGTATTTGTCTCCTATATCTCCCAAATTATTTGCCATGAATATATTAGGTTTGCTATTTGTGTTATAAACAACTTCTCTGTGCATTTGTAACATAATAGTAGTTATTCCAGTGCTCCTTGTAAACATCGGGAATCATGTGCTATCACATCAGAAGGATGACAGGTTGTCGGGGGTTTTGCATTGTCATCTTGACCCTGCCACAGATAACGGCCGTTGAATTGCACTCCGTTCCACAACTGGATCTCTGCAGCTATCTTCTGCCCGTGGAGCTTCAGCATCTGCGCTTGAGATCAGATGGACATTAGTACAGAGTGTTAATAGTCTCACACATGGTCACACAAACACATGTGTACGTACATCTGTGTGCACGCCAGCTTCTTTAGTTTGCGTAAAGCTTCACAGAAGCGTGTTGTATTAAACAACTTGATAAAGAAAGGGTGGTTGGCTGTTTAGGTTTATGCTGCAGTGACTGCATTTAATGGTTGCTTTATTGGGAGAAAGATTTTGCCACCTACTGGGAGGGAAACTACCTCTATTTAAAACACAGAGACCTGAAGATACCAGTAACACCTTTCAAACAAGTGTGCCCTCAACATACCGTGGGAGAGCCCTGTGCAGGGTTATAGTTATAGCTGACAAATATAAAGGCTCTTTGTATTCTCTGGGACCATTATATTTCCATGAATAACAGTTGAAGCCTGTGTTTCTCAAACATTTAAAGTCAGAAGACCAGCTATACTTTTTAAAGCACATTGCAAAAAAAGTCAAAGAGCTGCAGATGATGTTGGCACTGCAGTTTCTATTCATATGCTAAAATTCCAATGTCCGTTTATTGCTTGAATTTTCTCTCATTATTTTTCCTTCCTTGCTTGTGGGATTTATAGAGAGAGAAAAAAAAAAGAAATGACAGAAAAAAGGGCTTGGCAGATCAATTCTAATTTCTTACAGGATGTCATTGGGCTCCAAACAAGGAACATTGGCCTGCCTTGCTTTTTCTCTGTGGTTTTAAAGTTCTGAAGAAAATAATTAGTTGCTGTTTTTTGCCTAAAACACCAACTGAAGCCATACAAGCCAGGCAAGGGACTTGTTTCCACCTGTTCTGGGATGAACAGTAATGCGTTTTTGGTCCAAGCTGCATTTAGAACCAGATTCTGTGAGGCACCAAGTGCCCTCAAATTCTATTGGCACCAAAGAGACGTTAGATTTCTCAGCACCTTCCTGTATCCAACCCTAGACTTTTAAGACTCCTTGCAGACCCCTGTATATCCTTCTGTTTGATGACTGCTCCTAGTAACTTACAGTATCTGCTACAAGTTTTTAGCAAGTGAGTGAAAGCACTAGAGAGAGAAAAAGGATGCTTAAAATCCACCTGTCTTAGAGGAAGCGTACCCTTTCAGGTGTGAGATAAATGGCAGTTGCAGTGAAACCTTCACAAAAGCTGCAGCTTAATGAGAATCCATCAGGCAGAGCTGCTTACCAACATTCAGCTGAAGCCTTTCAAGGAGAAAGGTGGGAATAGGCTGAGTAACAACCGTGCTATCGGCCTGGGTCTGCTACAAGATAAAAAAAGAAAGCCTGAGCACAAGCTTTCTTAGACTCCGCAAGTAAGAAGGCCAACATGCTGGCAGGAAAAATACAACCTGTTATACTGATTTTGTTCACAAAACCCATTCAGTTAATTTAAAACTGCAAAGAACTTGCAGCAGCAAGAAAAACAACCACAGAACGCTTTGAGAGCTGTTATTTTGCTGAGGCAAAGGCATTAAGGTTGGATCCTGGGCTTGCTAGAAAAAATAGGCCAATGTGGCATGATCGGTTTGATATTATCCATATACTTCAAAGGAATTAAATATTGTTTTCTTGACAGGAAATAAACATAACAGCACAAAAGGACATTTTTATCTAGTGACAATAGCAAAAGACTAAAGACGCGAGTTGGTAGACAAATTTCTGCTTCAAATCAATCTTTGTGAAAATGTGTTCAACATTGATATGAGAAATCTGCCTCAATGAAGGCTTTTACTGCACGGTTCTTCCATCTACTAAGTCGTAATCATGATATGCATAATATTGGAAGTTTATAATTGAAAATGTCTTTGGATCATCACTGGTGGCAAAATTTGTTTGAGAGCTATCAGATTAATCTAATAATGCCTATGAGGAAAGCATGAAACTACATTAGAGACAATGCTGTAATGATTACCTCCCTTCTCTTCTCTTCCCTACAAAAAAAGATAAATATAAAGATTTTCTGAGTTTCTTTCATGGTAGATTAGGAAATAAACCATCATGCATGCTAAACATTTAAGAATGAGATTAAATTAAATTTCTGAAATAGAGGAGGCAAAATCTGTATGGCCAATAGCAGATATTTAAAAAAATCTAATTTCTTGAAACAAGATAAATGCATAAACGTGTATGCGTCTTAAGCTTATTAAGCATCTTACTACATTTCCCTTCTGGTGTTCTTGGGCTGTGATTTTTGAGAATCAGTAGTAGTTTGGGCTGTGTCCACTGCTTGTGTTTTCAAGCTGACAGATCTCAAGAAAGTGACTTTTTTAAAAAAGATAGGACCATGTGTGATGACTATGGGTTTGTCCTCAGCTACTTTTCTTTTCTACTTTATTTTTCTAGAGAACCCATTCAAAACATATTCCTATGTCAGACAGCAGGTCTCTTTAAGGTTATTGTCTGATCATGCCTGTGGGAACCCTTTCTTGTACCCCTCCTCCCCATCTTCCTCCCTCTTCCAATTTTTACTGTTTTTTCTGTCTCACATTCTCTAAAAAAAACTCAAGCACTTCTGAAATGTCCCAAAACAGCCCTTCAGAGCTGTACATTCTTTTGGAATTTACAGGCTCAAAATAACAAACTGAAAGAAGAAGTCTTCCTAAGCATATGAAGTTCAAGGCAAGATTTCTCGCCTTTCTTATGTATAGTTTAAAAACAGGTCAAAGATTGTATTCAGCATGGGTATTTCCTCAAAGATTTAATAAACAGTCACTTAGTTTTCTTTTGTTTTATTCTTATTCTTCTTAGTGCCCTGAATTACCAGCTGTAAGCTGTCTACTTTGCTGTAATCTTTCCCAGGCTTTCCCTAACTACCTCTGCATTATCAAAGTCAGTAAATTTGAAAGTCCCTGACTAGCTGGGGGTTTAATTTTTTTTTTTTTTTAATGAAAAATTGGTGAATTCTCTCTACTGTGAGAACCAAGGACATCAACAGAGCACTATCCTTGGAGCATATTTGCCTTTCGGTGTTTTAAAATGCCTCTAGAAGCCCCATAGAAGTTTGACTTGAGTTCTCAGACCACATCTGTCAGTCAGCAGGAGCTCTTAAATACATTTTTCCTAAGATATATATCTAGCTATCTCCAACTGTTTGAAGGTACTAGACAGGGCAAAATGGCAGTCCATTTGGTCAGATTCAGGAAGGACTTTATCTTATATTATAACATATGTAATGCATGTCTGTGATCCCTAGTAGGCAATCACCTGGATCTTATGTCAGCCATTTGGGGTCCAGCTGTCCTTTTATAATTCTCCTGGCTGCTGTTCTATTGCTGAAAATTAATACAGCACAAAAGGCAACTGTAGGTATTGTTCAGTGGGTATCAACAACCTTTCCTAGCTAATCCTTCCTCTGAGCTGAGCCATAAAAACTCAGCCTCCACTTTAACCTTTTCCTTTACAAGAATACGATAGCCTAAATTGTATTATTTTGTCCCTGTGCAGTGTAGTGCTGGTATGGTTTGTCAAAGGGCACCCACCCACAAAAATGTTCCTCTTTCACTTATAATAAATCCTTTGTCCTCAGAATGCATGTATTTGCAGACAAAGCAGCAGAAAAGGAAAGACTTTGCAATATCTGTGTTCTCCTTTCCATTCACCTTTAAACAGAAATTTTCGTGGATATTAAGATGCAGCCCTGGAGACAAAATCTATAAATGTGCTTGGAGGGAGGTATTTGTATGTGTTTTTGAAAAGTATGCAGAAAGAAACTGAATGGTGTTCATAGAATCGTAGAATGGTTTAGGTTGGAAGGAACCTTAAAGGTCATCTACTTCCACCCCCCTGCCCTGGGCAGGGACACCTCCCCCCAGCCCAGGTTGCTCCAAGCCCCGTCCAACCTGGCCTGGAACACCTCCAGGGATGGGGCAGCCACAGCTTCTCGGGGCAACCTGCGCCAGGGGCTCACCACCCTCACAGCAAAGAATTTCTTCCTGATATCTAATCCAAATCTCCCCTCTTTCAGTTTAAAACCATTCCCCCTCGTCCCGTCTCTCTCCTCCCTGATCAAATCAAGTCCCCCCCCAGTTCTCCTGGAGCACATTTAGGGACCCCTTTTAGGGACTGGAAGGGGCTCTGAGGTCTCCCCAGAGCCTTCTCTTCCCCAGGCTGAACACCCCCAACTCTCTCAGCCTGTCCTCACGGCAGAGGGACTCCAGCCCTTGGAGCATCTTTGTGGCCTGGTTCCTCTAAGACTAGCATTTCATTGTTGAATTCAGTGGGTATTGAGTTAAACTGAAACCAAATTGTTTGAAAATCTGGCTTAGAATTCCATTTAATTATATGGATTTAGCTGGACTATTTACTTCAGCAAGCAGTGTTGTGGATGCTTCATCTTGCAGGAATACATACTTCAAATGACTTACATTCCAAAGACAAGCAAAAAATATTTATTAAAAGCCCCAATGTAGTTATCTGTAAAAATCAGTGGGTTTCCCCTTATGCAGCTATCATTCCAGCAGAGCTAGCTGAGACAGCTACAAGGTGCCCAGAGTGCCAGGGCCATTCACATGCGAGACTGTATGCTCTGGGGTAGAGCAGGGCTTGTCCCACACCCCACTCGGAGCACGCTTCGACAGACAAGGCATGCATCAGTGGGGCCAGTTTTTGCCTGGAGGCTGTTCGGAGCCCATTTTGCTCAGCACTGCAGATGGTCCGAGAAAATGTGCCTCCTGTATTCTCTTTCAGTTCTGACTGATGGTAGGAAGATACAAGGACTGCTTGCCGGTCGCTTTTTCAGGAGCACACACAGAGATTTAAAGCCTTCCTTAATGCTTCTATTTTGGAATATCATGGCCCTCAGAGTGGGTTTTTTTCCTAGATTCACATCACAGAATCAAGAATAGAACCCATGTCTGCTGAACCATGGAATAAAATTTATATCCATTTGAAGAGCTAATATAACAAGGTCATGAGAGTCCCCTGAGATATTTTGAGTGTATCCTCCAATCACACTGAAATTAATAGATGACTGTTGAACAACTTGCACAAAGTGACTGGGCTTCCTGGAGCCATAGATGCGACTTGAAGGATGGGGAAATTCACAGTTGGTATGAATGAGTTTTTCTAGCCAAGGAGAAAAGATGACAGTTGAAAGATTTGTCTTTATAAGCATGACATATCATTTCAATAAAAAAATTGGTGTCTCAGTTGGGTGTGATGGAAGGATCAAAATAATTCAACTAACGCCCTTCTTTTGCCTCCAGTTACCATAGTGCTATTGACCATGCAAACTTAAGGTTATAATATTTATTGGTAAGTCATCACATGTGTCCCTGATGCTTTAAAATAAAATCAAGACAAGCATTCCTGTCCACTAGAACTTATAATACAAATTAATTATATTTTTCAGTAACAGATTAAGTGAATCCTAGTGGAAAGGTTAGTACAGTATAATGTTCATTTTATATGCAGGCAGATGTGCTAGATATTAGGGAGCACAAAAGTTATAGAAGAGTGTAATGCAAAGAATGCCCGGTTTGGTATTCCTACCAGCCTGGGATCAGTCAGAGAAAATTTCCTGTGAAACATCTGTGTATTTGAGTGGGTTTCTTCTTACATGTGACCTTTTCTGAAGAGCTGCAGGGTTCCCTTTCAGTAGATTACAAAGGAACGTCTTAAGGAGCCATCACTTTATTTTAAAAGATATACACTAGAAATACTAAAATATTGGAGAAATACTGCTTCTTGAACTACTTTTGCAGCCTGCTTAACTGTACAGGGGACTCTAATTTAGCATACTCCTGTACAAGACGCAGACATCCTGCTTCCCAAGCATTCTGGCCTGCTTCTCTACAGATGTTTTTGTTTAGGGGCATAAGGCAGTGGAAACACTGCTCTAAGCAAAAGGCCTCAATGGAACTACTCTTGCATTTCTCCTGAACTCAAATGTGTGGTTAACGTGCAAAGACTACTGTCCAAAGGTTAAATAATCTCAAGCAGTTGTTACACATGAATTATGTTATGCTATTTTTGTAATGGCTATGCTAATCTTTTTCATAGTGGAAAATATTTTCTTCCTATGGAAGACATTTGTTTTGGCTTTAACCTATATTTTTTATGGACTTTGCCCTTTTTAATATTTAAACTTCTGAAGAAGAAATAGTCTTTTCAATCTAACTGATAATCTCAGTAGTTTGGGCCTGAAAATTAGACTGATGCTAGCAGGCAGTTTGCAGCTTTTTTGTACCCACTAGTTCATCTCAAATCTCCTAATTACAGAAGACCTCATCATAGAATCATAGAATACTCTTAACAGGGTAAGTCAATTTATTGTATACAGTAGCATAAAAACTACACAATGTGTTGAATTAGGGTATTTGCCGCCGCTAAAATCTTGCACATGGATCTGGCACCTTGGTCTTGATAAACCTGAGGCCCCCAGTATTTCCACTGTAGTCCGAGTTATTTCTTTTCCCTTAAAATGCTGTAAGTAAATGACTTGGAACTCAACAAAGAAGCAAATTTACAAAATCAAAAAACCTAAAATGTAATTATCTCAAAATACTTGTACTTCCAATAATGATTTTCAAAAAGATCTCTACTTTTCTAGTACAATAACTGCATCAGTTGAACAGGAATTTGTCACTGAAAGAACAATAATAGAGATGATACCTGAAATCTGAAGGAGAACTTCTTAAAGTTATAGGGTGAATATTGGTAATAATGCAAATAGAGAAGTAGTTCCAATGTGAAAATGAGAGACGGGACTAAAAAACAACAACCAATTTAACTTTTTACTATGATAGTAATCTGGGAAAGTTCAGATCTGGGTCTTGACACAGATTTCTCAGCTTTGACCCTTTCTAATTAAAATGTCATGTCACGTAACTGAGGCTGACAACAGAATATGTCTGGTTTGAACTCTCTGAGCTCCGGTCCCTTCTCGCACTGAATGCTTTAAGTGGATTCCACCTAATTGTTCGGAAAATATCTCTGAACTATACACCGTGTAACCCTCCTTGTGGCTCCTGTGTAGAGGGGAATGAGGGAAGCTGCAAAGACGAGCTCCAAGCCCTCTAAATACCGCAGAGCTGCTGCTTCATAAGGACCCACAGGTTTTGCAGTTTGGGGTGGGTGGGGGCAGACGGGGGCTTGATGTTGGGAACAAATCACTGCGTGCAGAATGAGGCCATGAAACCTCTTCGGCAGTGCTGCCTGACTCACTCACAGACCAAAATTAGACCCCCTGCCCCCAGTATCTTCGTGTAGGCACTACTACAAAGCTTCCATGTTCTGACTTTGACATAAATAAGGTAGCAAATAGTGCTGATATGGAAGAGGCTAATTTCATCCCTATCTGTGCTAGGTATTTGTTTACTGTTTCTATAAGAAACATAACTATACGTCTATGCACTCTCAGACATATATATTTTAATGAATTCCTGCTCCTGAGTTCAATTACATGCTATTCTATCTGCAGATCGTGTCTTATAATGCAGAGATAAATTGATACTTTGTCAGGGTACCCAAACATCTTCAGGAAATGGTAAACCAATTGGCCCACAGTGTGAGGTTTTATGACTCAGCTGTTCCTTCCAAGCTGCAAAGTGAACAATACATATACCTCTCTCTAGACTTGAGTATGCTAATGATTAACTGAGAATATTTTGTGAGTGATTTGTTACATTAAAAAGCGATAAAATTACTTATGCCAATAAGTATGTTATAGTTAAACTCTATATATTATTTAAACAGTTTGGTTACTGCTAGCATGATTTATAAATTCAATATAAAAATACTCAGATTTTTCACTGGTTATATTATTAGTCTCTTGATAAAAATTCCTTGCTTTTCTTCCATCTCAAGAGAACTTAATTTAAATACGAATAATGGAAAAAAGCCCACTTCCAGAAATTTAAACAAATCATGTCTTTTAAGGCAGAGAAACCTTGGACTGAATTTTGGAGTTAGTATAAAAGAATCAAATGGTAACAAATTGTCTTATAACTTGACATGAGATAAATGCTGTACGTTTGATGCCGCATTTGTGTTTTGAAAGTTAGATGTGTGTCTTAGTAAAATATGTTTATAAAGATGCCAGTAGTCCATAATTAGTAAAAAAGGTATAAATTGACAAACCTTGGAGGGAAAAAAAGTCTTCAAGTTATTTGCAATATTTTCCAGTCAAAGATTACAGTAATAATGAATTGAAAGTAGGTGCAAATACATG
This sequence comes from Ibidorhyncha struthersii, assembly GCA_013398815.1. Lineage (NCBI taxonomy): Eukaryota > Metazoa > Chordata > Aves > Charadriiformes > Charadriidae > Ibidorhyncha > Ibidorhyncha struthersii. The sequence goes on from VZSZ01007121.1 coordinate 566,136, forward strand.
GTGGTGAGAAAGCAGAATTATCATTTTGAATAGTTGAAGGTGTGGGGGCACTACTGTGGGGAAATAGTTCAAGCCCATCACTGTAAAGGAAAGGGAGGCATTATGCTAACTTATGTACTATCTTGCTGTAAATTGTGCACCTCAAATTTAGGGAAGATTTTCATCAAAATCAACTACTAAGGCTTTTCTTAGGCAAAGTCTCCTGGTCCTCAGAAGTTCTGCCTGAAAGAACTGCAGGACCTTAAGGCAAACAGCCGTCGGTTAAAGTGGAAAAGAGTCTGTGTAACTCAGTGTTGCTACAAGCAACATTGATGAGTCACTTTTTTTTGACACAATGAAGGTATTTGGCCTTTTGAAAAAATCGGATTATTGAGAGTCCTAACTAGACTCTGGGGTACTAAAGCATCATGATTGGTCACAACTGTTTCGTTTTTCAGAAAGATATGGTCCTGATATTTGGGAGGTCTTGGAGAGTAAGTGGCAAGCCGTCATCAACACAAGTTGTCTTCTGAGTTCCGTAAACCTGAGCCTGCTTTCCACCATCCATTCCCCTGAGTGACGGCACCTTCCAAGGGTCATCAAGGTAGCTAAAAACCAGCTGGATTTAAGGAAGGAGGAATATAAGTACAGAATAGCTTCCATGCTTGATTCTGTACCAGGGTGCATCGAAAAGAGCAGTATTAAGCATATCCTTCAACCAACCTTGCTCTTCATATTAGGTGTATCGATCTTTATAGCCAATACTATTCAGCTAAGGTCAGAACATCTTTACTTTTACATGTCCTGATTTCTTTTGATCTTTAGCATCTCCATTTTCATAACTTTAACATAGTAAATTGAATTGCATGGATTTTCAGTAGGTCAGCTTGAGATACGTCCTTCTCAAGAGGAAAAACTATTTTGCTGAAATCATATTTATTTGTTTGTTTCGCTCTTGCTTAAATCTGGCATGTTATACAAATGAAGAGTGTGATTGGTGCTCCCATGTGTGGATGCACTAAAGCAAACATCAATAGTGGTTTAAAGAAAGTGGAGAGAATACCCAATGGGTTAATTAGGAAAGTTCCATAGTAGGATTCAAATTAGGCTTAATGGATCATGGAGAAACGTTTTTTTATTTATCCAAAACCAGAAGTGGGATTCAAATCTTGATTGTGAATTTCAAGTAAGTTTTCAGGCTGCAAACAAATGACACATTTTGAATAATTTAGGAAGGTCACTGACTGTTCTGACTGTTGCCTTGAATTTCCTCTGCAGTCCTGCTGTCTTCTACACCGCCTTTAGTTTACAAACATTATTAGCACTTTGGCAGTGTACGTTTCTTTTTCTTTCTTCCTCTCCAGGATATCTCATGCTTTTGTGCAGGTTTGGCACCTGTCTGCTGCCCAACAAGCACAGGTGTTACCCATGTATTTCCACTGCTGGGTAATAAAATCCCTCAGCGTGAGAGCCTGCGTGATTCTGAAGATTTAGCTGCTGCTGCAAAAGTTGTATTGTTCCTTGCTCAGGGTTGGAAATTTGACATCCTGTCTCTCCTTTCTTTAGCCTTCATTTCCTTATTTGCAAAAGGCATGGAACTTTTTAAGGGAATGTCTGATAAATGAAAATTAGTAATCACTGTTAATAAGCCTTCTGTATATGCAAATTCTAAAATGACAGCATATCTTCTGGTATAATTAATTAGTATTATTTGTGCTACTCTGGATAAGTTGCGTTAGCTCTCTTCTCCAGTAAAGTCTTTGTGGAGCTTAAATCCCAGGAAACAGATCAATTTATGATGAAGTTCTGGCCCTATACATTCAGGCAAGGACTGAATACTGCATAAAATTTTGTTTAAAAGACCTTCAGTTATTCTTCATTAGCAGAGAGTAAAAGAATATTTTGTTTACCAATTTATCACGACGATTTTTTTAGTTTACTACCAGAAAAATATCTGTTCCTATTAAAAATAAAGTGTTTGGCCATTATTTTTTAATGGCTATTAGTATATTGCAAAAGACTGAAAAATAAATGACTGTGTCATTGTGGGTCATATAGTTATTATATATACAGAGAAAATATTCTGTAACCTATTCCGGGTGTTGTTCCTTAAACATTTATCCTCACTGAATGCCAAATCCAAACATTAGTCTGTTGCTGTTGCTTCATCCTGGCAGCCTCAGAATCTGTACTCTTTAGCTGCATTTTCTGATTGTCAATCATGTCATTTAATCTTGAATAACTAAACAGTGAAGTGGGCGTTCTTCGTTAGCATACAACAGATCTTCTGATGACAATGATTTGTGCAGTAGTGTTTTCAGATCAGCTATTGAGGATCCCTAGTGAGATCCCATCAGAGGGAATTACTCTTACGTAAGACCATAATTCAACACCCGTTCCTCTGACCTAAGATTTGTCTGTTCAAAAAAATGATAATGTGCTCTGGTGGTCCAGAAGCATGATGTTTCCCATCAGAGGGTCAGGTTCCTGCCCTCCCATCCTTGATTACACAGTTGTCTTAGGAAAATTGTGCCATAAAATGGGTTGAATTTCCTAGGGTTTGCCTTTAGAAGTTATTGGTATATGTGACAACTTATTATAGCAGCCGTCGAGTACCTAAAGGGGGCCTAGAGGACAGCTGGGGAGGGACTCTTTATCAGGGACTGTAGTGATAGGACAAGAGGTAATGGTTTTAAACTGAAAGATGGTAGATTTAGGTTAGATATTAAGAAGAAATTCTTTCCTGTGAGGGTGGTGAGCCCCTGGCGCAGGCTGCCCCGAGAAGCTGTGGCTGCCCCGTCCCTGGAGGTGTCCAAGGCCAGGTTGGACGGGGCTGGGAGCAACCTGGGCTGGGGGGAGGTGTCCCTGCCCAGGGCAGGGGGGGTGGAAGGAGATGGTCTTTAAGTTCCCTCCCAATCCAAACCATTCTATGATATCATTCTATGACAAAAAAACATCTCTTCTGTTTGCCCTCAGCACACGTGTTACCTTTGAGGAAGATATGCCTTAATCAAGTAGGGCGTTTTGGAAGCAGGAGATACTGTGAGAGTTGCAGGTGATGTGCAGGAATGGGTGGCTCCAGCCTGACAGAAGCGGGGGGAGGGGAGGGTTGGTACAAACCAAGACTGCTCAGGGAAGTTACAGCACCAGTATTCATGGTGATGGAAGGAGAAGCTTCCTAGAGCTTCTCTATGACCAAGCACAGTTTTCTGAGTGCAGGTCTTGAAGCGAGAGTTTCCCTACAAGGACGCAGCCGGTAGGGAGACTACTGCTTGTCAACTCTTTTTATCTCTCTTCTGGTTTACTTTTCAGTTTTCTCTGTTTAAGAAGTGTAATCATACCAGTTTGCATTCTAAAAATAAACAGGTTTTGAATTGCTCCCAATAAGGAAAAGATCTTGATGGCTCCACCTCAAAGCTCTGGCTGACTCTGGGAAGTAGCAGTGGCAGGATTGTTCTGGGAACTGTAAACAAAGGCCGTGTTGTTTGGATAATCAGGAAGAACCACACTCAGGTTTTTTAAAATTATTTTCTGCTGATATAATTTTAATTCAAAAATGATTATTTTATTTTGCTTCAAACATTCCATGGGCCACTGAGGATTTCTGTTGTGGCACGTGGCAAAGAGTAAAGAATATGTTTGTGGAAAGAGTTGGAACAATGAAATACATTTTTAAGCAAATTTATTTCTTAACCAAAATAAATTTACCCAGTTGTTCTTACCACTTACATGGACTTCACTCCCTCACCTTTTCTTTTCACAGAAAGACTCCTCTTATAGCCTTTATAATAAAACATAGATCGATGCTGTTTTCAGAACAACAGTGAAACTTTTTCAGCTGATGTGTCACTCTAGAAGACGCCATTTCAGATGTGATTAAACACAGGAGTCAAACATGCTACAGTAGATTAAGCTTGAGCCAGTCTTTGAGGATTTGTTGAGTGATAGCAAAAAAGAATTTAGCAAATCCCTTTGGGATTCGGGATGCTAGTGATTTTACATGCTGTTTTGGGCTGTTTTCATTAATTGCTTTGTGCACTTGTGGTCCTTTTTCTTTTTGAAGCTTGTTATATTTATAAAGTAATGTAGCAAACAGGCTGTATTAGTGCCTGATTAGTGGAAATAAATAACCATATGTTTGTGAGTAGTCCTTTGGCCACCTGCCACGTCCAAATGATTGTGAAAAACCAATGCTTTGCAAGGTACCACATGGTCCCTGCTCTAAATGCCTCAGATTAATTTGATCGCATACTGCATTGTTTTTGATAAAATAGAGTAATACGGGAATTAAAAAAAGTAATGGTAAATTTTTCTTGCTTTAATTATTGACTTCAGACACCTAAGTATTAATATGGTTTGTGAAAATTCCTCTTTTGACTTTTATTTTAAATTGGCAGACATTTTCTCCATTACTTTCAAACAGTAAAAGTATTGACTGTAATGTAAAGTTAAATGTTAGTGGGGATCGCCATTAGGAGAGAGAGGGATGGGGGCAGGGAGAAATCAATAAATAATTTCAGTTTTTTCTCTTAAATAAATCAAAGCTGGATAAAGTGACCATAAAGTTACTAGACAACATAAAAGAGAAAGATTTGGCCCAGGATAGCTTCACTGTGCTCTAGATTTGCCATGGATGTATCTTCCCAGTTAATCCAAACCTCACAGGAAGTAGCCCATTTTAGTGATGGAGCAATAATGTTATTTTTAATTGGAAGCCAAACTGACCCTCAGAGCTTTAATTTTTGAATGAGACTTGGGGACAGGAGTCATTGTGTAACAGTTCAACAAGTTCAATAGCTGAAAACAGATTAAGCCAACTTGTAAACTGTGTATATACAATTATAACTTAGTTTCTGTTTGGCAACACGACCTGAAATCAAACAGATCCATGGTTTATTTCTCTATGGAAGAAAATAGGCCAGACCATGAATGCACAGAGAGAAGCATAGGTCTGGATTTGAAGACTTCATGAAGTCCACAAGCATAAACAGATGACTCCAAGGACTCAACAAAATGATTTCATGGGGATGCTACCTGAATTATTGATTGTTCACTTCTTGATTAAGAGAGGCTGGTCTTTATATTTGCATTTAATAAGTCCTTATATCTGGCAGAACTCTTCAACTACAACGAACCATAATTAAGAAAAAATGTAGGAAAAAAACTCGCATCATCTGCATTTACAACATTTACAAGCATATACAATCTGTTTCATCCTATCTTCTAATGTCATTAATGCATAAAGCTTAGAAGAAACAGTAACAGCAGCAGGTTCTGCTGTATTCCCCTTGAACTTCTTTTAGTCTGATTCTCAGCCTGAATCTGCACTCAGAGCTTCATCCCTGATTTACACATGCAGTGTTCTCAAGGATGTCAGCACTATTTACGCCTGCAGACCCTGAGCTGAGGTGTGCCTGTGCAGAGTAAATGGTCTCTTGCACTTGCATTTGCATATTTCTCCAAATTCTGGGAGGGAAAGATAGTTTCTGTTTTACAAATGGACAAAAAAGTGGAACATATTACTTTGCTAAGGCCACATGTTGGCAGATCTAAGAACTGAATCTGGATCCCCTGAGCCCTGTTCCTTCACCGCATGGCCATCCTTTTTTTCCGATGACTTTCTGCTAATGTGGACTATTTTGAGCCTATAGATCAGGCAGTACTTTACAACCCCTGCATTTTCGATTGCTCTACCCTTAGTACTTATCAGCCATGTATCTCATCTCCCTAAATCGTCGTTCCCGAGGGTGTGCTACATGATCTGCGTGAGACAGTAATTGCACAAATTATGGTACCATGATGTATCAGGGCAACAGGCAATAGCTGTAATCAGTGTGCAATAAGGTACTGATGCTTCCTATCTGTTGGGTAAGGATCAGTCTTCAGAATGAACGGGACAGAGTTTTCTATGCAGATTTCATGGATCCCATTTATCAAATCTCAAGTGAGAGGCAAGAGTTGCACCTGTGTTTCAGTCCCACATCTTTGGTCCCAATAAAAAACTCAGCAGTCCAGCTTTTCCTGATGTTCTTTGAAATTTATTGTTTGGTGAAGCATCATTTTTTAGCTGAATTCCAAACCACTAATGATAAAATCTGCTACACAAGAGTAGCCGTTTTTTTTGTGTACTCTTCTCTGATTAAGTGAAGGTTCATTTTTATAGAATGGTTTGTTCAATTTTACTCCATATTAGAGGAGATAATGAAATAATATGATATGTGACTAAAAGTGACATCTGGAGTAGCACAGTAATGTTTGCTTTTCTTAGCAAACCAACTTTTCCAAAAAAGACTCTGATCCTTTTCTTGTATCCACAGACTTTGAGGAGTCAGTGCCTCTGAGGTACTTCAAAGTATAACCTGGTGACATTACGGTTTAATAAATATATAGCTTTCCACTTTCACAGCCACTGACAGAATACTCTTTTCAGATTTCCTTTACCTAACTTATAGCATGCCTATCAGCACTGAACTGGCCTGTAGCTGCTCCCATAACAAGAAAATTTGTTCTCCTAATTCTAGCCACACTGTCTCTCAGGCATCAATTCATCACTTAAATTTGTCGTAAGTGCATTAAATAGAACACTGAAATTGTTCTTGTCAAATAATCTCCAAGAAGTATAGAGTATGACTCTGCTACATCCTTGGATTCTGCTCTGACATTTTACACTGTCAAAATAAAGCAGACGTTACCCTCCTCCCCAGTAAAAATACTTTAAGCCATTAAATTACATTATCATTTATACATATTTTTATCTGCTGTATTTGCATGGCTATAGTTATGGATCTGTCAGTATTTTCACTATAAACCCCTATTTCCAGGGATTTAGACAGTAACTCTGCCTTAATAATTTGCTCCAGGCTAAAGCTTAAAATGCAAAGTCTCAGGCTGAGAATAGTATTTTTTTTCTCCATTTTGAAAAGCAAATCATTTTGCCTGGTCTTAAGTATGGGAACTGCAGTTGTGCCTGCAGGGAAGAGCTCCCTGGAGGGGGGCTGGGGGTGTCCTCCCAGGCAGAAGATGAGCCTGCTCGACTGTACCCTAAACAACACGGTATTAAGTGGTTCAAGCAGGAGAAATCTTTCTTAACCCTCAAAAAAAAAAAGGGGTGTCTATGCAATAGTTTAAAGATTGACTGCAGCTTGCAAAGACGTACGCCAAATGGATTTAAATTAGGTAGTGGGATAGTAATAGCAGTGGATCTCTGGCAAAGTAGAACTCAGCACAGGTTTTTGGGTAGGTCTGGGTTTTTTTTTTTTCAGTGTTCCCAGATAGCTTTTGCTGCAACTGCTAAAACTTGGCTGTGCTTTGGTATTTAAGTGGATGCAATCCCCATCTCTTGCCAGCTGCCATGGTAACGGAGTCTTGCCCTACTATAGGAAAAACAGTATTATCACCCCAAAATTATGAAAGTGTCTTTGAAATTATGAAATTTGGGGTCTCTCTTTAAAGATTTTGGGGGAATGGCTTTATTTGTCTCGAACTTTCAAGCCTTTCAGTCATTTCAAGCTTATTTCAAAAACATGCTTTCAATCTTTTTGCTACGTGACAAGCTGGGTTTATTTATTGTTATAATTAATAAATGAAGTCTGGACTAATCAGATGATTCTAGGAGCTGTGATTTTAACAAAAATGTAAAAAAAAATCGCAGGGATTGAAGTAAAATCATGAGTTGGCACAGATAATTTAAATGCTTTCTGACACTTTACACATACTTGCTGTTTAATTTCTCTCCCTCTCCCTCACCTCATTTTCTCTTTCTCTTTTACAAAGTGCCATAGACACAAGAGCCTAAATTTCAGTTCATCACCAAAGAAATCAGATGGAGGGTGAGTAAATTGATCACAAAAAGAGAAAGCAGCCATTATTTGCCTGATAATTTCTGGTAATCAGCAATAATGAGAACAGGAATAGAGAAAGTTCTTGCTAATCACATCATTTTTTTTGTGTGCAAAATGTTAATGTTTTCCTAGAGGCAGCAAACATTCAGAAGAAGAAAACTGTGCATTTTCTTAGAATATCTGTTGCAGGTGGCTATTGTTTAAAGCGGTTTCTTTCTTTGCATGTCTCCTGTTAATTATTTAAAATGAGCTACTATGATATCTACCTGATCCTGAATTGCAGAGATTTCTGGAAAAAATATTTTTGCTGTGAAGTTTAAAAAATGGGAATCAAGGTAATGAAATAACTGTGAGAAATAAGGAAATAAGATTAGAATTGACCTTGCTGCTGCAAAGACTCCTCTCAGCTCTTGTGGAGGGGGAGGGGAAAAATCAAAGATGTTAACCTTATTCTCTTTTTTCCCTTGCCTGCAGAAGGCCTCTTGGCACATACATCACATCTAATCTTATTTCTCTTTCTTGTATATATTGCATTAACCTCAGTTTGCATTTAGCTTGTTTTCTGCCTTCAAAAAATGTTTGGGGAGCTGTACCTTCCATTTGGCAGTCTCTAGTGATTTGGATCTTAATTTTCACCAATAAATAATTTGGTTGGAGGGCAGGTCAAGCGGCCTCCAGGCTAACTTAAAATTGGTTTTGAAAATACACCATATGCATCTGTTGACAAAAGGGGCTGTCAGTGCCCTGGCGACACGGCAGGGGGGTCAGGCCGCAGACTTCTCCAGGTACTGGGAGGGCACCTGCAGCACTGGTACGGATGAGCTTCCAGGTTAGCCTGAGCTATAGCACCATATGCTGTGTCTTGCCATGTTTTATGACTCTGTGGAGCACAAAAGTGCTGTTTTAGAGAGATATCCCGATCTCAGAACTGCGCTGTGGCTGGCAGAGACATTGCACGTCTTTGTAGGTAGATGCCATGGCAGTTGTTTGGGAGGTGGCTCATCATGCACACCCTTTGGAGCCTTCGTCCAGTCTCTGTAGTCATGGCTGTTGTTGAATAATTTGCAGCTTCTCCAGGCTTTTGCTATTAATTCTGTCTAAAGATAGAGTCCTATGGAAAAGGTTCTACAATCTGGTGTGCACTGAATGCTATTTGCCTGCCTGCACACCGACGCAGCGGGAAGAAATAGCGCTGAGCTCTGAACGGGGGCACAAAGCATTCACCTGCGCGTGCCCTTGATGATCAGCCAGGAAGGGTGCACAGCGGGTACTCTGAAGTCTTCTTACTATGCAAATGCTTGGAGAAGCACCAAAATCCAAACCAAAATTAAGCCCTGTGAGGCCATTTAACAACAGAATCAAGGGTTGCTACAAGGGGCAGGGAAGAGGCTTGCTCAACCCTAATGAAGTAATAACCTGCAGGTGTACTGCTGGGGTAGCGGAAGAGCCAAGAGCTCAGCCCTGTCTCAAAGAGAGAGCTATCCAAGGAAAAGGCTGTTGGGAACACTCTGAATTTTATTGGAGATCCCACGACAATTAGGAATGTTGTTGCTTAGAGCTCAAGTGAATACACCTCTCTGGTAACTGGGAAGACATCAATGATCTTGATCTTCTCTCTACCTCCCTCTTCTACTCTGCGTGTCCTGAAATTGAGAGCTTTGGCATTAGGAACAGATTTTGTCTTACTATTTGCAGGATTGCTGCTTCTTGGCAGGGGCTCAGTTGCTGAGAAAAAGATCCTAGAAAACCTGCGTGTGTTTAAGTATATAATATACACATTCAAGATAAAAACATTCTAAAAGCTGAATTGACCAGAAGAGTCAACAAAGTACCTGTCATGGAAATACTTGTGGTTTGGTCTAAGAAATGGGAATATACTGTATTTGCGGTGGAGAAAGCAGAGAAAGCAGAGAAAACATGATGTTTACATAATTCCGTGTGTATTTAAAAATAGAAAACAATGAAAACTGACAGCTCTATTTCCTTCTGCGTTGTTGAAATGACATTAAATGCAAATTTCAAGCTAGCAAAGTATCATAAACAAATCAACTTTTTTTTTTTCCAGTATTTGTGGTGTATTTACAAAGTTTCTAAACATTCCTAAACTGTGAAAATATTGAGGCATATTCTTTTCCGTATAGGAGTACAGGGCTGTTTTTTCTTTAAACCAAGAAAGGGAAGATATTCTGAGTCAGATTTTAGATATTTAAGTATGTATTTGACATGATTTCCTTGATGTCATGTACATAAGAGCTTCTCCTCAGGCCAGTTATATTTGTGATAGTCTTTTTCCTGAAAAGAAAAAATAAACCTGCTGCACCACCCCACTGCAAAAGCTGTAAGGTTGAACTCTTGCTTTTCATACCTGCTGAGGTAATGGTATTTTAGAGTGTTTCTACTTTCTCTAGTGTTGCATATTGATTAAGTTACTCAATATTTGACAACAAGAAGCTTCTTTTCCCAAGATATTTGTTAGAGAAAATCTATGCTTTTCCATTTACAATGGAAAGCATTAAAAACACACCTCGCTGTTTATGTGTCTTCCTAATGGTAAGATGTGCAACCAGCACCGGGTGACTGAGCAGGATGGTATGTTGTTTCTTGACACACAACAATTTCTGTCAAGTAAAGAACCCAGCATTTGAATAACCGATCATTTCATTCATGTTTCCCCTAAGATTATATCCAGAATTCTCTTTAAAAAGCAATTTCAACTTAGATAAAATGATGATTTGATGCATTTATATTAGGTTTGTGTATCGAAAAACATTTGCTTTTATTGCTTGCTTCATAATTTCTCCCCTTTTCAGTCTGAACAGGGTCTTTGCTTTCCCACCACCACCACGTACAATTGTGCAAGAATTCAGTGGTCTTGAAGTAATTCTGTCAGTCAATGCTGCTTACAAAAATCTGTGGGGTTGCATATTTCTATATTTCTGTATTTCTTGCAAGAATTCCCAGAAATACAACTAATGATCATTATCATTTTATGCAGGATAGAAAGCCTTCTGTCAGAGTTAGTCTGGCTACTGGGGTGAAAACTATATGATCTAACCCTATATGAACAGTTGCAGTAACTCGTAAATTATAGATGAATGCTGTGATTCCACATTCTGTATCAGTCAGGTGCTGTCTGTGATCCTTTCTTCCATCCTTGCCTATTCTCTGACAAAATACAAGGTTGAGTTTCAGTATAACCATGCTCTTTTAGCTTTATTTTATAAATATGTCTAGTAGATATTAACTATTTTCAACTCCTTTACAGTACATATGATCAGCTCTTAAAGGAAGAGCAGATTTCTCTTTTTGTTTCTTTAAATAACTTTCTTGAATACTCTTCTGGGAGACATCAAAACTGTCTCTAGTTAAAGGTGGCAGTGTACGTACCTACTATGTCTTTTGGGGTTTTAGCCAGTCCTTTTCTTTCAAAGTTGTGCGAGAAGCCATGTGGCCTTCTCCTGCAAAGCCTTCCCACAGAGACAAAACACTCCTTTTGTATTAGAGATACAGTAATGTCTGCAGATATCTTAAAGGGCAGGAGGGGAAGCTTATTTGCAGTTTATCAAGAAGGGAAAAACGCACTATGGATTGAATTCGGTAGCTCTAAATTTTTGCATGCGTGTGCCTGCATGCTTACATAGTGGTGACTTCATTAGCCAGTCATCAGAGAGCTGTGACTCATGCTCTGGCAGTATTTAGCTGCATTGCAGATATACATATTAAGTAAGGCTTAATTCATAATTAATTGGCAATTAAGAAGTAAAGTTTTGTGGAAGTTGAATTCCACTTTTTTTTTACCTTCTGGGCAATACTAGACTGTTAAGCTCTAGTGACGGTTATCGTAAAGTAGGTTGAAGTAGCTGAACAGGAAATATATGGAGAATGAACTTTGAATGATTTGAAACAACGCGTTTCCTCTACCTCCTCCATCACATACGCACATACTCTTCTTTAAAAAAAAAAAAAAAAAAAGCCAAACAAACAAAAAAACCCCAACACCATATATTGTTTACCACCATAAAAGTAAAGGCTGAAGTTTGATCATAAAATGTACTTCTGCATCAAGAAACCTGGCAGAAGAAATCAATAAAAAAAGAATTGCTTGTCTTGTTTTTCCCAAAATAATACTCAGAGAAAATATGATAACACATCTTGAAGGCAGGTCAGGAAGGGCAAGTTTAACTGAACAGAGGTATCGCACAAACAAAGTGTGCGACTAATCCATATATTCCTTTATTGTCTGGGCACTCTCTCCCCTTCTCTGTTGGACTGAATTCAAGCAAAACATCTTTTAACATTTTGTTTACCCAGCCTTTCTACAGTCAGTGTTCACCATTGAATTAGCAAGATTTCAGTGGCATGCAGAAATATGGCAAGATTAAGAATGTTTATTTCTACTGTTCCATGCTTGTACTCCCATCCATGTGCTTGGTGAGATTTATTCTAATATGCAGAGCCTCAGTCATCAGTTACGACCACATTTGGCGTGCTGTTCCAGTGGTTCTGGCTGCAGTGCTCAAGGAGAGGTTGCTGGTTTTCAGTGACTCTTCTTGTCCCTCTTCACCTGAGTGCAGGCAGCGTGGTTGGGTGCTGGTGGCTCTGCCAGCCATCTTACATCCCTGCTTTACCAACCAGCTTGTGCCTCATCAATTCTACACCGTATCGTCAGGGTCCTCACCTTCAGTGCTGCCAGTGGTCCTGCTTCTGAGCTTGCTAATGTCACTGTGCAGGCAGTCATCATAGATGAATCCGGAATGGCTATCTGAACATCCTTTGCAGGCAATTAGAGGCGGTGACGTATGCTGTTAATGAGTGTCCTCTATTGGAATATGGTAGCTGCTGATAACATCGGACACTACCCATGAAGCAGCCGTAGCCTGGTTTGTGAGCGCTCAAAGAACGGACAGTTTTGACTTCTATGGTGGACACTACTGCAAGTGACAAAATACCCAAAAGCAGATTTGTACTGCATTTTGTTCATCACTTGATTTGGGTTTTGCTAAGACCTACTGTACACGTGAGAAGCAAGGGATTTTTTTTTTTGTTCTTTGTCGTAGTTGTATATTTTTGGCAACATACGTGGATTATGAACATTTTATATGACACAAGAATACAAAGCAGGATACAGCATACAAAAATGGCTGCGTTCCACTTTGGCAGTCCTCTGCAAATTCATCACCGCTCTCTTTCTGTTGGCTTCACAATCATTTATTGAGAAACAATTGCTTCTTCCTGTGGAAACAGGTATATTAGTGGAAGCTCCAGGCTCTATGCAGCATATGATGTTGGAAGTTTAATTTAGTCTTGGAGAAATGAAAAAATGTGAAAGAAAATTTGCGGGTTTTTTCATATATTGCAAGACACTGAACTATATTAACTTTATGCAATGACTTTTGCTCAGCCTACAGATTCATTTTGTGGAACTGGCAACACTGAAGATGTAGAAAGGTATAGAAAGACATAAAAGATGCTTTATAATAAATGCCGTCACCTTGCTACATCCGGTTTCCCAGGATAATGATTAACTATTTGTATTCTTCGGCATTTCTTTATTTTGGCAGATTAGAACTCAGCCCCTCTAGGTGATAACTCCTTTTAATAAATATGCAGCTATTTTTAGATATACTATAAATATTTTAAAGCCGTGGTATTTTTTTAATTCTCAAGGGGGTACAGGCCGTTTGGCATTCTGTAACTCCTGTGCCTTAGCTATATATTATTGTTCTCATTTTGACAACTAGTAGCTAGGACACAGAGAGAGGAAAGGTCAACCACAATGTATGTGGCCGCCCCTTGAAGCCGGAGCATTATCTCCTGAACGCTGGGGCAGCACTCTCACTACAAGACCCTCTTCCCCCGTTGTGTAGCCGTATGCAGATTTCTAATGACTTCTTGGGAATAGGGTCAAGAATACAAAGCTAATGAAGAATTTCTGTGGTGGTGGTAAACAGATTTTTTTTGTTTGTTTTTTACTTTTAAATTTCATTGAGGATTAAGCTCTGTACAGAGCCATGGAAGCCTGCAGAGCTTTAATTACTCAGCACTGGAAAAGCTTAATTTTGCTGAATAGAGTCTTTCATGATTTAGTATGTTTCTGATATGCCCTTGAAACATCACTCACAGAAAACAAATAGACAAAAATAAAATTGCAAAGTTTTAATGCACCTGCAGTGAGTTTTAATGAAATTCCACAAGAGCACTGTGAACATGTCCTAAAATTAGCTGAAATACTCTGTATGTGATCCTGATATTTTAATTAAAACATCAGTGAAAGGAGTCAGTTAGTTTGAGATTTTATGGAACTACTGAAAAGTAACTGCAGACACAAATTCTTAGAGGAATGAAAAAAAGTATGGAGAGAGTTGCTTGTCATTATTTTCACAAAAATATGTGATTGTAACACATTCCCATAGTCTGTATTAGCTCTTTTGAACGAGGCAGGTTCGGTTCTGCATTGCATTTGTGACTCTTTTCCCTAGTATTATTCAGCCTATTGTGCCACTTCATAGAACAGCCCATAGGGATTGGTCATTACCTCCTTTAAGATTAATATCCTGTTTGTTGGCAAAGAGTACAGAAATATGGAAATATTATAAAAGCACAACATACTGCTTTCCTTTGAGCTGAAAGGTAGGTTTAAGATTTATTTGGCTCTTGATTGTAATTTTCTTTTTTTTTTTTTATAGATAGATTTAATTTGTTCCTTGGAATTTAAGTTTCATCACATATCTTTGTATGATCAGTCAATAAAATAATAATTGGGGAAAAAATTAATGAACCAGCCTTTCAAAATTGTACATCTGCAAATCTGAAAAGCTTAAAGTGCAGTTCTAAGAAGATAAATGAAAGCTAAACTGAAGGGGAGGACCCTTCTTGCAAGACAATTAAATGACATTATAGATACTATTATTTTCTAAGAAATAATCTTTTATACTGAAAAGAAAATCTTTTCATAGGTATAGGACGTACTACTTATGACAAGAGATTGGAAGGCAATTTAAAATTTCCCCAAAGGGCATATGCCAGTATATTCCAGACCTCTGAAAACTGGGATGACTCTGTGGGGTGCTTAATTATAGACCAAAGTTTTATCAAACTAAGAGAAATAGGAAGTACTAGAGTAAGTATAAAGCTGCAAAGAATGTTCAGTGGTTTAATACTCAAAGCCGAGTACATTTTTTTATTCTCAAGACCAGCTGCAGGACAACTGATAAGAAGTGCAGGGGAAAGACAGCCTTTGGCTACTTGTTCCATTATCTCTGGATGAAGATGCCCTCGATTGTGGATGGATGTTATAGCCACCTCTATCTGAACATAGGGAAAATACTTTTCAGAAATATTTATACTGGATAATGTGTGAACGTGCATTTTCAAAGGACTTTTTTTCTTCTAACGAAGAAGTAATGTCTTTGAGGGAGGACTGATGTTTACCCTCATAACAAAGTGTAGGAACACCCATCTCAAAAATCTTTTCCAGCTTCCCCAACCATAGAAACTCATCTACAGAGTATGAAAATGCTACAAGTCATTCTCCACAGACTGGAAATGGATATTGCCTTATCTCTGCTGTTCATCACGGCACCAGAAAGCGTATGAGACCTCCTTGCCGAGGTGAGCAAGACTCAGTGAGACTGAGCCCCAGTGCTTCTGGTGCGTGACACCTTGCCACTAGGTAGTGTTGTCTTTTACACGCTGGCCCTTGCCATGTTCAACACCCTATATGTCTCAACATCAATTATTTGCTCTTGATTCCTTTCCAGCGGTCCTTGCATGCAAGCAAGAACAAGGTCATGATAAAGTAGTGCAGAGGAATTGTTGTTAACTGCACTTTCATCTCTGTGCTCAGACCATTTTCTTTCTGGTCAGCAATTCACGATTATGCTACCGAACTGGAGTAACATCCAGAAACCAGATTTTTCACAAACTTGGTACCAGAGCTCTACAAGTGAATCTGAAGGTAAAATTCCTGTTTGTTGGTGTTACTCTGTATGTTAATGAACCCATAACTCCTCTGTGTGTTGATTTTTAAGGTTGTATTCACCTTGAGATGTGTGCACTTAGGGGTCAAAGGAGATAATGTCTCTCATACAAGAGATAAATGTCTCTTGCTGAAACTCTGCTCTTCTCTCTGAATAGCCTTCCACAAATTTTAGCTTTGCGCTTCTTGAGAGGCACACAGCTGAAAGCCACAGACAATGACATCAGGTGGAGTCCATCATGCATGCTTTGATGTCATTACTCTGGGGGGGAATCTTTTCAGAGTGACATGGCAGCCCGCTGAGAGCCATCTTACCTTAAAAGAACCTGCACGCTGAGGACGTTTAAAAATAAGTATGTATCAACTTCCTCTTCTCTCCAAAATAAAATATCTCTAAGGGACACCCAGTGGCTTTTTACTTCTTTATCCACTTGTTTCCTTTCCATTCCCTGTCCAGGCTTTTATTTTCTGCCCATCCTGCCCTCCCTTAACGCCTTTCTCGTTTCTAATTTTCTTGTTCCCTTCTCCCCGTTCCCTCCTCCCTACCCAGCTAACTCCTGTCCTCCTCCTCTCCCTCGGGTCCCCGCTGCCGAGCCCTCGCTAACGTGCTCACAGACCCCTCCATCCCTCTGCTACAAACTTGAAGATGAAGGAATTGACAGGCGGAGTGGACAGCTGGAGTTTGTCTGACGTGACGGTTTTCCCCTGTGCCAGAGATTAGTATTGCCGCCGTGGTAGCGCAGCCAAATATGAAATACAACCACAGCCTTTTCCTGAAATATGCCCTATATAAATTCCAGTCCTTGGGTGGGAGAAAAGTTGACTATATTTGTTATCATCTTTTTTTCATGAACATGCACAGTCTATATATACTTTTTACATCTAAGCCTCCTTCCAGCCTTCACAGTGTAAGTAGCAGTTCATAGACTCAAAGGGAATGACGCATATTTAGTTTTTTAAACCTGGGTGATATTCTGTGTAATTGACAAATAATGACAGGAATGCCTCTATCACTATTTAGTTCAATCAGACAGTAGGTATCAATGTTTACTCTAATAAGGAGAACAAGCTAAATTTATCTTTACAGGAAAAATGTTTCATTTATCACTCTATAAAAATGCTGAGTGAGCTACAACATTAAAAGTCAAGATGACCTGGATTTTATTTGTCACTGACTTATTCGGGGAATCTTATTTAACCCTTATGTTTCTTAGTCTGCACATATGCCAAAAGGGTTTAATAACTTAGTTCTCACTCAGGTTGGAAAAATTAATAACTGGTAGCTGCTTGGATACTTCCAAATAAAAGCACCATATAGATATAGTCATAATTGTAACTGACAGCTTTCAAAAAAATACATAGCTATAGGCATAATAATAATATCCAGTTCCACTAAATGAATTTAAAACTACAAAGAGTATCAACCCTCCCACTTTAAACAACTAGTTTTCTTTCCCTTTGAGGAAGGAGAATTGGGGATTCCCAAATATGGAAAAAACCACAAAGCTTCAGCACTTTCTTTTGTAGCACCTACTATTGCCCACTGCTTCCAGCAACAATATTCTAGCCTATATTTGGCAGTATTTTAGTATTTGGGATGACAATTCTCATGTTCCAATCCCAGAAAGCAGGATTTGGTGATTCTCTCAATGACAGTAATATAAAGCAGCACATTAGTGGTTTTATTTTGCTTATTTTACGGAATTCTATCACACGGTAAAATTGGAATCTGCCCCCTTAAATAGGGGGTTGAAAATCTGGACGTATATCTCAAACCCACATAACAGGTGGAAGTTTTCACTTGAGATAACAAATGTTTTTTACAGTTCTTTTGGATGAATTTTGTGGTTTTCCTGTTCCAATCTGAAATTTCCTGGGTCTGTCATGACTGATCTAAATTAATAACTAAAATACTAAAGCTTTATTACCATAAAAGGATTTCTGTTTCCCAAATGATAAGAATGTTATGACATGTATTGATCTACTGAGGTGGTATTAGTCACTGAAAGATGGATCTCCCCATTTATTTTTTGTCCTTTTGCTATTATTATATTTATTGAGAACATGTCAGAACAATTGGCACAAAACCTTGAGATGTTGATAAACTGATAAGCCGTGCATATATTTGAAGCAGTAGTTGATCAATGTATATTAACTAAGGTTATTAGGACAGGGAAATGTAATACTTTCCACATCTCCTCTTGGAAATAAATTTAATAGTCTATCTCACCTCCCATGTGTTTCCCAGTAATCGCCTTCAGTTATTTTTTTTCCAATTAATTACAGCCATTTAGATGATGAACGGAGTCTCTCTCATGGGGCCATGTAGTCAGAGTACTGCTTGGAAAAATTATTCTTTGAACAATGCAACCTTACACACAGATTATTTCTAAGCAGATTTTTTCCCTATGTCATACTCATTTTAATGTGTATTTGGAGAATCTGGAATGTATTGCAAGCTAGTTTACAACTAAATTAAAGGAGAGGAAGGACGCATCAGAAAGATTTCACCCAGTTTGTCAGTTTAAGCTCCTAGCTATTTAGAATTCTTCCCGTGTTTTTGCGGCAGTTTTATGATCTTTATTGAGATTTAGGGAGGAAAGTACATAGGATTTCTTCTGTGTTTTTTTCTCTTCTGTATGTGTGTGTGTGCGCGTCCTTCCCCATTGTTCAGTTACAGTGCTTGTTTGGCGAACACACAACAACAACATATAGTAGCAGTGAAAGGTTTTAGCTGTAGTCATCCAAGACGATGATGAACATAAACCGTTCTATGTGAATTATGTTACAGCAGAGAATATAACTGAAGAATAATGAGGAAGCAAACAGAAAATATTTACTGAAGGGGAAAACTGGAGACAGGCCAGATTGCAGATTTTTATAGTACTTTTTTCTTTAAGCCATATACCAGCCATGCTACAAATATATCCAAGAGCAGGAATTAACTGCTTAAGAAGGTCATGCTAACGTGGATCAATTTAAAGTATCAGAAGCTATGTTGTTTGTGTTTCAACACCAGTGAAAGAGGTATCATTTGGAGGGATACTATAGTATATCCGCTAAAATAAATCTCCATGCAGATATCTCCTGACAGGCATGACTATGTGGTGTGCATAAGTAAATAAATAATGTGTAACAGTATTCTTATGGAAATTACCATATTGTGGAGAATATCTTTTAAAAAAACATTCAACATATCAAAAGCACATCACCCACTGTGCTGCTTAGTTTCCTCTTGGATATTGGGGCACACTTAAGGTCTCAGTATTTCTAATGCTGTGAGCCAGACTTTCGGTATCTGACTGAGTCCATCTATCAGCTTTTGACCATCATGGGTAATTTTCCACTTTAACACCAAGTCACAGGCCTGAATTTAATTTAGAATACTTGTGTGATCAAGTTTATTCAGTGTGGGCTTCAGTTAATAGATGGAACGGGATTATGGAATTGATTTGCATAGAAATTAGAATTGATCAAAACTAAATTATTGATTATTTCAAGTTGAAAAACACTCTCTTCAACCTTGCATTCTCATAGAGCAGCTCCTCACTGATTAGCTTTTATCATTACATAAATGATAACATAATAAAGGTATGTAGGTAGGCTGGAATTTGCTGATCTTTTCGAACACTTTAGAATGGATAATGAGTTTGAATCAGAAGAAGTCTCCCTTAAATGCTGTGAAGACCTTATGATACATTCTGATATCACTTCCAACTTTATTTGGGAATGAATAATGTTCGATTTTCTGTTTCATATTAAAAATGTAATCTGCTTTTCCATTTACATATAGAATTAACAATATCCTTCCCGTTTAGTTTTTTTGTGGTCAGATTAATTTATTGCGTTTATTAGAAGTCCTACATTAAATTGCATTGAGTTTTGCGCCTGCTAACACTTCCAGTTCTTTATCTGTAATGACAAAATACTCCTCTTCCCTTGCCTCCTCTTTTTCCCCGTTAAATGCTATTTATTTAAAGAACTCACGAACAATGGCATTTATTTGAGAGCTATGATAACAAAGTTTAATTCTTGGCTCTACTACGTGATCGCTTTATGATACTGAACAAGTTAGGCTCTCTGTATACTGTTCCCTATTTATAATGGGCAGATAATGGTGCTTTCTTCACTGGCAGATCTTAACAATGAAGGTATTAAAGGTTGTGTGTACTTGTGCTGAGGTATAGCCAGAACTTTTAAGTAGATACAATTTTTGAGGTAGGTTGAGAGCCATTTCCTTCCTTTTATTTTATTGCTAACCTCTGGAAAAGCTTTCTTCTTGTTCCCTCAAAAATGTGTGTTTTCAGAGTTTGCTGCAAGCGTCATAGCTAATCACAGATATCAGAGATCCAATTATGAAATTGTCTGATTTTAGAAACTTCAGAAGTAGAATTCCAGAGTCACATTTTAGCTATTTACTTTTCATCTGAGAGAAGTCTGTACAGATGGGTATCTTGTTGGAATTCAATAACATCAATTACTTTGATGTTCTTTTGGTAACTGAAGACAGTAAGGAGAAGATTAAAAGTTCATCAGTATTTATTTTCCTACAAACCTCTCTTGCAATGACTTTCCTTTGAATATTAAGGTAGGTGATTTCTTTTTTGCCTTTTGAGCTACATTCAGGTCATCCAGCTTGCCAGTAATTTGAATACCAACAAACTGGGTCTTCCTGACAGCCTGAGCTTGACAGGCTGCTCTAAGCCCCTCCACTGAATTGTTGGTCTGTCATGTTATTTCTCCTAGTAATGGTATAGGAGCTGATAGCAACCTGAATACCTAAAAATAGATGGAGAGAATAGGCCTTAGAATTTGTAGCTGGTATTTTATCATCTTGGCTCCCTCTGCCATTGCTTGGTGGAATGTGATAGCTTAAAATAACTAAACGCCATTTTTGTGCCAAAAATATAAAATGTCATTCAGTATTACAGTATCTACTTCAGATATGGACACCCCTAACGCTTCCTACAGCAGCCTTCCTAGCACAGCTAATTCCAAAGACTGTCAGAAATAAAACTCTTGCAGGTGAACAAATTTATACCACAGGGAGAGACACTTTTATTAAAAGGGGAGAGATGTTTTAACTCCATCTGCATCCATGTGTCCAATTCTTTCAGACTGTACACATGGCGTATGATCTCGTACGGTCCTTACAACTGCTGCTTTGTCTTTCCATCACAAGTCGGGTACTGAGTAAAAGTATAAAATCTGCCTTGCCGTCTTATACTTTCTTCATAGCCAAGGGCTAATTTTTGTTGCTACGAGGAGTATTCATGCATATAATGAATATACAGTAGATTTGATGAGCTGGTGCCTTCTGTTTCAGATGGTGTTTCAGCACGTTGTTTCGTTGCTGTAATGCAAGCAAAATGTTTCCCTGTTTTGACAGAATGCGCGTCGCTACCACTGATTTAACATGCCTCTCCTGAAAAATATATCATGTGGTGGAACTACTTCACAGAAAGCCAAGTGGCAATTTTTAACAAGCTAAAAGATAGGGAATGTTGTCGTCATTCATTACCAGTTTGCCTGAGCTACATTGCTACTGATCTCTGACTAAAATCCAGTTGAGTGCTTCTCATCAGCTTTATCATTCTGATAACGATCAGATAGGGGAACTGGAGGTGTAAAACCAAACAGCTGTATTACAAGCCTCATTTTGAATCAGATAGAGGGACTGTTTTAGCTGTTAAAATATCTCACGCACATCCTGATTCCTTTTTATTATTCCCATAATTTCCAGGAGAGCCGTTCAGGCTGCTCAGGTCTCTGCCGCGGCTCCGGGCAGAGGAGAAGCACACACGCTAACATCTCAGGCGCAGCCTCTGCCGCGGAGTGGGGAGCGAGTGACATGGAACGGAGGAGCTAAATTTTTGCTGCTACGGTGGGACAGGTTTTTGGAACACTTTTGTACAGTTCTCTGGCATTTGAGAGGCTTGGCTGAGCTCTTGATAGGTTGAGTTTATAGGCAGTTACTAGTTGCAAAGGCTTTGTAGTTTGTCTAAACTTTTCTTTTTCCTCTTGGGAATGCATGGATCTCTCTTGTAACTGTGAAACATTTTAGTTTTACTGCAGTGAGGATGGGAAGGGGTGAACCAAGAACTGTACAGAGTGTATTTTATCATGAGAAATAATTAGTGGGTAAGAGACTTGGGCTGTCAGAAATTTTTATGCCTATGTTAAAGCAAAATGAATTGCTAGACAATAAGGAAAATGACATTTAGGGGGCCCTGTGGCTTGTGTGGTTTTGATACCTTTGCCTCAGATAGTTTCACTAGGCCCAAGTGCCTCAGTTCATCCTTTCTCCTCTCATTTCAATTGTTTTGGAAGTGCCAAGAGCATGTTGTTTGATTTAATAAATGTTTTGTCAGTCATAGGCAGATTGTTTGCAGAGCTGCAGTTCTCTTAGGTATGTGTTTATGAAGTATATGAGCCTGGTAGTGATGAATTTTCTTCATATTCTCTTGTGTTTTGTATTTTTGTAGAGCAGAACAGAAACATTGCATTGTGATAAAGTTGGGATGGTGGCTGACTCACTTCCTTTTTCACCCTCCTGAGCTGGAATTGTCTGTGTTTTCATTTTTTGTTCAAGTTTGGCAAAGACAGTGTGATTATGCACTTCACACTTTGTACTCCTGAGGTAGTGTTATGGATCTTGATTCTGCCATGAATTTGGATTCAAAGCTACCCTGGGCTGAATATTTGGGTTGTCAGAAGTGTTTGAAGGGTGGCGGGATGGTCGTTTCATCTCATAAAAGTGTATATAAAAACCAATGAAATAAAACACAGGACAGAGGCAAGAAGTGATTCATTAAGGGTGGACAAATTGGCTTTCAAAAGACAAAGTAACGGCTCTCCAGAGAGATAACAGAGCGAGTTGCAGAGCAGTCTGGCTAGAATCCAGAAAGACATTTAATTGTGTGCTTAGTTTTAAATATTCAAGTAGTGTTTTAGCTTTACAGGGAAAATCCATGTGTGTAAAGTAAAACAGAATAGAGTTTTCACATGATTAAGCTCTAAATCTTGCTCCATTTCCCTGAATGTTGCTCCGCGGTTTCCAAGTCATGATTCCACTTTGGAGTGACCTTGTATTTCATAGCACACATCTTCTCAGCTGTGCATAACCCTCAGGTTCAGGTGGCTCCGATCTCAGACGTTTTGGGACATTTAGGTACAGCATCTCAGACTTAAGTTTACGAACACCGAAATAGCAATAGCATACTGTTCTCTTTGACAACAAATCAGTTGTCTGTCCTTCTCAATGCAACAGGTTTCAA
Organism: Ibidorhyncha struthersii; assembly: GCA_013398815.1. Classification (NCBI taxonomy): domain Eukaryota; kingdom Metazoa; phylum Chordata; class Aves; order Charadriiformes; family Charadriidae; genus Ibidorhyncha; species Ibidorhyncha struthersii. The sequence goes on from VZSZ01007121.1 coordinate 589,211, forward strand.
CTTTTCATTGTAGGAGAGGGCTGCTCACTTAGGAGAAAGCTTCTCTTGACAAGTGAATATATACATTAGCAATTAGCTGCTATGCAGTGGCTAGGAAAACGCACAGAAAAGTTTTGGTTAATAAGATGAGTTCAGGAAAATGCTTCTAAAAGACCTTAAGGCTAGATTCTAATTAGCAAATGACAAAATTGTTCAGAAAATAAGGCTAGTACTGTAAGAATCTCACCATAGACAAAGACTACCATCAGCAAAGATGCTTAATTATCCACTGCATATAATAACTCCCTTGTGGAGTTATATGATAAGTCTAAAGGGTATTGAAGTCAGAATTACCCTGAAAGTCTTTGGCTTGAAAAGCAGGAGCAGTGAAAAACGATAAAACAATGAAAACAGTTTGAAACAAGTTGCATCTTTTCAATAACAACTTCTTTTTAGGCACTCTGTAGATAACAAAGCAGAAAAACAATGAAAAATTGTGTGGGCTGGAGTTTCTTCTCTTTTACATGAGCTTAATTGTGTTTTACTGTTCTATTCCTGATTTTCATTAATACTAGCAAGAATGAAGTCAAGGCTTACTGCTTCTTAGCTGCTCAGTACAGTTCCATGCAACTCTTTGAAAACAAGAGGAGCAAAGCAATCTTTTGGTAACATAATACAACCCCTGAACTTTGATCTCAATCAAGGCAATCTAGAAAGAAACAATAATGTCCTAACTCTTTTAAAGCTTGCAACACTGAAAAATAAAACCGCTATCAGAAACCTACCCACAGAACGCTGAGAAATAATTCTCCTGACCTACAGCACTGCTCCATATGTTGTATATACTAAAGAGAAAAACTGTTTTTTATTTGTACCTACAGCTCCCACCAATTATAGCTAGAGTTGTTGGCTCCCTGTGTGTTTTCATTGACACAGATGGATAAAAAATGATACAGCATATAAGATAGAGAATATTATAACTCCAAGCTCTCAAGTTACACCATAGACACGATTTAAATTCCTTTATACATTTTCAGCTTGAGAAGTTCTCTGAGAAATAGCCTTACTGATTAGGGTCTGTGTAAACTAAAACTTAAAGCCTTTGCGTTCGCATTCAGCCTTGAAGACACAGCAGAGAGAAGACAAGTGATTCTTTGGGGCCAAGAGACATTTAGTACTGGTCGCAGGCTGTATGCGGGGACCCAGCCCCTGCTCGTTATGGGGAAAAGGATCAGGACATTCGTCTCATTGAGACAACCAGTAAGTGAGACTGTACTGATGTACCTGCCATGCAGAGGTCTTGTTTGTGGTGGAGCTGCACTGGCTTAAGCAGCAAAACTATGATTTCTTCATCCCCTACTCCTCCACCGCCTGGTGCTCCTCCGCAATCCCTGTGTCCCATGTCAGCATGGGTGCAGCCCGTCTGACGGAGAGTGACCGCCAAGCCTGCAAGGCTATCAACTCACAGCCAGCAGAGCGGGAGGTGTGAAGTGTCGATGTTCACGTTCAGAGGACTCGCTCGCTGGGGCGGCGATGGCAGCAGGATCCAGCTGGAAGCCCTCGCGTCAGTCCTGGGGGAGCGCTCGGGACCAGGAATTGGCCGTGGCTTGGTTATAGTTTCTCCCAGCAGCGCTGGGAAGAGATCTGGAAGGGTAGCATCAACCTGACAGCAATCACCGGAGAGGCAAGCCCCAGGTTTCATTGGAGAAACCGAATATACAAACGGTCCTTCCTTTGCCATTAGCACTTACTACGGTTTGGATGGGCTTCCCGCGGTACAGGAGCTGAGCTGTAAGACAACAGGGCTGAGATGCTGAGGTTTTGTGCCAACAGCAATCCCCTTCACCTCCAAACTGTGAGCTAGTTTTAAATACAAAAAAAAGTAATTTAAAAAAGAGATTCTGGAAGTAGCTGAGGAACAGGTCTGGATCTGAGTGACCAGTGGCCCTTCTAAGAGCAGGTTTTAGTCAGCCCAGCTTCTGTCACATGTCTCTAGAAGTTTTGTGAACGAGAACCTCGTGTCCTGGATCTTTCTCGCCCCTTTGTTTCTGGTAGGGTTTCACATGGTAATTACCTTAAGCAAAAAGCTCAGGAAAGCAAAACAGTACTCACATCAGGAACTGCATGTGCAGTGCCAAAAAAATCACATTTCCTGATAGACAAACCTACAATAATAACTGATTTTAAAACTACAAGAATGGTCACCGTGTATCAGCAACCACAGGAGTTTTTTTCTAACTTTACAACCAGTTTTAAGGTTTTTATTAGTTTCAGTCTCTCTTAGATTTTCTGTTCACCACAACTGAAAAATGGTGTTAAATGGCCTTTTTGAATCCTGCTAATGAAGTCTTTAAACTATGTAATAACCAACCAAAATATAAGTGAAATTATTGCTTTAAAGCAAAAGCAAACACAATGATCGCGATAGGTATGAAGGCAGGTAATGTTACATGCATGTAATGCAAATTTGTGTAGCTGAGAAAAGTTGTACTTTTGAATTACAGGATGTGGGAGATGAAGGGTGTAACGTTCTGAGAAGCAATTTTCCAAAGCATATGCCTTCAGTTTAAAAACATAATATTAAGTGGTATCTAGAGAAAATGTTAGGAGAGCATAAAAGAATGAGTGCGGACAAAATGCTTATGAAAATTAGGTAAAATTGCAATAACTTTGAGCGATTACTCCACACTGACATCCTGAAATTTCTATTCCATGTAAATCTACAGATCAGTCTGCAGATCCAGAGGGGGGACGTAGTAACTGCAGATGTGACATAAAATAAGAAATGACAGAGAAATACTGTGCTTTGGGGGAGGGCTCAGGTGACACCCAATACCTTTTGCCATGTCTGAAGAGATAATGTGAGTACTATTGTAATATTAATCACAAAATTTATGGCTAAGATATCAAAAGTGATTGGCTCATAAAGAAACCAGAAACTACACACCAGTGTTTCAATTTAAAAATACATTCTTGGGAGATCAGAACTAGCTCTTAATGGTTTAGAAAACAGGAGTAACACAACCCAAAATTCATGATGCGTGTAATTTGCCATGCATAGTTTGACAGGCTCCCACTAATTGCTACATGTTCTCTGCAGAATCAATACCGGCTTCGGTGGCACTGAAGGTGTAGTATTCGTTCTGTTTGTAAGGGGCCTCCTCGGTGTCCTTATGACATTGCCGCTCAGCCCATGGGAACAGGCTCGGGGTGATACTGCTGGGTTCTCCCTGCTTCCATTAGCTTCAGCTGGAGTAGAGGTGATCCAGACTGTGCCAGATGAGGCTTTTTTTTCCTTCAGCACAGGCGGGCTGCTTCTCATGGAATGTCTGACAGCATTTCTCAAGGCAGATGTTCTCTCCGTGGAGGAAAACTTCACTTCCTATGCATATTTACATACATTTCCTAATGTTTATCGGAAACTACAAACCCAAGGTACTCTTTATGATGATACACACCTACATTTTTTATTTCTTTGTTAATACTGTATTAGGCAAAATGGAAAAGCGAGTGCTTCCTGCAAGACTTTTTAAACATAATCGAGGACACTGGTATCTTTATAAAATTAGCTTATACATTCTGCCAATTCCTCTGTCCCCCACGTAGCTCTGAGGGATTGTAACACCCGTGCCATTGACAGCAGTCTCATTATCTTTAAATCGCAGTCCCTGGACTTATTTACTGAAATAGTTAGGTTAAAAATGAACGTTGAGGCTTAACTATTACTTGGTTGCCATTAATGTTTATCAGTACTCTTTGCATTTGAACCGACAAAGGGAAGATTGCGAGAGGCAATAACTGTGCTGATCCTGCTCAGTGCAACATAATTGCAGGGTCAGACTTAACGTGTTTTATATCAGCTTGTTCATAACGCTGAAAATGCTTTTAGGAGTCCACAGTAGCGCTGCAGTGAGGCAGCTGACCTGCCCACCAGTAGAGATGAAAAGGCCATCCCAGCCCATATGCCTCAATAGCACTTAACAAAAAATCCGTTTTTTGTATGTGTGTGAATGTGTGGATATTTTTGTGCACTGAAAAATCAGTTTCCATGAAGAGCTCCCAGAAAATACCTTATATAATAAAGTTTCAAGTATTAAAACATACATATGGACACCAACCCTCCAGTGTTCTGACTTCTCTTTGATTCTGTCTGCTGACAATGCCATACTGTTACTAGAAGAACAAAAGGGGGAAAAAAAGGGAAAAAAAACCCAAGGGCATTTAATGATGAATTCTAAAATCAATTTCTTCCCCGTCCTGTCCTCCCCCCGATCAGACAATGAATTGTTTAATTAAAAGATCTGAGGGCAAACGAAACACATTACAAAGGAAGATGTCTGCTGGGGTCTCTGTTACCACAATCGTCTTTTTTTTTTCAAAGCAGACCGAACTCCAAAACAGCCATGTTATTTGATGGAGTTTATAGCAGCAGAAATTTGCAGGGGCAGGAAAAGCAGACTTTGTAATGAGAGATCAACTAACTTCAGAGGTTTTGAACTGCAAGACGGGGAAGGTAATAGCACAACATGGGCAAGTGGGCTAGCAAGTATGTTCTATAGGAATCAGCAAATGTAGAGCTTTCATACGTCTTCTGTAATACACACATGCACAGGTGCATATTTGTGTATGACAATATATAGATATGCAGATCTAAATTCATACTGCTTGTGCACGTATTCTCAGCACTAGTGAGTGTTGCTTTTGCTGCACAGTCCATGCTTCTGTTTGTAGAATTTTCATTTCCCATAACTACGTTTCAACCGGAAGCGAGCGGAACCTGTTTGGCAGTGATGTTGGTTTGCCTCTGAGAGCCATGCAAAATGTCGCGCTTGGGTTTGGTGGTGGCCAGACAGGCTTACTGGGCAAAGTCTGATGCCAAACTGGTGGTAACAATAACGGATCGGAGGCGGAAGGTCCAATTGCTGTGCTAGAATCTTTTTTAGACAATGACTTTCATAGGTGAAGACTGCAGACTAGAAGATGTCTTCAAGAAGTGGGGATGGAGGATGTTCTGTGTGTCGGGCAAGGCTTAAAATGTCACATTTCTGTGGTGCTGCCTGTTATTACAGGTCTGTTGGGAAGGAGGAGATTTGGGCCTCTCTGGATGCTTCCCTTAAAAAAAATCAATTAACTGTGGATTATCAGTCATTGTTTATATTGATTAATAAGTCAGGTATTGCTTTTGCACAGTCTTCTTTCTTTCTGAAGAATATGCAAAGTCCTTTTTCACACTGAGCTGTCACTCTGTAGCAAAGCAATAACCTCATGTTTTTCTGTGGCTACATAATATTTTGGCTATGCATCTTTCTATCTAGTATCACTTTCTCTGTTTTAGAGAAATAATTATTTGAGATTGCCAGAGATAACCACAAATCAAACAGCATTTACCCCTTCCATTAGATTGAAAGTGGTTGCCATCACCTCCTGAATTATTGAGCTAAGAGGTCACAAGTAACAAATGCAATAAAAAGCCATTTGCTTTAGGGCTATTAGCAGATTTTGGAGATAATTATATAATTTTTCAAATATTCCTAGGAATTTACTTCACTAGCACAATCATGCATTTGAACTTCAGCAATGGAAAATTATAGGTAATTTCTGTTTGGTTTGCTTGTTTCTATAGTAATAAGGGTAATTATTAATAAACAGAACACTTTGTTCTGATAAGTCATATTAGGAGAGCCTCTGAAATAAAAAGCAATGCTGAAAGAGCACAGTCACTCTCTGAGTTACCCAGTTCAGTTTGTAAGTGGTAACATATGCTCGAGTCTGTTAGCAGGCAGTGTTGTACAGCCCTCATCTTCCTTTAGAATCGCTGCCTTCAGTGGAGCTACCCTGGTTTACGTCACTTAGAGGTATCACCAGCATGTTTTAAATACATTGGAAAATAATTCGACCTAGATAATTCCACCTGCTTTTACTGTGTATTGATATTAGAGGTCTGTTATTAGAAGTCTGGAGGTGTTAGAGCCTGGAGGTACCTCGAGGTAGGTCCCATTTTGTGGAAATGAGAAAGATGTAAAAAGGCACTTGACTTTTTTCAGTTTGCTTTATTTAACATAAATTGTTCTCCATATTCCTATTACCAAGAAGATAGTTAGAAACTTACTGGTTAACTGTCTGTGAAGGTCAGAAAGGTTTATTAAAAGCAGGTGACTGTCTCTGTAAGTTATCCAGTACTGGCACTCATCTTGCTTAAAAGCTAGAACTAGAGGGATGTCCAGATTTGCTCCGAGGTCTGGTCAAAGCCACAGCTCCTTCAGCGATCTTGAGCTGTCTCTTATTCCCCATCAGGTTACTCATTTTGGTGGCCAGACTGCTTTATCCACTTGCTCGGCAGATCTAAACAAGGACTCAATTTACTTTTTAGAAGACTGTATCCCACAGTGTAGTCTCTTTGTTTTCTCTGCCACCAGCTTTAGCACCGCTATTTGTGTTGTCACGGCCGCTCACTACAAGTGTTACGTTTTTCTTGCTGTCTTTCCTGGAGGACAACCACAAATAGCGCGGGAGGTCTGCAGGACAGAAATAAATGCTTCTTTAAGTCCAGGGAAATTAGGGGTAAAAACTCAAGAAGTACAGTTATGCTCTGGAGTCAAGTCCACAACGTCAGAGATAATTTTTCTGGTGTGCCAGCGTAAATTGCTGCCTGAATGCAGTGCTGTGTTTGCGCGGTTTGCTGTGCAGAACACGGTCCTGCAAACATGGGAGGCAGCTGTAGCTGGGGGAGTCTGCTCTGAATCTGGCTCAGAATTGTTAATTGTGTTTTGATTACAGAATCATTTATCGCTGCTTACACAATATCAAGGACACTGATACTAAACTTACAAGTTTGTTTATCAGGCTGGTAAGCAAGAAAACTTTTCCCTTGGAAACTACTGCAGTTTTAAGTGAATTCACTGATGTAAACCTTCTATGCCAAATTCTCAGCTGTAGACTCTAGTTCTGCCAAAGGGAGTGAATCTGTGCCAGTTTACAGTGTCTGAGACTTTTGTCCCATGAGTCCATTTTTAGATTCACATTTTGACTATAATTGTATTTTAAAGAGTAAAACAGAATAGGGAAGAATGTATTATGTAGCATTTTCTTCTACTCCATTAAAATGATCCCAGTATAATGGAAACAGGTAAAAAAAATCCACTCACTCAGGCAGTTTCCAAAATTGCAGTTCTGCAGAAAGGAGAGATGTGAGTAGTTATACATAAAAATATTGTAAATTTTCAGGCAAAGTAGCATACATGGAAGAAGACATGAAAATGGGCGTATCTGTACAGCTTTACCAAGTAATCTATATTTGGGGGCAATATGCATGCGTCACTCCTTTGGCAGTATGTGCAAAGGCTTCTGTTTGCATAGTCAGCTGTGTGGTCTGGCAAAGATGGTGTGGGGTTTGGGTAAGTTTTGCTTTGCATTATGCTCACTTGACTGTACCTAACTGTGCACACATCAAAACCCCTACTCCTCTATCTAATAGAAAAATGACTCTGAAAGATACACAGTCATCTTTCTTGGATATATATGAAGATGAAGATAATGTCAAGCCATTTGGTATATTCACTTATGAATAATTCATCCAGCTGCACACAGTTATTTTATATTATTATTATTATTAATTATGTGTGTATAGCTGGAAAAGACAGGAAGGCTGTAACTGCTGCCTCATGAGAGACGCTTAATGTTAAGAATTTGGTTAGACCAAGATGTGTGATATGAGGAAAGGAAGACAGACAGTGATAAATAGATCAGAGGACACAAAGGCTTTAATAATGTTGATGGGGAGAAATATCATTTGTTTGAGATGATGGCCTTGGGAGCACAGGCTACTACCGGCTTCCTTGCCAGGAGTTTAGCTCTTTGTTGCTTTCTGTGAGCAGTGGATGTTCAGAGCAGGCATGCCTGCATTGGAGCACACCTGGCTTTGATCTGCAAAGAGATCTCGATGAGGATGTGGGATCTGAATTATGCAAGCACGCTGGGGAAAGGGGCAAGAAGTGTTGTCCAGTTTAGACCAGACATCCAGAAGAATGTGCATGGGGCCAGAAGCAGCCCTGTTTGAAAAGCTGAACAGCTGTATTCTTGATATCCCATTGTTTAACTCTCGGGGGNGCAAAGAGGCACTCCACAGCAATAAACTACTCTCAGACAACATTTTGCTTTCGTATCCCCCATGCAATTCAGAGGTGTCACAAAAACCTGATTGAAATTACATCAAATGTAATGCCTGTGATTTATTTCTGCTTTAGCTCAAAGAAAATCTTTACATTTCATGACAGAAGTGAGTAAAGCCTTAATAACAATTAATCTCCACAGTGATACTTATAATACCTATTTACTGTGTTTAGACTTTTAGGAAAATGTGTACGGAAATAAACCAAACTTAGTGCTGGTGAAAAGTTATTAATCTGCAACTCTTCATTACAAAAATGTAACATAGGAGTTGCCCTTTGGGAATCTCAATTTATTTTTTTTTTATCATGCATCAGAATGATTGAATACTTTTGAAAATGAAACTAAAATGCAAAAAAATAACCTTTAATATTATTCTAGGCATTAGAACGCCCTATGTCCTTTAAGTACGATACTGACTGTCACCATAACCCCCCCAGTCTGTATGGAATAGCAGTGACCCCGCTGCCACCCCGCTTGAGTGCAGACTCGTGGTCTGGAGAGCGTGAGAGACACAGTCTGATGGCACGAGCCGCTGCTCGGGAAACGCTCCTGCGGGCGGCTGCCTGTGGCCACAGTGAAACAGTCTTGTACCCTGAAAAGTGAATTCAGTCGCTCTGACTTTCCCTTTCTTCCACTCAGTTCCGTAAGAGTGGCAGGTGGTTATTCAGCCACTCAAACGCTCGCAAGCGTACTGAGACCAGCACAACTTACACGTGACCCACTTCTGCGCCGCATTGTTCTTTACTCAGCAAGGACACTCAAAGACTCTGCTTTGGACAGAGGTACCTCTCCTTGCACGTACAGATGGGAAAAATATCCGTGCCTGGATTAAATAAGGTTTCAGAGTAGTGAATTTGAGTTGTTATTGACTAGACCCTATGTTATGATTTTCAGGCTTATGGACAAAATATTATTTAATGCTATCTAGCCCAGTCATTATAAAGATGCGTTAAGTTGGGTTAAAATCAATTGTGGCTCTTTAGGTTCTCTATTTGAAATTGATTCTGCATTCAAAATGCAGTAATTCAGTGCTATGGCTACTTTGTGGCTTGTCTTCATTGCCCCCCACCCCCTTCTTTTTAAAATTAGGCATATTTAAGAAATCAAAACTTAGCACTGAGTGTACAACAATGTCTTTATTTCTCCCTTTTTATAGGGAAAGGGTAGTATTTAGCTTTGTGGCTGAAAATGTTCGATCTACTAAATGGACGAAAGCTCACAAGTTGCCTCAATCTATCAATAGGAAAAATAATAGTTTTGCTTCTCAACAATCTAGGTGTCAAAACCATCTCCAGATTCATTAAAACATACCATGGAAATAATTTTCTAGTGGGAGATATAATGAATGTGCAGGGCACTTTTACAACTTGCAGGAAGCTATAAATTTTTAGAGAGCTTTTATTATTATTTCTGTGCTGTAAGTCATGCTTTGCTGTATGTCATAAAGGTTTGAAAACTTAGAATGCTTTGTAATTACTCAGAAAAAAAAAAAATGACTCGTTACATCTTAAATTCAGATAACAAAAGAAATACAGCGCTTGTGCAGGATGTTTACTAGTTCTGCTTATTCCGATGGGCCGAGGCCAAGGGCAAACAGTTATAAAACTGTAGCTGTGTAAAACACCCTTTGCTGTTTAAGTGCACACAAACAATAACAGAATTCGTCTGGAAGTGATGGCTGATGGGATTCAAGGTGAAAATGTCCTTAGTAAGGATGTATTTTACATAGTAAGACATCCACCTTTTGTTTTGTTACAAAAGCCCTGCATGTATTTTTGCTTTAGCAACATGGTCACCACCTTTTTTCCTGCAGAAATATTTAGACATATGTGCAGTAGAACATTGAATAAAATGCGTGTCCTCCTAAAAAATCAATAAGCATTAATTTCAGTGTCTGTAACACTCTTCCATAATTAATTTTTCAGCCAATAAAAATACTATAGAGTAACTCCTGTGCAAAATAAACGGAATAAGAAGGGTTTGTGAGGACAGTCACGAGGAACTGCAGCCTCCTTGCTCAGCACTGGTTGATACGATGTACACCTCTGGGTTGTGCGATGGGGCTCTTAGTCCAACCTTGATGAAGTAAGTATGAAATAGAGGGGAACATATTTCATACAAGTAACAGAAGACAGACACCTGCCAAATATCCAGGAAGTGTTGCGGAGGTTAATCCCTAAGCGCTATCGGTGAAAGGCCCTGAGGTTGGGTATCTCCTGTGATTGCCCCCTCCTGCTGGTGGCAACATGAAACTCTCTTCTGTCCCCTTGTCTGGGCGGTAGGTTGCTGCGTCTGCCTGGGTGGGGTTTGCATCAGTATGTGTAAACTGGAGAAGGTTTAGTGCTCTTCATTGCCAGAAGAGCTGATCAGTCTATTCAGTGCACTAAACTTAAGAGCCGAATTACTGAAAAGTCTGCTTGCAGTTACAGTGTGGGTGAGGAAGAGCAATACGGAGGGATAACAGGCAGAAGTGCGGCATTTCTGAGGCTGTGCTGGTTTGAGACTGAAAGGGACAGGGTACACATTGTACTTCACTTAAATGTCATTTTCCTTGGAACACATTTGCGTGAATTGTATGTACTGATTTTGTTCAGTCTCTAAGGTGTTTGTTTATACCTTCGCACGGATGTCTGAGTATGTCGGGTTTTGTTTTCAAGGTGCTGTTCTCTTTCTTGGAAGCTTTAGTCTTGCTGAGAAGTATTACTTTAAAAATCAAAGTGAAGTTTCAGAGCCAGAGTGAAGCCTTCCTTATAAACGTGTTTGGAAAACAGGACACAAACGAGGTGTTTGTTAAAGGCAGTTTACTGTATCATGTGCGTGACCCCTTATAATTCACCATCTGCAGTAAACATAATTTGCAAACTCTCATTTCTTTAAAACAGACCTAGAATAATTGTAATAATATTTTCAGACAAGTCCCTGCCTGTCACAGAAGCGTTAAGTCCAGCTGCAGGGGAGGATAGGATGCTGCCACACTTTCCATGTCAGAACAGCTGTCGGAAGAGCTGAGGAGCTGGTCTGTCCCTCGGTAGTAGTGCTTGAGAACAGCAGGACGCTCCTTCCCTTTGAAAAATGACAGCATTAGCTCTTGGAGTGTAGAAAAGTGAAAATGAGCCCATCCTTAAACGTTTTGTTAATGTGCGTTGGTACAAATGAGGCGCAGAGAACCTTATTCCACCTTCACACTGAAGCTTTAAATTGTTTTTTTTTTCTACTTTACAACTAAGAGAAAGCAAGGAAGATCTTTGTGTTGCAAGATGTAAGTTCCTGCCAGTCAAGGATGAGACAGTCTGATCAGCCAAGGATATTTGTCCAAACGTGAGTGGGGTTTGCTTTATCTGCTGAAGAATAAAGCAGTGGTGGCACAGGAAGAAGTAGCAAGAGCAACTTTAACAAATTTTGAAAAAATATTGTAGTGAATAATCCTTACCCAAAACTACGCTCTATCTCCTTATCTGATTAAAACCAAAATCATCTAAATAATTTTATGCCAGTGAAGTACAAGTTTTCCAGGAAACGAGGCAATTCCAGGATCAGCAAGTCTGTGTGATGGGTCCTACAATGTGATAGGATATCACTATCGTCATCCAAAAATTCTCATTCCATATTTCAAATGAACTCTTGCCATCACTTTGATCATTCTTTTTTTTCTTTGCATTGCAGCATATGGGAAACCGTAACATTCTTAAAATTGCAGGTATTTTTGACACTGAATGCACATTGGGAATATTTCAACTATAAATCAAAGAAAGCGAGGATAGAATGATGGGTTTTTCTAATGGCCCTGCTGAGGATTTTTTTGGCAATAACAATGTATCTGCACACATCTGTATAGCTGTCTACTTACGGCACAAAAAGCTATCATTATATGCGATGGAACATCAAACAACTATTTCATTAATGGTCCTATTATGAGGAAGTACAGTGACATTAGAATACCAGCATCTTGTTACTATAGATACCAGATTCCTCTGTAACACTCATGTTTTTATAAACTTACACATATCTGTGTGTGGTTTATATATATGTATGTATAAATGTGTGTGTATATATATATTTCTCTCTCCTTCAGGAAGGAAGATCTTGCCTTTTCAAGCATTTTGCGTATGTTGGTAGACATCATTTTCCAAAGGACACTAGACAAGCTGTATTTCAATGGCTTGAATTAGATAAAAGTGTTGTAAATGCAAATGCTCAGGAAAATAACTTTGTAATTCATCTTATCTAACAGCCAACATATTTACTAAAGGCTCTCAGACTTGTCTGGTCTGTTTTACACATTTGCACTATAATGTTTGCGTGTTGAGAGCAGGGGTTTGAGATCACGTTTGGGTGTGATCGCTTTAGCTGAGGCACAGAAAATTGTTTTAAATGTGCTGGAAAATGAAAGCTATGAATAATTACCATTCTTTTCCTTAGTTGTGCTCAGATAATATGTATTCAAAGCATTTCACAAATGGTAATTGGTTCTCACAATTTGTATGAGCTCGAGAAACATGGGAGTAGTATTTTCCTGACCATGTGGTAAAAAAGAAAGTGACAGGAAATATATAATTTGCTCGAAAGGAGGTGGGGAGGGTCACACGGTAAATCAGTGTGGAGGTGAGATGAGATTTTTAGCCCTATTTGTGTACTTTAATCACTGGACCTTCTGCCTCTGGGAAGACAAGACTAGTGATGGGTTCAGACGTGCATCACTACCACACTGGTTTGGATTTCTCATCTGGATCGGTCGGTTTGTTGGTTTATGAATATTTTTAAGATGATATTATGTTTACAGATAAAAACACATTGCTAAGTATCAGCATGCTACATATTGATATAAAAAAACGCTGGCTTTGGTAAGCCTGTTGGACCAGACCCTGCTCATTAACTTTGTAACAGCTGTATCAGCATAAGAGAGGAGAATTTGTCCTCCAGCTAATGAGCAAGCCGTATAGTCCAAATTGTCTATGAATCAGTATGTATTTATTGGAATCTTGAGTTTCTTGCCTTTGAAGATTATTTGCTTTGTATTTTTGCTGGCATTTTTTCTATATTTTCCAAAAATCGTTATAAAAATGATGTGGCAACTTCTAATATGAAATAAAGGCGCTCTGCACAGCCGATGTCTGGAGCACGCGGAGATTTAAGTTCTCTGCATTTCTCTGACCTTGAAGTCATTTTGTTCTTGTGCTGTCAGTTGGAGTATACTCTGTGAGACGCTGAGCATCTCTGGCAAGCTCTCTCCACTTCACTAGAGCCAGCGCTTTGCAGGATTAGCCCCCTCAGTGAATTCGTCTTGTGAAAAATTCTATCAATAACTGAATGCACAAATGTAGGATCTTAGTCAGAAAACTTTTTTTTTTTACTTCTTCTGCACTTAAGCCACGGAAAGGAAGCAAAAGGAGAAGCTCTGAAGACGTATATCAAAGCGGCCCATTTTCTTTTGAACACAGCTTGATTGTGATGAGTTGGGTAGTAGTTTTGTGATGTAAGCAAAAGCCTTTCAGAGGCACAACTGTTATCAAGTCCCTCGTGTGGGGGGCAGTGTTCCTGCGTACCGGCGCAGGACACAATTGCAAGTTTGTTTTTCATTCAGCGGGCACATGGCAGAACAGAGAGAGAAAAATGTGGCATGTCATTAAATCCGAACATTTATTCTTGCTAGTTAAAAATTGTGGCTTTAATGCAACCGTGTCACCTTGCTCTGATTTAAACCCATTTCCTTTCAGAAGAAATACAAGGCCACAGAAATTGCAAGTAACGGGTGTTTCTGATAGCCTGTACTTCATCCCAACGTTAGACAAGAAAGGGGGGATCAAATATTCCATCATACTTATGTTTACAAAAAATGTAAATAAGTTGTTTGCCTGTAATTATACCTCCATGATCTGTATAATTGCTGAAATTTGGAGACCCAAAAAATGAGAGTCTATCATTGTAATTTAAAACTTGGATGCTAGCTAAGTTTAAAGTCAAGGTTTTTTCTTTCTGAAATTTTCTTATACTCCTTTCTAAATGCTACCATCTCACACAAAATTGGGTTCTCTTTGGATTAATACATTTGAAAATTAAGTTGATTTATAACCAATTTTCTCCTCATTTAAACAGCGACCTGCAAGTGTTTCTCCAGGGATCAAACCGGATCAGAGAAATTATGTGTTGTTCGAGTTGTTCACTGAAGCAGAATCCCTCACAACCGTGTGCATATGGTGTGAGGCGCTTTAGTGATCAGACTAGTATATTTACCTTGTTGTACATTTTTCTTCTCATCTTGAACCTGCGTGTTCTCCTTACTAGAATTTAAAAAAAAAAAAAAACACCAAAAAAACCCAACAATTTATTGCTAATTTGATGGCTGCAGATATAATACATTTCTTCTTCTTCTCTTATTCAAGTCACAGCACTGAAACGGCACAACGTGCTAACGCTGAATGCATCTGTCTGGATACCCTGGTCAGCTGCTTAAGGACAGTTGGCAATTCCCCACCTCAAAATCAGAGGAAACTGGGCAGCAGAATTATCCTCCCTAAAGCTTTGAAATAATGGGAGTGTTTTCTCTTTATACAGTCAGTGTTTAAATGCGGGCTATATTTAGAAAGCATAGCCATATGTCATCTGAGAATGAGGCAAAAAATAAATGAAAACCCCGAGTTGTTCTCTGAGCAGCAGAATTAACGGGACATGATTTCCTGTAGTTTAGTGCCCTGCAGTCCCCTCAAGTCATTTCTGTCCCTCTGGTATTTTAAGTCTGTTGATGGCTATTGGGCAAACCCACATGTAATTGTCTGTCATCTGCTCTGCGGAAGCTCCTTCTGCAGATGCACTTACCCGTAGTAACTTCTTACTCTGTGGTGTCCCCTTCGTGTGCATGTTACCCACAAACCAAATCTTGGGTTTGCTGGGAAACGATGGCAGTGAAATTACAAGATTTAAAAACTTGTCAATATAATTTCTCAAATGATCTAATCAGCTTTAGTGCTGTTGCTGTTTCTGCTGCTAGGTAATTCCCCAGTCATAACTCGTTCAATATGTTCCTCCAAACCGCCTTTAAGAAGGGTCTGCCTCGACGCGGCTCAGTTTGCATAATTGCTGTGCGTATCCTGAATACGCTGGATGGCTTGCTGTGTATAATCACAGCGGGACGTTCACTTGCTGCTTGGCTACCTGAAGTGATAATGCATGCCCAAAAAAATCAGTTTAATGAAAATGTTTAGGATATCAAACTCAGCATCAGGGATGCTTAGAAAAGCACTTACCCGTGGCGTAAGGGCAGCATAATGCACTAAGCTGTTGTAGAAAAGTCAAGGTTTAGAATTTCTCCCCCAAGTTTCATCACAAACAAATTAAAAATCACTAAAAAAATAAAAGTCCTGAGAAAGCAACCCTAATTTTTTGCTTACTCCAAAGCTGTAAGAATCTTGTTCTCATTATTGAATATGTTGTCTAATTAATATAATGAAAGGGTATCAAAGATTGCGAACTGAGTACACTGATTTGATAGTAAGTATGAATTATCAAAACCGACTGTGAAATAGTTATCATAGAATAGTTTGGGTTGGAAGGGACCTTTAAAGGCCATCCAGTCCAAACCCCTTCAATGAGCAGGGACATCTTCAGCTAGATCACGTTGCTCAGAGCCCTTGCCCATTATTTCCCCTCCATTTTAGACATTTCCACTGTAATCATAGGAAAGGATAATTCACATCTCAAAATTCCCTGGAGACATGGGGTGAGATTTCTCATGCAGTTCCCTAAGCTTATTTCCCTATTTAAAAACTAAAAGTAGTGGTCAGGCTGACAAACCTCAGGTCTGTGGTCCACATGGAAGCATCCGTCTCTGAAACAAATGGAGTTTAATTATCCCCCTGCTGATTGCGAGTGATTGCGTGGGGCCATTGACGAGACAAGTTAAGGTGTCCACAGATTCACACCATTATGGAGAGCAATAGCGAGACCTGACTCCAACTACTCTGGTGCCCGTAAGTATGCGGTGCTTCTGCCAGCTGTGGGTCAAACCGTGCTGTAGGAAACCTCTTCAGGTTAAGATGAAGAGATTAACATCGACTCACTTTGCCGTGGATAGTTTATTGCAGTCGAGTGGCTCGCCAGTGCCTTCTGCTGTTTCTAATATGCTTTGCTAATTATTTCAAGATGCAAGAAGATAAAGGGAAATGGGGAATGACACACTTTATTTGTAGTTGGATTGAATTTATGAGTGAAGCTAGGAAAGGATATGAGATGCAGAGTTATTATACGAGAGAAAAGTTAGAAAATAAAAAAGGATGAAAACTGGCTGGGTAGGGTTAAGTTTAGCCTCAAAGCTGAAGATTTAAACCTGAAAGAGGAGACTCATTAGGCTTTGGATAGGTCATCTCTTGCTTTCTGTAAAGAGAACAGCGATGTTCCCTGGTGCTCCTGTGGAAGAATGCAGATGGAAAGAAAAGCATAGACAATGAAATAATAGGGGCAAAGCAGGCATCGCTACAGAACAGTTTCCAAATTTCAGAAGCTTCTGTTACTCAGGTCAAGAGCCAAGGAAGAGGAGAAAAGGACTCAAAAGCCAAGAAGTTTGAAGGCTTTATTTCAAGCCTCAAACTGTGATTTCACTTTTTCTGTTATTTTTTTAATTTTTTTTTCCAGTGTACAGAATTTTAAATGGCTGTTTTTTTAGATCTAAAGCCTCTCATTCAACTCTCTTGCACCAATATGCAGTATTGCAGAGCCAGGCCCGCGCACTGAAGGAAGTGTACACCGAAGACACAGACACTTTCGGGACTTCTGGAGGAAATGCCAGAAGACAGAGCTGGGCCAGCACCGAGGCGTGTGGCAGCAGGGGCAGAACTCCTGCCGAGAGGGAGCCGGGTATCCGGCTCTCGATGCATCCCCGCAGACACAGCTAAAGCTGGGGCCAGGGCAGGCGCTCCGCAGTTTGGGGCTCCTGTGTCATGGCCGTGTTCTCTGAGCACCTTAAACATTCCCTAGAGACTGCCCGGAGCCGGCAGGCGGGCAGCAGCGCTCTTAGCGCCGTACCCCCGTTGGATGCACAGCAGGAATTGCAAAGGAAATGGCTACGCGTGCTCCTTGTATTTTAACAACATAAAGTTATATGAAAAAGAGACTCTTAAAAAGAGATAACATCAGTGCTTTCTTGACAACGCTATGGTCTGCAGTGCATTCTTTAGGAGGCAGGAGAAGGTAAAGCCCGTAACAAGTGAGCTAGTTTACACCAGGTGGGAATTCAGTCCTAAGAAATGAGGTTTAAAATGCTATTACTTTTGCAAGTTTCAGTGGAGCTTGGAGTACGCTCATTTTTAGTGCTTATCTCAGGCACCACAAAACTGGGAGAATTAAGGGGAACCCCCCCAACCTGAAATACTTCCATTTTTCACTCTCTATCGTGGTCTGTATTTGTCTGATGACAGATGTTAGTTTCACTGTAGTTCGGTCCTTTTTTCCCCTGTACAGATGTGATTTACTAGATCATAAATCAGTCACCACTTTTGGAATTTCAACTAACAGATGTCCTCTTTAAAGATTTTAATATAAACACCGTTAACCCACAGTTTCTTTTTGAGGAAATGCCAGTTGTGTATAAGAATGCCAATTGGCATGAATGTAACTTGAACATTTGACATATTAATAGATTTTTTTCTGAGTGAAATAGATCTATTTTTTATAGAGAAGGCATGGCTGCTTTAGCTCTCCATTAGAGCCCCAGCTTGAAATATCTGTTTGCTTGCAATGATGTCATTAACTAGAAAACAGATGCACTCATGAGCATCAGAAATCAATCATAGCTGTTGGCACTTTAATAAACAGCTGCCTTCTTAAATGGTTTGGAATAAACACTGATCATCACCAGCTCTTTTTGAAGGAAGATCAGTAGGTTATAAAACTGCTGATTAGAGGAGGGGAAAACCTTGAAATTATAAACTTAGTGGTTGAAAACCTCTGATTGAGTTATTTTAGACTGTCAAAAGATTTACAGTAGAAAATAATTGCAAGATACTGCCTGCACTGTGGAGTATCTGTCATATGGCCGCCGGAATGGTGCCTGATATATTTACAGGAACGTACTTCTTCAGGAATAGATTTTATGTAGGGGAGTCAATTGTATTAATAAGTCATTTATCAAACTTCAGCACAGCAAAATCTTATTGCTTCATTGCACAGTTCAGAAGGAATTTGTTTAAAGGTACCAGATTCCTTCCCTTGCTCTCGGATGCAAACTAAGAGAAAATGTGTTATCCTCCTCCTTTTCAGGAGATGCTTCTACATTCAGGGCCTTTTTATGACCCGTGTATGGGCCAAAGGATTTGGCTCAGAGATAGCAGCTGCAATTCACAAAAGGTGCCTGGAAAGAGGCGACCAAACATCAAACAGTGGCACAGTGAAACAGCACATCACATTTCTCATACCGTACCCAGATTAGCTCCAACTCTACCTCGCTAAGTAGCTTATCAACAGAAGAGATGTAAGAATAATTCT
This sequence comes from Ibidorhyncha struthersii, assembly GCA_013398815.1. Lineage (NCBI taxonomy): Eukaryota > Metazoa > Chordata > Aves > Charadriiformes > Charadriidae > Ibidorhyncha > Ibidorhyncha struthersii. Next base: position 607,832 of record VZSZ01007121.1, read on the forward strand.
ACAGCAAATGCTTCACATGGCTTAGTGACAAAAAGGAGAGATACGTTTCAATATACCCCGCTGTTGCTGGTAATCTGCTTGTTCTGGCTTCTGCTGCTGCTGGATGTGCTGCGTATAACCTGCCCCCTCCGCAGCTTCTGTGGGCTTTATGTCCGCCGTATTGTGCAACCGGGCCATAATCTGAACCTTTTACGGTGTCGGTGGACCACACTAGTGCAGCTCCTGGTATTGTTGCAGAAAGTTCCTTGTATCTCTTTGTCATGGCACTGTAAAATGTCTGCAAAACAGATTAGAGCCGAGAAAAGGAGTTTATCTGCAACTGGGGTTGTAAGCTGTGCGAGGCATAGGCACAGGTTTGTCATGGGCCTTTTGTGCAAGGCTTTGCACTTCGGGATTGTGATCTATGGCTACAGCTTTTGGGAACTAATACAGATGATGACAGCGATAAAACGGCGTTCATGAAAGTCTTACTGGATCCTTCGGAAATGTTACTCGTCTCACCCAGAGCACCCATATACAGCAGAGCCCCACTGCACTCTGTTATGAAAAATATGTACTCAAGGGTGGTTACAAATGCTATTTGAAACCATATTCTTCAGTTCCAGAGTGCCTATTCTTTTATATTTAGGTCCTCTTTCCAAATGGCTTGCAGAGGTCCACGGAATGATTATTCAGTGGAATCAACATCAGAATCTATCCTTTTCCCCCAGGGCCCCAATCTCTCTCTGCTCCCTGTCCTTGAGAATTTCACTGTGGCTGTTTCCTTCTTCTCTCTGTGCCGCTCGGGCTCTGCCGGAGGGATGACTTCTCTCAGATCTAATGTTCCGTACTGCGGTAGTCCCTGGCAGCCGGGACATGGAGAGAGGGAAAGTCCTTACCATCTTGCTGCATTGGGCAAAGCCAGCGCAGAAGGAATTATCAGAGATTCTAGGTGCCAAACTCTAACAAGTTCTTATTGGTCATGTATAAACTGAGATTTTAGGGGATGGCACTTGGCAGAATATGAGCAGATTTGGAAAATATATTCCTGCTCTCATAGGGAGTGCTAATACCTTGTATTATTTCAACCGGTATTCAGACAAAAAA